>MVGT01001646.1:185745-400828 GCA_002174775.1 Macleaya cordata
TTTTTTCCGTTAGGTTTTCCCCGTCAACAAAAATCATTTGTGTTGAATGCTAATTTGTGTGAATGATTTTTGTGCAAGATTGAAATATTTGATTCTCTCTTAATTCCGCATTCGAGAATCAAATAAGTCAATACTTGCTTGTTTCAATTTCTACTTATTATGAATTCATTGCGAATTAAATTTTAAATAGGTAGATATTGATCCCCCTTCCATATACACTTAGATTAGTTTTTATTGGTTTAGAAATTCACCTAGGTGTAGGTGATATTTCACACATACAGACAAATAATAGTGCATATATTATTTTCATATTTATAGTAGATGTATTTATCACTTTCATTAATTCTAAAACCATTTGAAATAACTAAGTTATCAAATTTCTCATGCCACTGTTTTGGTGTTGTTTGAGACCATACAATGACTTGTCCAACTTACAAACCTTGTGTTTTTGTTCATTAACTACAAAACCTTCTGGTTGGTCCATATAAATTTCTTCTTCTAATTCACCATTTAAGAAAGCGGTTTTAACATCCATCTGATGTAAAACTAGATCATGCACTGCAGCTATGGTAATTAAAACACGAATAGAAGTAATTCTAGTCACAGGAGAATAAGTATCAAATAAATCTATGTTTTCTTTTTGTCTATATCCTTTAGGTACTAACCTCGCTTTGTATTTCTCTATTGAACCGTCAGGTTTCAATTTTCGTTTGAGAATCCATTTGCAACCTATTATTTTGCAGCCATGAAGTAAATCTACTAAATGCCAAGTTTTGTTAGATTCAAGAGAGTCCATTTCTTCATTTATTGCTTCTTGCCAAAGATCAGCTCTGAAGAACTAAGAGCCTCATTTAACGAAGATGGATCTCCTTCTAGAGTAAAGACACAAAAATCAGGACCAAAGTTCTTCTCGGTCCTAGCTCTCTTGCTTCGTCTAGGTTCAGAATTAGTGTCCCTAGATTCTTCATATCTAGGTTCTTCTATTCTAAGTTCTTTGGTGGTTACATTACTAGGTAAGTAACCCCCACTATTCTTAGATTTAAATGGAAATTTGTCTTCGAAAAAATCAATATCAAGAGATTCAATTATTACTTTATTATTAAGATCATAAAACTTATATGCTTTACTACTCTGGAGTAACCAATAATAACACACTCATAAGCTCTGCTAGCTAACTTTGATCTTTTAGGATCAGGAATCCTAACATAGGCTAAACAACCCCAAATTTTAAAATAAGAAACATTTGGTTTTCTATTATTCCAAAGTTCAAGAGTAGAAATTTTTGTTTTTGAGTTAGGAATTCGATTCAAAACATAACAAACAGTTAATATTATTTCTCCCCACCAATGAGGAGCTGCCCCAGAACTGAGCAAAATAGCAACAACAAGTTCAGTGTAAGTTCGATTTTTCCTTTCAGCTTTCTCATTCATTTCTGGTGAATAAGGCGTTGTAGTCTCATGTATGATTCCAGTGGAATTGTATAATTCTAGGAATTCTCTAGAATTATACTCCGTACCTCTATCACTACGAAATCTCTTTATCTTTCGATTGAATTGATTTTCAACTTCAGCAATAAAGATCTTAAACATTTCAACAGCCTCAATTTTATGTCTCATCAAATAAACATAAGTAACATTCGAACAATCATCTATAAAGGTAATGAAATACCTTTTTCCATTTTTGGTTAAAATGCCTCCATACTCACAAATGTCAGAATGAATCAGATCTAAAGATTCTGATTCTCTAATTATGGATTTGTGAGGAGTTTTAGTAATTTTTGCTTGACTACAAAATTCACATTTTTCAAAGTTTTCTAAGAAAAGTTCAGAAATAAATCCTAACATGCTCATATTCTTAACTAGTTTTTTGTTAACGTGATAGAGTCTAGCATGCCAAACATTAAAGGTGCAAACAATATAAGAAGGTGTAACTTTATTCATCTCAACATTGAGTTTAAACATGACATCAGTAGCATAACCCTTTCCTACAAACATTGAATTTTAGTAATAATATACTGATCTGATCCTATAGTCTGAGTAAAACCAGCCTTGTTGAGGAGATAGCTAGAAACCAGATTCTTTCGTATTTCTGGAGTATGAAGGACGTCTTTCAGAATGACAGTCCTTCCAGAAGTAAACTTCAGTTCCACCTCCCTAGTTCCGAGAACATTAGTCGTGTGAGAGTCTCCCAACAACACTTTCTTGTCATCAGATTCAGCATAATTTTTGAATAGGGACCGATCATAGCAGACATGACGAGAAGCGCCAGTATCTACCCACCACCCTTCGGATCCACTTATCATATTGATTTCTGATATCATAGCCACAAGTGGCTCTTCAGTTACGTTGGCCTGTGGAGCAGGACGACGTTTGTTACTTCTACAATTACGGGCCATATGGCCTAATTTGTTGCAGTTGTAACACATAAATTGAGCAGAATTGGAATTCTGTCCATTTCTTGAAGGGGGTTGATTCTGGTTCTTGTTCTGATTAGGCTTTTGGAAGTTCTTTCGGTTCTGATTCGGCTTTGTGTTCTTTTTGGTTGGTTTCAGACTGGCTGGAGTCTGACTTTTATTGTTTGAAATAATAAGTATCTCTTCTTTCAGGTCTTGTTTCCGTGCCTCCTCCTCAACCCTCAACTTGGTGATCAGACTTTCAAGTGAGAAATTTTTTGTTATGTGACGCAGGGTACTTTTAAATTCCTTCCAACTTGGTGGCAATTTGTCTATCATAACAGCAAGAATTTCATTAACTATTTTCTGCAACTCATGAGCCTGGGTGACAACGGATTTTTCATCCACCATCTGAAATTTCAGATAGCGGCTGACAGCATATTTTTTCGACCCAGCCTCTTCAGTATCATATTTTTTCTGAAGTGCATCCCAAACATCTTTAGCAGAGTCAAAAGTAGTATAATATTCATACAAATCATCAGATAATGCATTCAGAATATAATTTTTGTAGTCAAAATCGTCATCCATCTATTTGTCGATTGCTTTCAGGTTTTCATCAGTAGAAGGTTCAACTTCTTCTGGTTTTGTCGAACTCAAGACAACAGATAATTTTTTCAGTTTGAATTAGAAGAACATTTTTGTTTCCACCGTTTGAAATGAAGTCCTTCGAATTTGAAGGGCTTATTTTTATCAGCGGAAACAACAGATTTATTTTCATCTTCCATAGCAGAACTATGATCGTCTTAAAATTGTTGGAAATACAATTGTAAAATACCTGTAATCGCAAAATTAGATTTTACTGAAAAGAAGAGGAACTTGCTGGGATGAGTCACAGACTAGGTCGCTCTCTTTAAGACGATTCAAAAACCTCCTGTCTCAGTCACGTCGTCCCCAGGATAAAACAACCCAGAAAACCTTCTGTCTCAATTTCCTCTTGCACGGTGGAAAATCGGAATACTATTACAATTCAATTCTTGCTCGGGAACAATTTCAGAAATTCTAAAGTTTTTTTCAGGGAGGAAGACTTGTCAAGTTTTTCTATCTTGTTTCAGTATAAGTGTTGTCTATTTATAGATCAACACCCAACTGTCAAAAAACGACCATAAACACTATAGTACAACAGCTATAAAACGGCGATATAACAGCTATAATTTTATTTTTCGAAAATAAAAATTATAATAAAAACTAAATAAAAAATCTGTTTCAAATCAGAGGCCCAAAGACCCTAAGGCCCGGCCCGGTCTTTGAATAATATATAAATATATATATATCTAGTATAATGGGTAGGAGAGGGTTTGAACCCTTGACCTCAAAGAGGGAACCCAAAATCTTAACCACTACTCCAATGTTGTTTTGAATATATACCCAACAAAAATCTCTATCTTCTTTTTTTCTTCATCAAACTTGTGCCTTTCTCTCTCGATAATATATAAGAAACAGAAGATGATGATTAATGTGTATGACTGTACAAGATGATTAATGTAAATAAGCCAAGAAAAAATCTGGTGGGATCACCACTGATTTAATTCCCTGATTTAAGTACTTCCTCTTCACAATTCAAATTAACTAAAAAATTAAAAAGTTTGGATTCCATTTAATCGTTTTTTTAATTTCATTCCAAAAAAATAGAAAATAAAAATTAACTATAAGGGGGGAGATTTGTTAGGAATTTCGTCATACCAACGACACATCCTCGACGCACAGCGGAACATGCTTAAGGATCTTGAGACTTAATAACGATGAATCAACAAGAAAATATAATGACGAAGATAAAAACAAGCATCAACCACAACACAAGATATACGTGGTTCACCCTCACGGGCTACATCCACGGCCAAATCGGCGAACCGGAGAAACTTCCACTATTATCAAGAACATATTACAATGCTTCTTACACAACCAACCAGATAAACACACAGCAAGGATGTTACAAGACTTACCGGAGAACACCAACGAGAATTCATTAGAGATTGACTCTCTAAACTACTCCCAACAGCACACTCACATCATCTTCAACCTTGAAAGTCTATCTACATGGTTGTACATAGTAACAGAGGAGATAACACATGGAGAACACTAGAAACTTGGGTTGGGGCAGGGGCTCCAACCCCCATGAAGAAACCCTCAAACCTTAGATCCTCACAAACCATTTATCTCTCTACAAGTCTTTCACAGTTTTGGATTCCTCACTACACAAGAAGACCAAAACCCTAGGTTTACCTCTTCTTGAACCTTAGGAACTCCAACACCTTTACATTGGCATCATGGCACTCTTTAGCACACCTCTAACCTATCTAGGACCTCCCTATTTATAGGTTTACAAGAGGTATCCATGAAATAGGAATCCTAGTCTAAGAAGGACTCAAAAATTAGCAACTTCATAAATTAGCAATTGCATTCCAAAAGGGGTTGCCAAAAACTCTACAAGATTTATATGGTTAAGATCAGATATAAAGTAGTGAAGGTGTTCCTTAGTTAATTTATTCATGACCATGTACTACTTGCTTCTCCAAGGATCAGTAATTGATGATTAGTAGTAATATTCTTCCAAAATTTCAGTAAAACATTTTTTTTTTTGATCCAATTCCATTTTCTTTCTCTCTCATCTCTCTGTCTATAGCTCATTTTGGTACATTTGAGATAATTTGTATGTTGTTCAATTCAGTTTACACATTGAGCTTGGAGATATGCAAAAACAACTCATCATCTCTCTCTCTCTCACTCTCATACACCCAGATGAAATTTTTCATTTTAAATTCATACGAATACCTAAAATCTAGGCTTTAGTTCACTGCTCAATTTTATTAGAGAGATTATTTAGTGCTTAATTTATGGTCTTTATCTTCGATCTTCATTAAAGTACATCATCTTTGATCACCCTTTTTCTCTGCTTGCTTGGAGGAAGTTTTATTTCTTTAAACAGAACAGGAACAAGCAAGAAGGGAGAGGGAGAGAAAGTTAGAGAGAGAGAGAGAGAGAGAGAGAGAATGGGGAAAGGGAGACAACATGTGTCTCGTAGCTTCCTTCGTGAGGCTGGTGATAGACAACAGTACCGCACCCGTTTAGAAAATGGGTCATTTTAAAAGATGTTTGCCACGTCATCATACTTTTGGGTCGTTCATCTCGAATAATCTAACGGCAATCTCGACCTGTAGATTGAAAGTAAGTATAAGCCTGTAAGCTGATCCGCTCTCTTTGGTTATATGTCCAAATTCAATTCCTATTGAATAAATGTTTTTGTAACATATTGATTAGTTGGTACTTCGAAAATCATGACTTTTGGTTGAGTAAAACTACTATTTTCATTTTTTTCAAAGAATACCCATCTGTGAAGGAAAATACTATTCTGAGTATATATTTTAATTTGGCACGATTTTCTGTGTAAATCGATCTAGAAGAAAGACTCGAGTCAAAATATGAAAAGTATTGGTCTCTCAGTCTAGTTTATAGAGAATCAAACGGCAATATTTTTCGATGAGAATTTTTTGTGTTATGATGTATTTAATGAACTGTGGTATTTCTTGTTAAATTGTACATGCTTTATAAAACAGTTATTTTATGCGTAGTTTTCGAACCCTAAAATTAATTTAAAAATATGGGCAGATACATAACGTTTTCACGGTTAATACAAGCCTGAGCTTACCTTATTCCGATGAGAAATGAGTTCTGTAGAGTTTTCCAAAGTCAGTACCTTAACATCAGAACGTTTTGCCCTCTTATTAAAATTTAACTTCTTAGTTGTTTGACCTCGTGTTAATTAGATCTGACCCAGTTGACCAATTTGACCATGACCAAAAGTGTTAACTTGACTTAGGCATTTTTCTACTTATTTGTTTAATTGATTTTTGGGCCTAAATTAAGAAAATCTGAGTTTTAAACCTTCACCTTCATTAAAGCACGAGTCTTGGGCCTCGTGATAGGCTTGGTCACATGTGTTTGGATTTGGGGTGTTATATAAATACATTTTTGCGTAAATAACCTAACCTTTTCTTTTATTTCTGATATTCTGACAAACGAAAATATGAAGGTGTATTTTACCTATTCTTGATGGTTTAAAAAAAAAGGACATCGTCTCGATTGATTGCTTGAGGGAGTGCGTACCGCGGCGCTTGGGAGGTCTTGCAGAGTTGTTGCGTTTCGACGGATCTTGTAGTACTCCTGCTCTGGGAGTTTTCTGTATCTCTTGTGGGAATTTTGATTATCCTACGCTTGATATTAGATAAGAGAGGGCTGTGAATATTCCTCATTTTAGAGAGATCTTCCTGTCTCTTTGGTATGGGAAATGGCCATAAAGCTTGATTTAATTGAATATTGTTGCCTCCTTATTTGGCAGAGTTTGATTGTGATCAATTCTTGCTGATTGAAAAGTATCTCCTTATTTGGTGGAGTTTTAAATCGATCGATTGGTGGATTTCTCCTTATTTGCCGAAGTTTGGTTGATTACCAATTCGTGCCGGTTTGTTTAAAAAGTAGATCTCCTGACTTCTCGGAGTTTTTGTAGAGATTTATTAATAATTCGTGCTAGCTTTGTAAAGTGGATCTCTTGACTTGGCGGAGTTTTTGTAAAAATTGATTAACCATTCGTGCGGATTTTGTAAATGGATCTCCAGACTTGGCAGACTTTTAGTAAAGACTGATTACGATTTGTGTCGGTTACATCTTTATCGCGTTGTAAAGAGTTGTTTTTGTATCTTAGAAGTAGGGTTTGAATTATCCCCATTGACTAATGACTTGTTGATGTTGTATAGAGTGATGCTAGAGATCATACCCTTGACACTATATCTTTGAATTATGTTTTTCCTTTTCGAGGAGTTTTGAAAAAGCATTGTTTATCAATTTGTGCCGATTTGTATTAAGATTCTCACCATTCTTCCAGATCATGATGTCCGCTGCAGAGTTTTTATTTGAAAAGTGAAGCTTTGCACTATCCCGGTGTTTGAAAAATATTCTCTGGCTTTTTATGGAGTACTCCAAAAAAAAAAGCATACTCCTTTAGAGATGCGCTACATTTGATAAATTAACGATAATACCAAGGTTTCTGCTAAATGAGGTTATGTATTGAATGTGCTACGAAAGATTACATATGCCTCATATGTACTACATCTTTGAGCGATTAAATTGAAAGACTTTGAGTACAGGGTTTTGTTCTTGAAGCAATCCGAGCACGAAGCCCAAGCTCACTCAAAAGGCATTGGCACATTGTAAGAAGGCTTGACTACTCATAGCTCAGGTTCTAGACACTCTCCCAAGAGATGTGGGACTAACACCGGGCACACCATATATTAAAATCCACCCCTTTAAGATGAGTCGTCCTCAACTCTAATACCAATTGTAACACCCCGCTAACACGTGTCTTAATATTTTACCTAATTTGGTGGCCAAACAGGAACAATATTGGTACACGTGTGAGCGGGCGTTACAATTGGTATCAGAGCCGAGGACGACTCATCTTAAGGGGGTGGGATTGTAACATACAGTGTGTCCGGTGTTAGACGTCTCACATAGCCTGAGAGAGTGTCCAGAACCTAGGCTATGAGTAGTCAAGTCGTCTTACAGTGTGCCAAGGCCTTTTGGGTGAACTTGGGCTTCGTGTTGGGCTTGCTTCAGGAACAAAACCATGAACCCAATATGGTGGCCAAATAGGGACCATATTGGTATACGTGTGAGCGGGCCGTTACACCCTTAAGGAGGTGGTGGAGGTCCAAGGTGCGCGAGCACCTAAGACCTACGCATAGATCCTCGAGATCTGTGAAGGGCCTTGGTCTAATGGTTTATCCCCTTATGGGTCATTTCCACAAAAAAAATTTCAAGGTTTTTAGGGTTTTCAGGGGTTTTTCAGGGTTCTCCAGATTTTGACGTGGCTCTCTGAGATTATGTTTTAGGGTTTCCCTGACGTTTCGACTCGAGATTTGGGTCTTACCCCTCATTTTGACTTTATCGAGTTCCATTTGGACCACTTCGTGGCTAGTTTCGACAGAAACATTGAGGTGTTCTAAGCGGACCAAATTGGGGTGCCTACAGTATGACTAGATAATATTGTTCTAGTTTTATGCAGGCACAAATTGTATCATACAAACACTAAATTTACTAATAATGAAAAAAGATACACCTAAAAAGGGGGGACATAGTGAACCTTACCTCAAGATATCTAGTTCAGATCATAGTAACCAAAAACGGTCAAAGTTAGGGACGCTCCCGCTCCCAAACCGCGGTTCATCTTTTCTGGGAGCGCCTGACTCGAATTCGGTCAAATTTCAACATCTCGGTATTAATGAGAGAACTGAGGTAGTTCCTAGTCATGGCTGTCTTGGGACTCTGTTACTATCTTATTGGTTAGTGAAAATTTTTTGTCTGGGTTTTACAATTCCTCGTATCAATCTATTATAATATACTATGGGAGAAGCATTGGGTTAACAAAACCCTCTCTCTTAGGTGTGGGTTAAAAAAACCTACATTATAAACATATGGTCGAATCTATTATCTATTATTGGGTTAACAAAAACCTTCACTCTTAAGTGTGGGTTGAAAAAACCTACATTATAAACATATGGCTCAATCTAAAACAACTAAATTTTCTAATTATCTAATAAAAAAATTCAAAATTTTTTTTTTAAAAGAAGCCCATGTGCCTTGCACGAGATATGGGGGCTAGTACTAATTAATGTGGCAAACAATAATGTTCTCATACATTAAATGTAGTAATATAATACAAAATACTTATATCTATACTATTAACTAATAATTAAACCAATTATCTTTTTGGAGGTTTTTTTACTAGGGGTGGGACTTGGGTTGGGTCAACCCGACCAACCCGAACCCGACCCGATATTTGAGCAAGCATAGGCAAAGGTTGGTGGGCATTTGGGCAAGTATAGGCATTATTTTGCCAACCCAAAGTTAAATTTGGGCAAGCATGGGCAGAAATAATTGTCAATCCGAACAACCCGTCCAACCCGAGAAACTTATATATAAAGATAAATATATAAAGATTTTATTTAAAATCTAACATGGAAATAATATGGGGCCTAAAAAAATATTTTGAATGACAGAAATAGATAAATATATTAAATTACTAATATGGGATAGAGGTATTAAGAACCAAAAAGAAAACTTTTCACGTGTCTCATTTTATGGAAAGTCAAAAAGATTTTTACTACATAATAACTAAAACTTGAAAGATTATAAAATCATCTTTAATTTATTTATCATGTGAGCAGATTGATTGTTAGCTTGTTTGTCTTTTAAAATTGTGAAAGAAATTTTTTTAATTAAATTTATTATTTATTAGTCATTATTATATTTTTTGTATTAATAAGCTAATCTAATAACCTAAATTTATTGAAACTTGGGCAACCCGAAGAACCCAAGAAACTCACAGGGCTATGCGTGGGTAGACCCCTTACGGGTTTTGTGAGTTCTATGGGCATTCTAGGCATACAGAGGTATAGTGTGGGCATGGCATGTCCAAAGCCTCTAACCCGCCCAACACGCCCAAGTCCCACCCCTATTTTTTACATTCAAAACCCTCAAAAATATTTTTTTTTAAAAAAATATGAGGATATTATTGTAACTTTTTGCCCCTCAAAATTAGACAATGTAGATATTTCACACTAAATCTTCATCACTTCCTTATATCTCTCCCACAATTTTCTCCATCTTAATTATCTTAAAATCCTCTCTTAACATCATCAATTTTTTAAATGTATTCAATCTATTATTTATTTTCTCCATAATTCTCTCCCCCTTTAACTACTATTTCTATCTATCTCTTCTTCTCTCCCCACAGTTACTCTAGGCGTAAGAAATACGTACAAGACATTTGCCGACGCTTGTTATATATTAATATCATTATAGTTAAAAAATAATCGATATGACAAATAATAATATTTTTACTAAAAATAGTTAATTAAGCTAATAAATAATTATACTAACTATTCAATAATTTGAATTTATTCAATAATCTGGTTACTGGTAGTTTGGTAGTCAAGCGCTCCGAAGACGCTCCGAACTATAGGACATTTTTATTTGGCGCTCTAAGGCTCCCACTCTGGTTATTTAGATCCAGATACATTGAAACTTGAAGTACGCATTACACAAATCTAAATTTATGCAATTCATTAAAAAGTCGAGCAATGACCAAGTTAAAGAAACTCAGGAACAATAAACTACCAATTGGTACGCAAACTTCCTCTTCAAGATTTTGTTTTGCAAACTGTAGTAGCACTTTTGATGCTTGTTCAAAGGTTCAACTTTCTTTATTTACAAGTGTCATTAGTTCTATAGAGATAATCAGGAAAATGCCAAAAAGTAGGCGCTTGTGAAGGTTGGCGGTGAATTCCTAGTCCTTTCTGCCCTTTGTTTCAAAAACCATCTTCAAAACCTCCTTTTAAAACTTCAAAGAAACCTGAACTTTAAATGAAATTTAGTTCTAACTCTTAACAAGATAAATAATAGGGTCGTTTTATAGGCGGTATAGGCACCCCCGAAATCAAGGGTGTCAATAGGTACCAAAATATCCAGAACCGAACCGGTACCAAAACCGTTTATTGCGGTTCCGGGATCTTATTTTGTGAATCCGATTAATTTCGCATCCATTTCGGATCACCCATTTTAGATCCGAAATTTTTCAGATGCACCCAACGGGTACCCAGTTCCGTATAAATATTATAATTTTATAGTTTAATCTTCTATTATATAATAAATTTTTAGCTTTTTTTTTTAATTAAAAAAGAAAATAAAAGAAACCAATGACTATTATACAATAAATTTTATGATAAACCTAATTTTATGATTGAATAGAATACGAAAATACAAAATACAAATACTTTTTATATTAAAAAAGGCAAAAAAAATAAAAATAAAAAGGAGTATCGGGTACCCGTGGATCCTAGCAGTACCAGATCCGGAACCACCAATTGAGATTCCGGAATCGGAACTAGTAGGATCCGGAACCGCTTTCATATTAAAGGGACCGGATCCGGAGCCGTCCCGTTGACACCCCTACCCGAAATTGCAGTCGTTATTAAAGGCAGACCCAATCTTATTAGCATCCCCAACTCAGTCAAATGAGGCTAAGCAACCCATTCACCACCATCACTACCACCCCACCACTGCCATCTTCATCACTATGCCGGAAAATCGAAGAAAAAAAAAAAAAGAAAGGGAGGAAATTTCCGACAATTTTACTGTTAGATCTGCCCCTCCTCTCCCTTTCTTTCTTCTTCTCTCCCTCTCTTTTTTTCAAATCTGAAATTTCAGATCTCATCAGAAAATTCGCCGAAAATTTCAACTTTGCTTTTATAAAATAACCCTCCAAAACAAAACCCGAAACCACCCTTAGTTCCAAAACAACCCTCAACCACCATTACATTGATCAAAACCTTAGTAACCAAATCCACCCAACCCATGGACCAATGCGGCTTATTGAGAAGTTGTTCAACAAACCAAACTACAAAGCTAGGTATATATAGGAGCCTCTTAGGTTCCAGCAACTTGCATCTGAGCAATGTGGGACTATCCTATTACAACTCTCAACAGTCAACTCTCCAGCTATATATAGGAGGCTCCTAGGCTCTCACAACTTGCACCTAAGAAATGTGGGACTATTTTTTTTACAACTGTCAAGTAGTTTCAACTCTCACGATATTCAATCAATTAAAAAAAAACTCTCACCATATTACAACAAACATGTCGTAGCATTTTAATAAATAAAACTTATTATTAAAATAAAATAATAATACCACTACAAAACACTTTAATTAATTAAAAATATTTTTTAAATAAAATAAATAATAAATACCACTATATACAGTTACAAATTGCATTTATTTTCTCACACTCCAATTACACCTACTTGTGGGGTCTTTAAGTGTTGTTTTTATTGTGAAAATTACTCCCTCATCATGCCCGTTTTCCACAAATAATAATCACATGTTTAAACAACTTTTAACCAATGTAGTTTAATTATTTTGCAAGGTATTTTCGTATTATATATAATAATATATATAGTAGACATAGGCGCTCCGAACCTTGTGATATTTTTTGTTGAACGCTCAGACGCTTCCGCTCCCGCTCTGGTTACTTAGATCAAAACCACTTTATCTCTATAACTCAAAATAACCTTAGATCCAAAACCACCTTTCGCTCAAAACCACACTCAAAACCACCCCCAAAACCACCCTCAAAACCGCCTTTGAAACATCCAAACCACCTTTGAAAACCACCATTAGCCCCAAAAACTACCCACATCAGCCATCAAAACCGACTACTTTTAGCCCTAAAACCCAGCAACAAAACCATCCTTCACACTTCTTTCTTCTCTCTAATCTTTTTCTCTTCTTCTCCCTCTTCTATCTACTTCTCTGGAATAATCTTCTTCCCCATTTGATCAATTCATCTTCTCTCTTTCTCTCTCAAAGAGTGGTTTGACCACTTTGGGGCCTGCCAACAATAATTGTGTTGTTAACCACAATTGACCAAGTCTTACTAAACGGGGCCTGCCAATAACTTTTTGGGGGGCGCCTTTAAAATTTTCCTAAGTAATAAACTTAGACAACAGCAACTAACACTAGTGTCTCATATTGCAACAAAAAATAAACAATCACAATCTGATAATTAAGGGATGCATAGCTCACAACATACAGTCTGTCAGACAAGAAAAAAAGACATTCACACCACATACATCAAATCCTAAGAGATGTGAAAATTACCCGTCATTGATACGCCTCCAGATACATACAAATCTCTGGGCCTATATGCATTTTAAATTTCCAGTAAAGTATTAAAGTTCATAATAAACAAATTCAATTGTAAGAACCCATATTTTGCAAATTCAATTGTTGTATGCAAATTTTATTTTGCATACTAATGTATGCAGATCTAGATTTGCATCGCTTCGTGAATGATTTTTTTTTCGAAAAATGAGTAGGATGCCCTTGCATGGGAAAAAATTTGACGTTGAGGACAACCCTTTTTTTTATGCACGAATAGTCTTCGGCACACGTTAGCACGATACAAAAAGACAAAAAAACCATAAGCTGAATAACAACGGTGCACGTTAGCAAACCCCAATTAATGAATTTGAACATAAAAATGGCTATAACTTTCAAAATATAAATCGGATTTGAAGAAAATTTATACTGCTGTGAAGCATTTTTCAAGATCTTTAAAACAAGATCAGACATGAATACCAAATTTCAAAAAAGAAAAAAAACCAGAAAAAAACCCATTTACGAAGCTATAAAAACCCAGATTGTATGCAAATTACAACTTGCATAAATTTTTTTACTATAAAAATGCAATTTTTTAGTTTTTTTTACTATGCAATCTTTTTGTATAGAGGCTCACAAATATGCAGATGCTCAAAGTATGCAAAAATAGCCATGCAAACTACAACTTGCATATGCAAATTATAATTTGCATAGGTTTTTAACTATGCAAGTGCAATTTCTGGTTTGTTTTTATTATGTAATTTATTTGTATAAAAGCTTAGAAAAGTGCAGATGCTCAAAAGTAT
Source organism: Macleaya cordata (assembly GCA_002174775.1). Classification (NCBI taxonomy): domain Eukaryota; kingdom Viridiplantae; phylum Streptophyta; class Magnoliopsida; order Ranunculales; family Papaveraceae; genus Macleaya; species Macleaya cordata. The sequence goes on from MVGT01001646.1 coordinate 199,713, forward strand.
GCAAAATAGCCTATGCAAATTACAACTTGCATAATTTTTAGATTTTTTATTATGCAATTTGTATGCATATTTGAATTACAAAGGTTTTGTTTTTCTTTTTGAGTTTGTTATTGTTGTCTAGTCTCATTTTGGAGATCTTGAAAAATGCTTTCCGAAAATATAAATTTTGTTAAAATCTGATTTGTAAATTAAAAGTTATAGCATTTTAAATTTTAAAAACATTATTTTCTCTCTCTACCACATCACTACTTCATACAAAACAAAAACAGTTAGAGTTTACACTTTAAATAGACATAAAGTTACTTTAGGTATGAAAATATGTTAGTATTGAGACAAAAAACAAAAACAGCTCCTAGGTTTACAAAACGCAAAAAAAAAGGGACTGTCCTTATAAAATAAAAAGTACTTGTCCTCACCATGAAACCTGTAGGAAATCAAGGCTTCTAGCCCAATTTTGTGTTTTTTTTTCCTTCAAATTTGGTAGTCATGTATGAGCTTCTTTTAAGGATCATGAAAAATACTTTCCCACCAGATAAATTTTGTAAAAATATGATTTATATTTTAAAAGTTAAACTAATTTAAAAGTTAAACTTTTCTCTCTCCGCCACCTATACAAAATAACAAAAAATTTCTGTCTTTTTACGGCTTTTTAGATAAGTTTTTTTATGAGCGTGCGGAATCTTGAGCTCTAGGAACTAAACACACTTTGACTCATCTTCTGTAAAAACAATACTACCCCTTCTACGTTCCAACTAAAAGAACAAATACAACAGACCGAAGAGCGATGTAGGGAAATATGAACGAATCTATCTTATCTTGCGACAGAAAAACTACAGATGTATCCAGACCGTCGGCCGACAAATTCAACATAATGTGCATTTTAGGAAGTTATATGTTCTTCTTCATATTAGTACTATTATTATTATTATTATTATTATTATTATTATTATTATTATTATTATTATAAATAGTTAGAAAGCCAAATTTGAAATTATCCTTCATGTTATTTGCAGCAGAAAGAATAACTTCAAATTCTATATAATTCATACCTTAATTACCACCTGATATGACGACCCACGTATGCATGCATGTAAGAAACCATTTCTTTCCACCCCAGGATCAGCAGTCAGTATGTCCATGATGACCATTCATCCATCCATCTATGTTGACCATCCCAATCAAATCGGACAAATAGCAGTTCTTTCTTTAGTTTGTTCTTCCGCTACTAAGAATCCAAAAGATGACCTCCTAACGGCTGGCTGATGCCAAGTTCACCAGCAGCGAATCCAATTGTGGGGGCCTTAGGAAGTGGGGTGGGGGGAGGGGGACCAGGTTTACCATAGGAAACTTTGTTTCTGCACAAGTAGAACACATATAGGCCCCTCCCAACCATGTACGTATAGCTTCATAATAACTAGGATCTTATATTCCCTTTCTGCTGTAACGTAAACAGACCCAAGCTGGCTGAGAATGTCTTCCAAGATCTCACTTTCTTTTTCCTTTTTTTTTCCATCGAAGGAACCCCACCCTTGAATAAATCAATGATGATTTTCCATGAGATCCGCAAGAGTTATCTTTCCGCAATTACCAGTATCTAACCTATCAAACTGATTGCAAATCTGCTGGACATCTTTCTCCACTATCTTTCCCATCTCTTTAAGCTTGTATATGACATACTCGGATTTACTACAAATGCAAAAGGAATAAAAGAAATATCAAAACATTATTCAGGATAATAAACAGAAACCTGTTGAACTAAAGAACCTGGAAAAAAAACACAAACAAGTTCAGCATAATTGAAAAAGAAAAATCAGGTTGGTGGGGGATGGGTCAGGAAAACCCCGTGAAAATCACTAATGAAAAAAAATCCATGAATTACATAAATACAATCCTAGGACAATAGTCATAAATAATAACCACAGGGTTTCCCTTGTATATTCCAACTAAATCAAGATAATAAGTTTGGGAATTCAGGCTGGTTTGAATATTTGAGGACGAAAACAATCAGCCCAAAAGAAAAGATGCAAACCAAGCTTTGGTCGCATCTTGTCTCTCATTTTTGTCACATTGACATTATATCCCTTCATCCTGCATATATGACCTAAGCTTCAGGAATAAATGTACCAAAATACTCAATATATAGAATCCCAAGCTTCTAGTAAACTAATTTTTTGGCAAGATAAACTTGAACATGAGAACTCCACCACAATGTTTCATACAGTTTATATCAAAATAGAGGAATAATTAAAGGAAGACGCGAAACTCCAAAATCAAATTACACAGTAATGATGGGGGTGACGTCCCAACATATCATAATGGAAAAAGAAGAATGGATCTTCCATCCTATCATTCAAACTACAGGGGGAATTTTTCAGGTTGGGTAAGAGCATGGAGGACACCTAAAGGTGAATCCTATTCAAAAGAGAAGAAACCTAGCAGGTGCATGTTATATACAAGGATTGTCTTGATCATCTAGTGTGATCTAAAAAAAAAAAAGAGTGTAACTTACTGTTACCCACAAACAGTAAGCTTGCCCTTTTCATTATCAAATTGATCCATGCTATCCTATCTGTAAGAATGGCATAGAAACCCCAAAGAATTTATTTCTGGAGTGCACCCTTGCAAATGCTGTTTAGTATGTAACCTTTTGGATACCATTGCAATGCTACACTGATCAATCTCTCAAAGATTGGAACTTCAATGCATTCAGAACCCCCACAAACATAGAAATTAATCATTATAACTGGACCACCATTGCAGCCACCATCCTTTGATTTATATGGAAAGAGAGATGTCACTTTATAGAGTTGAAATAGACCCCATATGTACAGCACAGTAGATTAACAACTACCTCAATTTAATTATTTCCTCCCTTCTAATACGAATAGACAATCCACTGCTCCTCTGACCCAATCATTGGGCACCACCCCCTCAAAACTTTCTTAAAATAAATATCGATGCCTCTTGGAAGCCTAATGATATACATGTTGTACTAGAGTGGTTCATTTACTTGGAAGCCTAATGATATACACGTTAAAAAAATCCTTAATACTTCTATAAGTAACTATGTTAACAGACTTACTAATCAAGTGGCAGACTGCATTGCCAATTATGCTTAGAGAATCCAAAGCTTCCTAAACTTGGATTAACTCACCACCCTCTTTTGCTATTACTGTACTAGCCAAAGACATTGCTACTGTAAATATCTAGTTTTTACTTTTAGTATATTTCCTTCTGCTGTTTGCTGATCGAAAAAAAAAAAAAGAAAATCTTGTATCTTATATTTATTTAAGAATTTTTCTATTTTTACTTTGGCCCACTCAAGTTTAGGAATTTTCCTACATCAAAGTTTTTATCATAGCTTGGCTTCAACCTCGGGATGAATCAAATGAAGTATCATTGATAACCCTATTAAGTTCAGGACACCATTTGAGATTTTTAAATGTGGCTACTATTTAAATAACTAAAAGTATCATTCATAACCCTATTTTCTGAAAGCATTACAGAAATTAATAGAACTGGATGCAGCACAAAAACTAATAGCAAACCTAAAAGTTCAACCTCTATGGCATGCTTATGTTTTACAGATGGATAGAAAAAACTTCAGATTGTCTGGAACCCAAAGGTGCTGCACCAACAACCAAGTAAGCAATGAAAGCAAGGGCATCAATAATCAAAACAAGATTAAAATCAATGGCTTAAACTGACTGGCATTACAAAACAACCAAACCATAAAGCATGGGCAACCAGGGCAAGTCTCGTTTCTATTAAGGGAAAGAGCAAAGATAATTGTAGTTAAACCAAGATCGTTCAAACAACAAACAGAACTAGAAGTGATCAACCCCACTTCTAAGCAAACATGAACAATGCTTAGATTTTTTTCAAGTTAAAAAAAAAAGGTGCAATTTTCCCCTTTCGTATATTTTCCTAACACAAGGCACCCTAATCACAAGAAAGGACAATTTCTCAGCATGGAGTGGTTGCTGTCACTTCTATACGTGCCTGATTGGTTGCTTTCAATTCCTCCTATTATGCAACTCGTCAAGATTATGATTTTGGGTGAAAATCTTTCCTCTTACACCTAGAGAGTTAATTTGGTGTGTCTTGGAAAAAAAAGGGAGAATCGTAGACTAACATCGTTAAGGACGTACAAGGGGGAGATGCTAAAAGTGTGAACAAACACTGATGAGACAAACCAATTATCAATTATTGTAGGTTTCTATCCAGGATGAACTTAGGTTGCATATCCTTTTGCTCTATTATAAAGGAAGCAATAGCCAATTATCAAAGCCCGATGTTATTGAGGCTCCCACTCTCGGGTGGGGGCTCGCCTAGTTAAGGGGATCTCCAAAATTTCCCAAAATGGTTAGAGGGGAGGGGTGATTTTACTAAAGGGGGCTCTGATTTTTCTCCTTTACACCCCACCAAAAATAACTACACTCCACTGCCCACCACCATCACCACCACCACCACCGCCACCTCCACTACAGCATCCACCTCCACCATCACCACCAATGTAGATATTGATAGAGAGAAGAGAAGAGAGAGATCGAGAGAGAAAGAATAGATCGAGAAAGAGAGATTGAGAGTGATTGAGTTAGAGAGAACGAGAGAGGGAACTGAAAAAAAAAAAAAGAGATCAAGAGAGGGAAAGTTCAAAGAGAGAGGAGAGAAGAAAGAGAGATCGGAGAGAGAAGATAGAGAGGGAGAGAGGGAGAGATCATAGAAGAGACCAGAGAGAGAAGAGATCAGAGGAAGAAGAGATCGAATTGGTATTACTTCTAAAAGCAGGGGAAGAATTGATGCTATACAAATTCCAGATCTTTTTCCGTAGGATTTTTTTAAGGGATTTACAAATGCTAATAACTAATAAGCTGGACTAAAATGAAAAATATACGACGTTTAAAATATGACATTATGAGCAGAACATTTGATCCAAGCCACTTCTCTTGTCTATGCAAAAAATAAACTGTTCTACAAATACAAGGCTACATGTCTTCTCCTTTCGTAATTTCTTATAGAAAAATTGAGAACATGACAACTAGGACAACAGAGTGTTCGAGTGATCAAAGTTTCCAAGCCAAATAGAGGTAAGAGGCCTAAGTAAGGGCAACACATTCGCAAGAAAGATGACATGTTTCGTACCATGAACGTTCAAATTGATAATGGTGTTTCAAAAGTCAAAACCAATGGATCTTAATGAAGCATTTTTCAAAGTGGTAACAACGAAAAGAAACACGAACCTCACAAAACCATTGTTGTCAATGTCAGCAGCAAGGAACTCAGAGACAGTCATATCCTGACCAAGCACCCATTTGGACATCATCCTATGCCGCTTATCAATCCGGGCCTCAGCCAAGTAAAGGAATGCTCGAGCTACGGCGAGCGTAGATACCAAAAGCCAAATTGAGGCAAATATACGGCCAGGGAGGGAATTAAATGCTCGATCCCCATACCCAACAGTCGTGACCGACATCACTGAAAGATAAAACGAATCCAACCAACCTAACCTCTCCACAAAATGCATAACACCTGTACCGATCCCAATACAAAGAATCACAACCCCTAATGCCAATCCAACCTTAATCCGAATCCTCATCCTCCCCTTCTTCACATCAATAAAGTACGACCTAGCCGAATCATGCTTGGCAGCACCACCAGCACCAACACCACCACCACCTTTGACGGTGGTCAAGAGCAAATTCTCTTGCAAATCTAGGACGTAACTAACCATCCCACTAAGCAAGATATCAATGAATCCGAAACCGACCAACACAAACATAATTGAGAACAATTTCGTGGAGGTGGTTGTCGGGGTGATGTCACCGTACCCAATGGTGCACATGGTAACTATACAAAAGTAGAGGGCGTCGACAATCGGGTGGGTCTCTTTGGCGGAGAAATTCTTGCGGTTAAAGGAGTAAATGACGACGCCTAGGGATAGGTAAAGGAGGAGGAGAAGGACGGCTTGGCGGACGATGGAAGGGGAAGCAAATTTGGGTGGTTTTGTGTGGTGGAGGTGATGGTCGAGATTGTTAATGGCAGCCATTGCGGGGGCAGTTTTGGAGCGGTGGAGATTGGTTTTGTTGGTGATCGACTTCGTCTTGGTCCATGGAAGAGCAACATTAGTAGTAGGGTCAAGGAGCCATGACGAGGATGATGCAGAGGTGGTCGTAGTAGTAGGAGTTTCGTCGTCATCTTCTTCTTGTTCTAAGCGATGAGATGATGATGAAGGATCATCAGCTAGGGTTAGGGCATCAATGGTAATCGTGGTGGTGCTGGTGGTGGTGGTGGAAGGAGATGAAGGTGGTGGTCCGAAGATGAGGAGATCTTTAAGCTCTGAAGGAGTCAGAGGTGATGAAGGGTGGCGGTGGTGGTTTGTTAAAGAAGGAAGGGTGATCTCTCCGTCCTCAGGGAGAGGACATAGAAGAGAGAGAGGAGGTGTTGAGAGGTGGCCGCCCCCCACCGCTGGTAGTGGTGTTGGTGGTTTTCTTCTAGGGCTTCTTGGATAAGCTTGGAGGAGTGGCTCTTTCTCCTCCATTTTTAATTTGCTTTCGGATTCGATTGATTTGCAGGATTCGATTGTTGCTATTATTTTAGGGATTGAAAGATGAAACAGAAGAAAGAGGTCAAGTGAAGGGGTTCAAATTGAATAGCAGAGTTTCAAACACAAAATTCAATTCCATCAATCAATAAGGCAGAAAAACAGAGAAAGGGTGGGAATTGCTACAGGGACACCGTTTTATAACACCATTTTACATCAATTAATGCCTGACTACTTTCTGACCCAATCAGGTATTAAAAAATTAATTTTCAAATGTGATCGATAAAACCGGTCTCTGTAGCTCCTAAAACCCGATTCTCTTATTAGACCGGTTTTTTACCTCTTTTCTCTTCCCTCCCAATTCTTGTCTTTTTTATTTCATTTCAATTCCAAACAGAGAAGGAGTCGACTGAAACAAAAACCTAGTTTGCCGCCGAGAGACCTTCGCGTCGTGCCGTCACCGTGCTTCAGCCGGTAAGTCATCTATTTCTCTCTATCTCTCTAACTCCCTTTTTTTCCTCTCGATTCCTTCCTTGATCAGATCTAAGAAAATCTTTTCAAATGCCCTAACCTCTTCTTTCATTTCACCATTTTAGGTACTGAGTAGGGAGTGGAGATAAACAAACCTAGGGCTTCAGCAGGGTACCTCCATTGCCGTCGCCGTCTCTGTAACCGTTCTCGCCGATAAGTCTTCTCTCTCTCTCTCTCTCTCTCTCTCTAGAAGGGCCATACACTGCTTAATTCTATGTGCTCTCTCTTAGCAATAAAACCTTGAAGAAATTAACTAGGTATTAACACAAGTATATTCGACTGATCTGAATTAATAGTTTTTCAGTTTTAGGGTTCTTACATTGGGTTTAAGGTTCCAAGGTTAATATTAGTTAGGGTTTAGGCAATTTACTTTTATTTGAGATTCAATCAATAATTTATTATTTTGACGGTTTCTGTTAGGTTTTATTTTTTTTAAGTGTGTGTGTGGGTGTGCTTAGCAAACCCCCAAATCGATTTGGTTTGGGGGTTTTGGCTGTTATGTTCTTAAGAAGGAAAACTAAGTTAGGATTTTTTGATAAACTTTATGGAGAAGTTGCAGTTGTGAACAATCTTCTCCTTGCTTATATATCATCCATGGATTCCAACTTTTGAATCTTGATCATTAAAACAAGATTAGGAGGAAATTTTGTTTTGGGGCTTCAAATAATATTAACTTGAATTGCTATTTTTTGTTTCATCTTGTTGTATAAATGAATCTAGATAGAACTTGGTATATCAGTTTTCTATGGTTAAGTGTTGCAATCAAACATTGATTTATGTAGTTAGAATAACTTTTACATAACCATTGGTAAACAGGGTAATGAATTAATTATTTGGTGTTTTCAAACGGGTAGAGTACTAGGGAAAAAAGAAAAGAAAAAAAAGAAGAATATGAAATCGATAATCATTTCATACAAGCATCAGTTTCTAGCTAATAATAAAATTTGTGGTACAAGAAGAATGCTGCTAATAATTTAACAGCTCATCAGTAGGGATGACATAGATTATTATTTAACCTAGCTGTTGATATTATTATTTAACCTAGTTGTGATACTAAACTCAATGCATCACATGTATGGAGAAATAGATTATTACCCTTGACTGTTTTTTCTTCTTTTCTTTTAAGAATTGCTTCCTGGTCTCAGAATAGATGCTGAAGCCTCAAATCTACAGAAAAAGCTTGATTCGATGAAAACATCCTCGGTGCCTTCTAGTGAGGGTAGAGGAAAAACATCAGAAAAACAACTATTGCATCAGTTGAGGTAAGCTAGATTTGAACATTCACAGAATCATCTACGTAAGTATGAGGTGGTTTTATGACATGTTTTGCATAGTGAGGACTGTAAAACAGCATAAATTAAAGTTTTAGCATACTTTGGGATTTCTTGGTTATTGCTCATCACATTATTTATCATAAAATATGTGAGGCAATTCATGGTTATCTAAGTTTTGTTATTTATAGCCAGTTTTAGTATTTATAGGTCACTATGCTGGTTTTTATTCTTGTAAGTGTTATTTTATCTTTAATCATTTAACAAAAAAAATTTTGTCAAAATAAAATAACAGCTCTAACATTTTTTGAAACCTTGATGATATAATTATATTTGGTTTCATTCAAATTCAGTTTTCTTGAAATACACTTTTGAATGTTTGAAACATGAACGGTAGGTCACACTTCTATAACATGATACCAGTGTAGCCATGATAACTCCAGCTTGCTGTTAGTCGTTATTAGTCTAACATAATGGACCCTTTGAAGCCATAAATTTTTATTTTTTCTGATACTTAGCTGTGATGCATTGAGTTTAGTTTCCAAATTGCCAACACTCTTTTGATTCATTATCAACTAATTTTTTCATAGCATCCGCTTGTTTGGCAGGTACATGAGATAAATGTGTGCATCTTCTACACAATATGACAAAGATGAGCTTGAATTTTGTCCAATAGATTAGGTGAAATGAATACTAACCCAATAGATGAGGTGACATCTCAGTCCTCGTATATATACATCGGTTTTAAATTTGAATAGGAGTTAGATGTTTCTAAGATATACAAAGACCATTTTTATGTTTATCAGGAGGTCTCATCTTTTTGCAAATGGAATGTAAAGCAGCCTTGGTATATATACATGTACAACAGTTTCAAATTATGAATGAAAAATGTATTTTTGAACAAGATACTATTATTTGTTTTTATTAGGTGGTATCGTCTGTGTAGATGGAATGTCAATGGCTTGAACTGCTGAGTGTTTAAGCCCATTTATATTATGTACTATGTGTTTAAAAAGTGGGTATACACTTTATATTTTTTATCATAAAAATAATATATAGGTGAAGCTCGGTAAAAAAGGGCCAACAAAAGGTCAAAAGTTAGTCCATATTGGGTAAAACTTGGGTCAAAAGTAGGTACACATAAGGTAAAAAGTAGGCAAAAAGTGTGATATGTTGTCTTTTTGATACGTTGCATGCAATGTCAACTTCTTTAAGTTTATAGGATTAATTAGTTCGTCTTAATATGTTGATTTATGATGTCCCGATTTATTGTCGGTTGTTTGATTATCAATAATTTAATTGTCTCTAAGAAATTTTAAACGTAGAAAGATATGGCGAATATAATTTTTTTAAGATAGGTGTAAAGTTTATATTTTTATTGTGAACATTGTGTTTAGGTGAAGCTCGCTAAAAAAGGGGTCAAAAGTAGGTCAAACATTGGTAAATATTAGGCCAAATGGGGGTCAAAAGTAGGTCAAAAGTTGGTACCCATAAGGTAAAATGCAGGCAAAAAAATGTTATGTTGTATTTTTTATACGTTACGTGCTATGTCAACTACTTTTAGTTCGTAGGATTAATTAGTTATGCTTAATATGTTGATTTGTGATGCCAAGATTTTTTATTGGGCGTTTGATATTCAAAAATTTAATTGCCTTAAGAAATTTTAAATAAGGAATCTAAAAATTTAAGCCTCACAAGATGATGAATCTTTATTGGGCTATATAACCCCTCTGAAAGAATAAAGTGTTAAAAGATCATTTTTCGTCTCATGTATAGAAAAATGTAAATTAATTGGGGTTAAAAGAAGGTAAAACATTGGTATATAGTTGGTAAAACATTTATCAAAAGTAGTAAACATTAGGTAAAAGGTTGGTAAAACGTTTGATCTGTTGTATCAATGCAATGTTACGTGTAATGTTAACTTCTTTTGGGTACCTATTATCATCAAAGAAAAAAATATAAAAATACAAGCCAAGAAAATGTGACAAGCTTGCAAATAGGTATACAAGCCAAGAAAAACGATAAGCTTGCAACAATTCATCTATTTAAATAGACCCAAGCAACAACACAAGCACTCAATGTGTTCAACCCTCATAAACAAAAAGAACATAACAAAAAATATAACATTAAATGTGTTCAACACTTTTCTTTGTACCGTTAAAATACAGGTAATCTTTAACATATATAGATTTGATAAGCACACATATATTATACTTAATACCTCTATATTTATATTAGTTAGTTAATTATTGTATTCTATTTGAATTAATTAAGTTTATTTTGGTTTTGTGCAGGGAACATGAGTGGAGCGATCAAAATGCGAAAAAGTCGACAAATTATAACATTTGGCGAAGTCAGCTAATTGATGAAGGCAACAACAAAAATCTATAAGGGCTGCCATAACTTAATTTGTAGTAAAGTTAATTGATGAACAATCCCAATTTTATATCTACGCAAGGCCAAATTTCTAGTGGACCCCATTCAAAACTTGTAACTAGCTAGATTAATTTTTGTCGGTTGAATTTAGTGGTGGGGTTCTAAGGTGTTTAAGGTTCAGCTCTTTAGAATAGGTTATATATATATATTTATATATTTAGAGTTGTTTCTTCCTGCTGAAAAGAATTAGGGTAGAAAACTGTTGCTGCCGTTTCTTCCTCTCTTCTTTTGGACGGCAGCAGCTGCTGCTCCTCTTCTTCTTCAACACCAAAATCGTGCAAATTGCTGCTGCCTTCTTCTTCGTTCTTTCATCTTCTACAAGCAGAGGAGGTGTTGCAACTTGGTTTGCCTTCTTTGCATAGAAGACAAAGGCTGCTGCTGTTTTGTGCGGCTTCTTCTTGAACTGAACAGCTGCTGCTGTCGTGCTGTTATCAACGCCCAAAATAGAGCAGGTAGCTGTTGTTCTCCTTCATCTCCTGTCAACACCAAAACATCACAAAACAGGGAGGTTCTGCTACTGCTCCTGCTCTCTTCCTCACGTGCAAAGCAAACAAGGTTGTTGCTACTTTGTTCTTCTTCATACGTACCAGAGAAGAGAAGGCAGCTGCAGCTTCTCCTTCCTAACGAAAAAGAGAGAACAAGATCTGTTGCTGGTGTTCTTCTTCATCTTTTCTTTTAGAAGGTTGCTGCTACTTTGTTCTACTTTGTTGTGCCCTGCTTTTTCTTCACACCAAACCAGGACAAAGCAGGGAAGAGGTTGCTGCTGTTTTTCATGCCAAAACAGGGGCGAATGCAATTCCAAATAGCACCATAGTTTGCAATCTCAAAAACCCTCCTCTCTTCCTTTGCTTTTTAATTAGTTTAGTTTTCTGAATTTATTTGTTAATCTTCCAAGTATGTGTAGCTGATTTCTTTATTTGGTTAAGGGTGAATTTTAAAACCCTAAACATGATTAACCATTAATCAATTTTAGATTTTTCATTTCATCTCTCTTTTGAAATTGTTAATATTTCACTGTTATTATTGTGTATGAATTGTTGTCTGGTTTGTTTAGGTGTGCAACTAGATGAATGTGATAGTTATTTGATTGCTAGTTTAGGGTTTTGATTCGTTTTGTCAAGATTTCTAAACCAAAGTAGCGGATTATCGTTAACGATTATGGGATATTTTCGTTTGATTGTAAGTGGAATATGACTCAAGTTAAATAAACCGAGCTTGTGTGTTTATTGCTTGATTTAACCTATGTCTTTCTTGAATTATTGCTTTCATTAAATTAAACTTAGAGAGCTTGTTCTAGGTTGTTTAATGGAAAGAGATTGAGTGAAGAGCTTGTTTTGCTCAACGACAAAGTGGAGACGAATCGAGATAATCGAGCTTGTGATTGTCTTAGGGTTATTAATTTCTAAAGAGAGTGAAAGATAATTATAATCATTAACTATTAATCATATCTAGAGGTGGCGAATGATCTCTTAACCATATTTCTCATCATATTTACTTAACCTTTTAAATTCTGTTATTCTTAGATTCTAATTTAGCTAGTTGTTTTCTTTTAATTTGTTTACATATCAAATCGAAGCCAATTTCCACCCCCCCTAATTTTACGTGCAACGTGTTTAGTGTGTCTATATTTTCTTAGTTATTTCTATTCAATTTAAGTAAGTTTTCGAATTTTATTTTAATCTCTAGTTAGTTTCAGTTGGTTTTGTGTCAATAACTTATACATTAGGAACAATCTTCTGCGAGAATGACCCTTGCTTACTACTATACTCAATAACGATCTTACTTAGTGCAGGGATTTTAAGTGATACACTTTTTAGCGCATCAAGATTCAAAGCACACCTTCAGGCTTAGCCTTTGTCATAACATCCACAAGCACACAAGAATACTGGTTAAAATAAAGCAAACAAAAGAATACCAATTAAAATCAAGTTCACCATCCTCAAAGGTGTCCTGGTCTTTTCCTTCAAAAAGCATACTTTTACTAAGACGATTATTACCTACATTAGGCAAATAGCACGAAAACTTACATAAAAAAGAACAAGATACATCGAATAAATAGTATCGCAATTAACTTATAAGAAAATGGCAAGTTAAGTTTTTTTTATGTTACATCTAAATCCAATGTGTTAAATATAATACCTACACATGCCTATTGAATAACCTCAGTCCAAGTGCATCATCTTCTGGGAGTATTAGTTTTTGCGATACTCTTCCAAGATCGATGGAAGGCATGTCATTCCAATAGTGAGTGTCAGGGCCCTATCACCAAAATTCACAATTAACACATATGTTTACATCTAACGACATAGAGATAGAGATAGAGAATGAGAGAGAGAGAGAGAGAGATTTTTTGTGATTCTGTATGTCGTTAGATGTGAACTTATGTGTTAATTGTGAATTTTGGTGATAGGGCCCTGACACTCACTATTGGAATGACATGCCTTCCATCGATCTTGGAAGAGTATCGCAAGAACCAATACTCCCAGAAGATGATGCACTTGGACTGAGGTTGTTCAATAGGCATGTGTAGGTATTATATTTAACACATTAGATTTAGATGTAACATAAAAAAAACTTAACTTACCATTTTCTTATAAGTTAAATGCGATATTATTTATTCGATGTATGTTGTTCTTTTTTATGTAAGTTTTCGAGGAAATTTCCATCCTCACAAGGAAATTCATGAAGCACATGAAAAAGAAGAAAGGAGGATCTCAAAAATTCAACAAGAAGAACGCTTCCTTCTCCAAGTCCAAACCCAATGAAGATAGTTTGAGAAGAAGAAGAGTGATGAGGTGCAATGCTACAGGTGTCGTGGATTTGGACACACGTCAAATGTTTGCGCAAACAAGAAGAGCTTCGGTGATTCAAAGGGAAAGAAAGTGATGAATGTCACCTTTGATGATTCATCAACGGAATCCGACTCTTCTCATAATAGTGAAGATGCAACGACATGAAAACTTATTGCATACACGGCTTCACATGCCTGCTCACATGAGCAAGTAGAGGATGAGGAAAGTATTCAAACCTCAAGTAAGGAGGATGAGAGTGAAGATAATTTTTACGAAGAAAAATTGTTTTCAAGTATTTTGAAAAACAGTAAGAGCTTGTCCAAGGATAACAAAGAGTTAAAACTGAAGATTTCAAGTCTTGAGACCGAGAAGAATGATTTAATACTTCAAGTTGAAGAAGCCTCCAAGAGAGAAGTAGAAGGCAATTAGATTCTTGAAGGAAAAGAAAAAGAAATCAAGTTTCTCAAGAATGAGCTTGTTGTGGTAAATGAGAGAGTCACATCCCTTCTTGATGAGATGGAGAAAGTGAAGGATGAGCTGAAAGAGTCAAAGGAAAAGCTGATAAAGTTCAATCATGGGTCGAATAACCTTGTGTCAATGTTGAAAGGATCAAAGAATTCGGGTGACAAAAGGGGACTCGGGTTTGATCCAAGTAAGGTTGCTAGCACTTCAACGTCGACGAACTTTGTGAAAGCTAAGACTCCTCCTACACAAAAGAGAGCAGTTAAGCAAGCCGACAAACAAGCTCCAAAGCAAGTTGGCAAGCAACAAGCTCCAAAGAAGGTTGCCAAGCCACAAGCCAAGCCAAGAGGCACAAGGAGATTTCCTCAAAGTATCCACACTTGCTCTTATTGTAGATATCAAGGTCACTTGCAAAATACCTGCAAATTCTACGTGGAAGACCTCCCCTGAGCGCAAAAAGAAAAGACTTACTCAAGAAGTTCAAGCAACTTCAAGGTAAAGTGAGAGCTTTGACTGGAGAGATTGGGAGACTTGCAAATCCCAACAACAGTAGAAAAACATATGGCAAAAGACCACATATCAATAAGCAAGGCAAGAAGACCAAAGTGAAGCAAACCTCTACACCCAAGCTAAAGGTGTAGACACCAATTTTCGCCCCCGAGCTCTAAACATCAAAAATTCGGTGTGAAATGAGAGATTAGGCCTCAACCACCTCTAATTCAACCCAATTAATCATTGAACCAACTCAATTTAGTCATCCCCCAACTCAATTTTGCCTAATTTGGCCCAAATCGGTCCTAATTGAACGAATCGGGTGAAAACCCCCAAAATTCAGACTTGGATTGACTTTAATTGGACCACAACAGTGTTCATTGACCCTTGGCTCAACTCAATTGAGTCCCCCATTAACTCAATTCAACTTCATTGAGTTCAATTTGACTCAAAATTGAGCCTAATTGAAAGATTTGGTGAAAATTCCTGAAGTTGTTCTTAACTTAGCCTTAATTTGACCACTTTAGGGTTCCTCAGGCTTAATTAAAACTTAATTGATCTTTAATTGATGTTCAAGATCAAGAAATTTCAAAAATGTAAGAGAAATTAGACTTAATTTGAGTTTAGAATTGAAATCGGAACCAAAATCGGAGTTGGAATGAACCCGGAACCAATTTTTAAGGGGGAGAACCGTTGGAATATTCAAGGAATATTCCAACGGCTCTCCATGGGCCGTTTTGTCCAGACCGTTAGATCTGGGCAGATCTAACGGCTAGCAGAAAATGGCCCTCCATGAGTCGTTTTGCTGCCAGCCGTTAGATCTAATCAGATCTAACGACCTAGATTAAAAATGTCATAAGAACCCCTATTTTGACCCTTTTTCCACCCAATTTTTTTTAGATCTCTCTCATCTACTCTCACCCCCTAACCCTAATCTTGTTTACACCCCACCAACCCTAATTTTCTCCTATAAATAGAAGAGAACTCTAGCAAGGAAGGGCATTCAATAGCTTTCAAGTGGGGCATTCAATAGTTCTTAGGAAGAGCATTCAATAGTTCTTAGGAAGAGCATTTAATAGTTCTCTTAGGAGCATTCAATAGTTCTCTTAGGAGTATTCAATAGATCTCTTGATGAGCATTCAATAGATCTCATGAGTTACATTGAATAGCTTGAGAGCATTCAAGAGTTTGAGAAGAAAAGAAATAGAGTTAGGTGAGAGTAAATTCACTTCCATTAGATCTTAGCCTTACTCTTTACTACCACCATCATCAACCATCATCTACATCTACACCACCCATCCTAATATAAATTTTGCACATTCAAACCTCACTCATCATGGGAAGAACTCAAACTAATTGAGTTTTTCTTTCCATTTTGAGGTTGGTTTAGAGAGAGTTTGTGGTAGATCACATCACTTTTCAAAAGAAAACTTTATTTTCTTCATTTATCATCAACAAAAGAGATTATCATGGCTTAATGGAGGGTTGATCAATGGGTTTTCATCACTCTCTCATTGGTGGATCTTAAGCAAAATAGGTAGGTGATCATCACCCCCTTTTTTACTTGTGGTAGAGATTCCTTTTTAAGTGTTATATGATGTAGTTTAAAAAGAAAGTGAATAAATGTTGTCATTTAATGAATCTCACTTCATGGTTTATCTTAATGTACTAATTAGTTACCTTTTTAGAATAAATATAACATTGTTAGTGATCTTTTTCATCATTTTTTTTAACATATATGAATCTTCAAGTATCATTTTAGATAAGTGCTAGTTTAGTTAATGTTCATATATCACGAAATGATAAGTGGTTTGATAATCTAACAAGATTGGTCTCTTTTGTATATCATCTCATCATAAAATAATGATTTGTTTTTCATGAAATTCATGTTTAGTGCCAAAAATGATATGTTTAGTAAGAATATCAACCATTTAACCATGTTATCTAGCATTTGGGTGTATGGGGTTAATTTTCAAGTCACTACACCATAAAAAGAGGCCAAAAACGTGCTGGAATCTTTTCATACAAGCATGAAATGAAAAATGTAAAAACATAGTCTTGTAGATCATGAAAAAATACACAAAATGGGCTCAAGAATGAGTCAAAAAGGTTGTGAAACGAAGAAGTTATGATAGTTTAAAAGTTCACTTTAAATGTGTTCGATGAAATACCTAAGTGAATGTTTGATGTTTAGAATTGCTAATTTTGCTAATTTCACATTAACACTTTATTTTGTTGGTTTAAATTGAAGTATATCAACTTTAGTTTTAGGTGAAACCCTAGGGTTTACATTAGAAACTTGTCACTTTTGATGGTGTGCCTTAGAAATCAACCAATAATGAGAATAAAATTTCAAATAAGCTTTATGGGCTTGGTAAGCCCATCTTCAAGCTAGCCCACTCTACTTTTTTGTTGAGTGTTGGGCTTGTTTCATGAGTTTTAAACTCACAACTTGGAATTGGGCTTCATAAACCCATTTTCTTGTGTGGGCCTAGCAAAAACACATCTTTGCTTAGGCCCACCTTTCTTTTTGGGCTCGGATATGCCTAAAACCCTAATCCAAAACCCTAACCAATCAAATAAAATTGAACTAGGTTTCTCTCTTTTAGATTAGTTAATCTAAGTTAGGCTCCTTAGTTTAAGAAATGCATTAGAAATTAGGGTTGTGTGTTAATTTCGGGATTAAGTTAGGAATTTACCTAAACTCGTCGAAATGTGACCACCATGGACTGGCACTCCTAAGTGTGACATGCGTGTCTACGCCACGTCGATGGTCTTGCACACTCGATTAGTTGGGTTAATTCTTAGACTAACCCCACCTTTGCAATAATCAAGATTTTCAAAACAAAGAAGAGAAACAACGTTTTCTACTAATTAAAGCATTTTGCATTAGATTTTGGATCATGCTTAACGCTAGGGATTAGAAATCCTTGTTAGGACTCTAGATCTTCCCTAAAGCATATCACATCATCATTTCGCATTAGATTTTGGATCATGCTTAATGCTAGGGATTAGAAATCCAAGTTAGGACTCTAGATCTTCCCTAAAGCATATCACATAATCATTTTGCATTAGAATTTGGATCATGCTTAACACTAGGGATTAGAAATCCTAGTTAGGACTCTAGATCATCCCTAAAGCATATCACATAAGGATTATGCTTAACGCTAGGGATTAGAAATCCGAGTTAGGACTCTAGATCTTCCCTAAAGCATATCACTTAACCAAGGCATTTGCATTAGAATTTGGATTATGCTTAACGCTAGGGATTAGAAATTATAGTTAGGACTCTAGATCTTCCCTAAAGCATGTCACTTAGTCGAAGCATTTGCATATTAAAATTTGGATCATGTTTAACGCTAGGGATTAGAAATTCTAGTTAGGACTTCTAGATCTTCTCTAAGACATGTCATTCATTTTTTTCAAAAGAAAGAGCATCTCATCGCCACGTGTATCCCAGTTTACATGTGTCTATGAGGAAATCCCAGTTGGGTCACGAGTATAACTGATTTGCGCGTGTCATCACTTTTTAAAATAAAAATACTCGTATATCATGAGTGCATACGCGTGGCTTCCCAGTTTAGCCACACGTATTTTGAGCACGTGTGTGGGCCCCAGTATTCCCATATACAACTCATGGTCACGTGTATTCCACCTCATGTGTGAATGGTCCAGAGTCCATTTACACTTTGTTGTAGGACTAGTCTGTTGTGCATCCAGGTTTGCATAGTCATGATGAATCCTCCTGTTTTCTCGTTGGTCGTGAAGAGAGGTTTGCAACCAACATTGCTTATATGTGAATAGACACAAGTCTATTTGCAATTTCGCGACACGGAAAATTGAGTTTACGTGTCAGAGTGTGTTTTACTTTTTGCCCCAAAACCTCAATTGCATGAAACATATACTAGAGGGGCTTGAACTTACATTTCTTGTACACACTCTTTCTTAGCGTAATGTAATAATTTTCAATCATGAAATTCCATCTAAATACCCTTAGTCGTGAAGTAGAGGCCGATCTCACGATCGGGCGGTTGTCGGGTGCCTAACACATTCCCAACCCGTGCCAAGATTCCCTTACCAAGAATCTCTCTACGCAGACCAGACTAGTCGGAAGATCGCCAAGTTTTCTGCTAAAACAAAGCAATTTTCCAAAATTGGGTCCTGATTCCCAGATTAATCAGGTGGCGACTCCATTAGTACATTAGACGATTCCACCCCCAGTTAGGAATACGAGAAATCGTTTCTCTTCGGTCGTTCGCGACCGAGGGGAAAAGTTTTTTTCGCGGATCCTACAGCTGGCGACTCCGCTGGGGATAGCAGGAATCTGACTCGAAAAACAACTAAGGGTATTTCTTTGGATTTTTATGATTACACACTTCTCGGGTTGACACACACACACACACACACTGCATGCACCCATTCATTTTCGCATTTGCATCTCGTTACTCTCTTTTGATCCTATCAGAACTAGTGAAACCCGTGACTGAGTAGATACCGTCCCGACCAAGTGGTCGTATGGGAATAACGGTCGAAAAGCACAACCTTAGCACGTACCAAAGACCAGCTTCGTGCTGCGAGGTATATCGCTAAGTGCCCTAACCACCCAACTAGAGTCTAGTTGAGCTTTAAGCATGCATTCATGTAGCCGCGATAGATTGTATCCTTAGGAGAACCCAGAGAAATGCATACATGCTCCACAAATCCCGAGGCATGACTTACGTAGGACTTTCTTGTGGTTCTGACGAAGTTCTTTTGCCTAAAATAGGTATTAGGTGCCCGGAGCAGTAGCCACAGAAAAACGCGCAAAAAGAGTTTGGGTTAGACAGTCAAGAAGGCTGGAACGGGTTGAGAGTTCATCGAGCATAGGGTCAGAATACAGTCTCAGTGTGCATAGTGAAAACATGCCGGATCAAATAGATGATGGTGGTAGCATGACAGAAATGGAAAGAATGCCGACTATCTAGAGGATAGTGTCTAAGAAAGTGGCCTCCACCAACCAACATCAAGAGAACACGCCTGCTCCTTTGGGTCACAGTGAGAAAGCCCAAAGCTCGGCTACAAATATGAGAACTAGGGAGGCTACTCGTACGCACTATCAAGAGCCTGGAAAAACCTACCCACTACATGACTTTACTGATATTCTTCTGAAACCTCCAGTCAAGAAAGCATCTTCTCAACAATGTTTGTCAGATGACGAAGAAGAGCTACGAGAAGAGTGGCATGCGAGACAGAAGGATAAGACAATTCCTACCCAGCGAGAAATGGTTGATGTCCAACAGAGGTTGAAGCGCTTGGAAGGAGGGACTACTTATGATATCGACTCTTGGTATCAATGCCCAAATGAAGAACTCCCACCCGGATTCAAGTACTCAGAAATGAAGCAGTATGATGGGGCTGGATCAGCCAAAACCCACATAATCATGTACATGGGAAACATGAGGCCGTTACACATAAGTGACAACATGATGGCCCATCTCTTCTAAAGGAGTCTGGTTGGAGATGCTTTAGAATGGATAATCGAATTAGACCGATCCAAGTACCCAACATGGGTCCAATTAGGGGATGCATTCATAAAACACTTCACATATGGGACAGATAGTAGAGTTACCCAAAGGCAGTTAGAAGCTCTGCAGCAACATCCCGACGAGTCATTCACCGATTTTGTGGCAAAATGGAGAATGAAAGTTAGAAGCATGATTGAACGCCCTTCTGAGGGAGAGCAAATTTCCATTCTCAGAAAAAGTTTGAGTCCAAAGTATCAAGCTGCTTTGAGTGGGGTTACACCGAAGAGAATTGAGAAATTCATCGAAGCTGCATAAATGTAGAAGACTCAATGAAGAATGGGTATATGCCAACAATGACTGCAGCCGCAACTGACTCTAAGGGAAAGAGGAATGGGAAAGAACACGTCAACCATGTCTCCTCTCACGACTCTCACAAAAAGCAACATGTCATAACACAAGTCTCCCAATAACAAAGGCCATTTCAGATCGCAGCACAAGGTAACCAACAGGTACAAAGAAATCGACAAGCACATGAGAACCATCTTGCTCAAGCCACACGACAGAATCAAGGGGCTCCCAGACGGGGAGAACGTAGGGAGTTTTCAAAATTAACCCACCCCATGAGTGCGCTTTTGCCCGGATTGCTAGATGCAGGTTTGGTGACTCTTATAAGGCCAAAGCCAGTGTCAAATCCACCACCATACTGGCATAAGCCGAATGAGCACTGCCAATTCCACTAATCTCCTGGACATTTGACAGATAACTGTCCGGCCGTTCGTTATAAAATCCAAGACTTGCTGGAATAGGGAGTAATCACCATGGTTGGAGTCCAAATACCAACGAAACCAAATGTCAACACAAATCCCCTACCGGTTCATCACTCAGAAGGGCAGCAGATAGTAAACTACATTGAGACTGAGGAATCAAAGAACCCAATTAACCGAGTTAAAAAGGAGAAATCCATTNTTCGGTGTGAAATGAGAGATTAGGCCTCAACCACCTCTAATTCAACCCAATTAATCATTGAACCAACTCAATTTAGTCATCCCCCAACTCAATTTTGCCTAATTTGGCCCAAATCGGTCCTAATTGAACGAATCGGGTGAAAACCCCCAAAATTCAGACTTGGATTGACTTTAATTGGACCACAACAGTGTTCATTGACCCTTGGCTCAACTCAATTGAGTCCCCCATTAACTCAATTCAACTTCATTGAGTTCAATTTGACTCAAAATTGAGCCTAATTGAAAGATTTGGTGAAAATTCCTGAAGTTGTTCTTAACTTAGCCTTAATTTGACCACTTTAGGGTTCCTCAGGCTTAATTAAAACTTAATTGATCTTTAATTGATGTTCAAGATCAAGAAATTTCAAAAATGTAAGAGAAATTAGACTTAATTTGAGTTTAGAATTGAAATCGGAACCAAAATCGGAGTTGGAATGAACCCGGAACCAATTTTTAAGGGGGAGAACCGTTGGAATATTCAAGGAATATTCCAACGGCTCTCCATGGGCCGTTTTGTCCAGACCGTTAGATCTGGGCAGATCTAACGGCTAGCAGAAAATGGCCCTCCATGAGTCGTTTTGCTGCCAGCCGTTAGATCTAATCAGATCTAACGACCTAGATTAAAAATGTCATAAGAACCCCTATTTTGACCCTTTTTCCACCCAATTTTTTTTAGATCTCTCTTATCTACTCTCACCCCCTAACCCTAATCTTGTTTACACCCCACCAACCCTAATTTTCTCCTATAAATAGAAGAGAACTCTAGCAAGGAAGGGCATTCAATAGCTTTCAAGTGGGGCATTCAATAGTTCTTAGGAAGAGCATTCAATAGTTCTTAGGAAGAGCATTTAATAGTTCTCTTAGGAGCATTCAATAGTTCTCTTAGGAGTATTCAATAGATCTCTTGATGAGCATTCAATAGATCTCATGAGTTACATTGAATAGCTTGAGAGCATTCAAGAGTTTGAGAAGAAAAGAAATAGAGTTAGGTGAGAGTAAATTCACTTCCATTAGATCTTAGCCTTACTCTTTACTACCACCATCATCAACCATCATCTACATCTACACCACCCATCCTAATATAAATTTTGCACATTCAAACCTCACTCATCATGGGAAGAACTCAAACTAATTGAGTTTTTCTTTCCATTTTGAGGTTGGTTTAGAGAGAGTTTGTGGTAGATCACATCACTTTTCAAAAGAAAACTTTATTTTCTTCATTTATCATCAACAAAAGAGATTATCATGGCTTAATGGAGGGTTGATCAATGGGTTTTCATCACTCTCTCATTGGTGGATCTTAAGCAAAATAGGTAGGTGATCATCACCCCCTTTTTTACTTGTGGTAGAGATTCCTTTTTAAGTGTTATATGATGTAGTTTAAAAAGAAAGTGAATAAATGTTGTCATTTAATGAATCTCACTTCATGGTTTATCTTAATGTACTAATTAGTTACCTTTTTAGAATAAATATAACATTGTTAGTGATCTTTTTCATCATTTTTTTTAACATATATGAATCTTCAAGTATCATTTTAGATAAGTGCTAGTTTAGTTAATGTTCATATATCACGAAATGATAAGTGGTTTGATAATCTAACAAGATTGGTCTCTTTTGTATATCATCTCATCATAAAATAATGATTTGTTTTTCATGAAATTCATGTTTAGTGCCAAAAATGATATGTTTAGCAAGAATATCAACCATTTAACCATGTTATCTAGCATTTGGGTGTATGGGGTTAATTTTCAAGTCACTACACCATAAAAAGAGGCCAAAAACGTGCTGGAATCTTTCCATAAAAGCATGAAATGAAAAATGTAAAAACATAGTCTTGTAGATCATGAAAAAATACACAAAATGGGCTCAAGAATGAGTCAAAAAGGTTGTGAAACGAAGAAGTTATGATAGTTTAAAAGTTCACTTTAAATGTGTTCGATGAAATACCTAAGTGAATGTTTGATGTTTAGAATTGCTAATTTTGCTAATTTCACATTAACACTTTATTTTGTTGGTTTAAATTGAAGTATATCAACTTTAGTTTTAGGTGAAACCCTAGGGTTTACATTAGAAACTTGTCACTTTTGATGGTGTGCCTTAGAAATCAACCAATAATGAGAATAAAATTTCAAATAAGCTTTCTGGGCTTGGTAAGCCCATCTTCAAGCAAGCCCACTCTACTTTTTTGTTGAGTATTGGGCTTGTTTCATGAGTTTTAAACTCACAACTTGGAATTGGGCTTCATAAACCCATTTTCTTGTGTGGGCCTAGGAAAAACACATCTTTGCTTAGGCCCACCTTTCTTTTTGGGCTCGGATATGCCTAAAACCCTAATCCAAAACCCTAACCAATCAAATAAAATTGAACTAGGTTTCTCTCTTTTAGATTAGTTAATCTAAGTTAGGCCCCTTAGTTTAAGAAATGCATTAGAAATATGTGTTAATTTCAGGATTAAGTTAGGAATTTACCTAAACTCGTCGAAATGTGACCACCATGGACTGGCACTCCTAAGTGTGACATGCGTGTCTACGCCACGTCGATGGTCTTGCACACTCGATTAGTTGGGTTAATTCTTAGACTAACCCCACCTTTGCAATAATCAAGATTTTCAAAACAAAGAAGAGAAACAACGTTTTCTACTAATTAAAGCATTTTGCATTAGATTTTGGATCATGCTTAACGCTAGGGATTAGAAATCCTTGTTAGGACTCTAGATCTTCCCTAAAGCATATCACATCATCATTTCGCATTAGATTTTGGATCATGCTTAATGCTAGGGATTAGAAATCCAAGTTAGGACTCTAGATCTTCCCTAAAGCATATCACATAATCATTTTGCATTAGAATTTGGATCATGCTTAACACTAGGGATTAGAAATCCTAGTTAGGACTCTAGATCATCCCTAAAGCATATCACATAAGGATTATGCTTAACGCTAGGGATTAGAAATCCGAGTTAGGACTCTAGATCTTCCCTAAAGCATATCACTTAACCAAGGCATTTGCATTAGAATTTGGATTATGCTTAACGCTAGGGATTAGAAATTATAGTTAGGACTCTAGATCTTCCCTAAAGCATGTCACTTAGTCGAAGCATTTGCATATTAAAATTTGGATCATGTTTAACGCTAGGGATTAGAAATTCTAGTTAGGACTTCTAGATCTTCTCTAAGACATGTCATTCATTTTTTTCAAAAGAAAGAGCATCTCATCGCCACGTGTATCCCAGTTTACATGTGTCTATGAGGAAATCCCAGTTGGGTCACGAGTATAACTGATTTGCGCGTGTCATCACTTTTTAAAATAAAAATACTCGTATATCATGAGTGCATACGCGTGGCTTCCCAGTTTAGCCACACGTATTTTGAGCACGTGTGTGGGCCCCAGTATTCCCATATACAACTCATGGTCACGTGTATTCCACCTCATGTGTGAATGGTCCAGAGTCCATTTACACTTTGTTGTAGGACTAGTCTGTTGTGCATCCAGGTTTGCATAGTCATGATGAATCCTCCTGTTTTCTCGTTGGTCGTGAAGAGAGGTTTGCAACCAACATTGCTTATATGTGAATAGACTCAAGTCTATTTGCAATTTCGCGACACGGAAAATTGAGTTTACGTGTCAGAGTGTGTTTTACTTTTTGCCCCAAAACCTCAATTGCATGAAACATATACTAGAGGGGCTTGAACTTACATTTCTTGTACACACTCTTTCTTAGCGTAATGTAATAATTTTCAATCATGAAATTCCATCTAAATACCCTTAGTCGTGAAGTAGAGGCCGATCTCACGATCGGGCGGTTGTCGGGTGCCTAACACATTCCCAACCCGTGCCAAGATTCCCTTACCAAGAATCTCTCTACGCAGACCAGACTAGTCGGAAGATCGCCAAGTTTTCTGCTAAAACAAAGCAATTTTCCAAAATTGGGTCCTGATTCCCAGATTAATCAGGTGGCGACTCCATTAGTACATTAGACGATTCCACCCCCAGTTAGGAATACGAGAAATCGTTTCTCTTCGGTCGTTCGCGACCGAGGGGAAAAGTTTTTTTCGCGGATCCTACAGCTGGCGACTCCGCTGGGGATAGCAGGAATCTGACTCGAAAAACAACTAAGGGTATTTCTTTGGATTTTTATGATTACACACTTCTCGGGTTGACACACACACACACACACACTGCATGCACCCATTCATTTTCGCATTTGCATCTCGTTACTCTCTTTTGATCCTATCAGAACTAGTGAAACCCGTGACTGAGTAGATACCGTCCCGACCAAGTGGTCGTATGGGAATAACGGTCGAAAAGCACAACCTTAGCACGTACCAAAGACCAGCTTCGTGCTGCGAGGTATATCGCTAAGTGCCCTAACCACCCAACTAGAGTCTAGTTGAGCTTTAAGCATGCATTCATGTAGCCGCGATAGATTGTATCCTTAGGAGAACCCAGAGAAATGCATACATGCTCCACAAATCCCGAGGCATGACTTACGTAGGACTTTCTTGTGGTTCTGACGAAGTTCTTTTGCCTAAAATAGGTATTAGGTGCCCGGAGCAGTAGCCACAGAAAAACGCGCAAAAAGAGTTTGGGTTAGACAGTCAAGAAGGCTGGAACGGGTTGAGAGTTCATCGAGCATAGGGTCAGAATACAGTCTCAGTGTGCATAGTGAAAACATGCCGGATCAAATAGATGATGGTGGTAGCATGACAGAAATGGAAAGAATGCCGACTATCTAGAGGATAGTGTCTAAGAAAGTGGCCTCCACCAACCAACATCAAGAGAACACGCCTGCTCCTTTGGGTCACAGTGAGAAAGCCCAAAGCTCGGCTACAAATATGAGAACTAGGGAGGCTACTCGTACGCACTATCAAGAGCCTGGAAAAACCTACCCACTACATGACTTTACTGATATTCTTCTGAAACCTCCAGTCAAGAAAGCATCTTCTCAACAATGTTTGTCAGATGACGAAGAAGAGCTACGAGAAGAGTGGCATGCGAGACAGAAGGATAAGACAATTCCTACCCAGCGAGAAATGGTTGATGTCCAACAGAGGTTGAAGCGCTTGGAAGGAGGGACTACTTATGATATCGACTCTTGGTATCAATGCCCAAATGAAGAACTCCCACCCGGATTCAAGTACTCAGAAATGAAGCAGTATGATGGGGCTGGATCAGCCAAAACCCACATAATCATGTACATGGGAAACATGAGGCCGTTACACATAAGTGACAACATGATGGCCCATCTCTTCTAAAGGAGTCTGGTTGGAGATGCTTTAGAATGGATAATCGAATTAGACCGATCCAAGTACCCAACATGGGTCCAATTAGGGGATGCATTCATAAAACACTTCACATATGGGACAGATAGTAGAGTTACCCAAAGGCAGTTAGAAGCTCTGCAGCAACATCCCGACGAGTCATTCACCGATTTTGTGGCAAAATGGAGAATGAAAGTTAGAAGCATGATTGAACGCCCTTCTGAGGGAGAGCAAATTTCCATTCTCAGAAAAAGTTTGAGTCCAAAGTATCAAGCTGCTTTGAGTGGGGTTACACCGAAGAGAATTGAGAAATTCATCGAAGCTGCATAAATGTNCAAAGATTTTTCCCGGGGATGGGGTTAGGAAAGAATCTGCATGGAAGGACTGAACCTCTGAGTATCAAGAAGAAGGCGCAGGTAGGAACCTTCAGATTGGGGTACCGACCGACAGAAGCGGAGATAGCAAGGTCTAACACCGAGAAAAGCAGGAGAGCCCAAATCGAAAGCAAAGGGGACCGATATGTCACACCTGATATCGACTGGGCAAAGCAACCAAAATATCATGAGTGGTTCATCCGCAAGGGTGAAGATAACATTGCTTCGACAAGATTTCAGAAGGCTACGTTCATCCTGAAAGACAAACCAGCTCCAGCCCGCCAAGATGAGCCGGTGGACGAGACCCTGCTCGAAGGAGTAAACAACCTGTTCGAGAGTACTGATCCTGCAGAGATTCCAGGGCGAGAGACCGATGTAGAAGCTGAAGCAGAGAAGCAATTAGTGGGAGACGACTATATTTTCATGATCCATGAAGAGTCAATGGTTGATCCTCACCCGCTTGTTTGCTCTTTGTCCGGTAGCGCCAATCTCTCTACGACTAAGTCAGTTAAAAAATACCAGAAGAAGAGGTTCGTCAAGGCAACCAAGGGAAAGAAGTGCATGACCGCCATAGCCTACCGTCTGGCACTTGCGCCCAGCAAAAGAAACATGGGACGAGTACATGCAAATTCAAAGGTAAAAGAGCAAAGCCTCGCAGGTACGCAACAAGTTTGCATGATTCTTAAAGAATCCTCCTTTAAACCTTATCTTCTTGTACGTTCAATTCATGATATTTCTGCGAGAGCTAACCATGATGCAGGATCAGGAGCTGGAGAAGCGTCTTCCAGCACCCAAAAAAAAATGACCTAGATGATCAGGAAGATGGGGCGCCCTCGTCTGAGGAGGGAGATTCATGGGCCCCGATAGACTGTGTGTTTTCTTTAGAAGTACCTCTATTTTCAAAAAGCCGAAAAAATTCAGAAATCTTGAAAAATCACAAAAAAGTTGAAAAATCAAAAAGCACAAAAAAGTTTATGAATGAAAATGTTTTTGAGGAAATGGTTTTTGGGCTCGACCTTGAGAAAATCGATGATGAAGAATCTGGAGATGACCAGGAAGATTTTGCTCCAGAAGAAATTCCGAACGAGATCCTCCAGTCGCTGGATAAGCATGAGGATAGGCCTGAGCCTGTCGAGGAAGAGGTCAAATTGGTAAACCTTGGCTTAGAAGACCAACCTCAGATGGTCAAGATTGGCACCGCCTTATCCCTAGATGAAAGAAGTGCGATGATTGAGTTGTTAAGAGAGTATAAGGAGAATTTTGCATGGTCTTATGAGGACATGCCGGGGCTAGATACCGACATGGTAGTGCACCGATTNAATAGGATGGGTGCATACAGAGGTACATATTTCTTGGTGATTGATATTGATGCAAATTTCAACATGTTACTAGGGCGACCCTGGTTGCACCAGCATAAAGCAGTATCATCAACTCTGCACCAGAAAGTCAAGTTTCCGTTCAAAGATCGGATGGTGGTCATCTTCGGGGATAATGATGAGACTGAAGAGATCGCGAATCGAAATGGCAAGAATATTGTCCCAACAATCGAGGCTAAAAAGCAATTATGCAACTTTGCTGAAGAGGAAGTCAACCTACTTATAAGGCGACCACCAATGCGAGAGAAAATTCCGAGCAGGTTTGATCATGGAAATAGAAGAGTAGCCTATCTCATGAGGACTCAAAGATTTTTCCCGGGGATGGGGTTAGGAAAGAATCTGCATGGAAGGACTGAACCTCTGAGTATCAAGAAGAAGGCGCAGGTAGGAACCTTCAGATTGGGGTACCGACCGACAGAAGCGGAGATAGCAAGGTCTAACACCGAGAAAAGCAGGAGAGCCCAAATCGAAAGCAAAGGGGACCGATATGTCACACCTGATATCGACTGGGCAAAGCAACCAAAATATCATGAGTGGTTCATCCGCAAGGGTGAAGATAACATTGCTTCGACAAGATTTCAGAAGGCTACGTTCATCCTGAAAGACAAACCAGCTCCAGCCCGCCAAGATGAGCCGGTGGACGAGACCCTGCTCGAAGGAGTAAACAACCTGTTCGAGAGTACTGATCCTGCAGAGATTCCAGGGCGAGAGACCGATGTAGAAGCTGAAGCAGAGAAGCAATTAGTGGGAGACGACTATATTTTCATGATCCATGAAGAGTCAATGGTTGATCCTCACCCGCTTGTTTGCTCTTTGTCCGGTAGCGCCAATCTCTCTACGACTAAGTCAGTTAAAAAATACCAGAAGAAGAGGTTCGTCAAGGCAACCAAGGGAAAGAAGTGCATGACCGCCATAGCCTACCGTCTGGCACTTGCGCCCAGCAAAAGAAACATGGGACGAGTACATGCAAATTCAAAGGTAAAAGAGCAAAGCCTCGCAGGTACGCAACAAGTTTGCATGATTCTTAAAGAATCCTCCTTTAAACCTTATCTTCTTGTACGTTCAATTCATGATATTTCTGCGAGAGCTAACCATGATGCAGGATCAGGAGCTGGAGAAGCGTCTTCCAGCACCCAAAAAAAAATGACCTAGATGATCAGGAAGATGGGGCGCCCTCGTCTGAGGAGGGAGATTCATGGGCCCCGATAGACTGTGTGTTTTCTTTAGAAGTACCTCTATTTTCAAAAAGCCGAAAAAATTCAGAAATCTTGAAAAATCACAAAAAAGTTGAAAAATCAAAAAGCACAAAAAAGTTTATGAATGAAAATGTTTTTGAGGAAATGGTTTTTGGGCTCGACCTTGAGAAAATCGATGATGAAGAATCTGGAGATGACCAGGAAGATTTTGCTCCAGAAGAAATTCCGAACGAGATCCTCCAGTCGCTGGATAAGCATGAGGATAGGCCTGAGCCTGTCGAGGAAGAGGTCAAATTGGTAAACCTTGGCTTAGAAGACCAACCTCAGATGGTCAAGATTGGCACCGCCTTATCCCTAGATGAAAGAAGTGCGATGATTGAGTTGTTAAGAGAGTATAAGGAGAATTTTGCATGGTCTTATGAGGACATGCCGGGGCTAGATACCGACATGGTAGTGCACCGATTGCCTACTTACCCAGATGCAAAACCAATCAAGCAGAAACTCAGAAGACTAAGGCTAGAATGGACCGTAAATGAAGGACAAGTAAATGTCGAATTCCCGGACGAACACATCCTGACTACAGAGCCTGAGGATCAAGAAGATGAGCCATGGCAGATGTTCTTTGACGGAGCCAGTAGCCAACTTGGTAAAGGAGTAGGGGCAATTTTAATATCTCCAGATGGAATTAGAACACCAATTGCCATAAAGTTAAATTTTGAGTGCACCAACAATGGGGCAGAGTATGAGGCGTGCATAGCCGGGTTAAGAGCAGCTCGGGCCATCTCTATCCGGAGGTTATTGGTCTATGGAGACTCTCTCTTAATTATAAAGCAAATCCAAGGGGAGTGGAAGTTAAAACACGACGAATTAACTCACTACCATGCATGCCTCACAGAATTGACTAAGGAATTCGACCAGGTCGAATTTCACCATGTATATCGAAACAAGAACCAGTGTGCGAATGCTCTTGTGGTATTGGCATCTTGGATAAATGCGCCAGAGGGGGCAACGATTCGACCAATCGAAGTAATTATGAAAGATCAAGCTGCCTACTGTTATCAGGTGCAAGCAATGAACGAAGAAGATGGATTCGAATCTCGGCATTATGCTATAAGGAAGTACCTCGAGTGCCAGGAGTACCCCGAAGGTGCAACCAGAAAGGATCGAAGGTCCATCAGAGAGTGGGCTTCCCATTTTGTGCTATGTGGAGAAATCCTCTTTAAGAAATCTCTAGATGGCACGTTGCTAAGGTGTGTAAACCAAGAAGAATCTAAGAAGATCCTGGAACAAGTCCATGCAGGGGTATGTGGCTCTCACATGAATGGACGAATGCTAGCAAAGAAGATCCTCAGGTACGAATATTTTTGGGCCAGTCTGGTAACGGATTGCCACCGATTCGTGCTAAAATGCCATGAATGTCAGGTGCATGCAAATCTTATGCATACTCCCCCATCACAATTGAATACTATGTCATCGCCCTGGCCTTTCTCAACATGGGGAATTGATGTAGTCGGGAAGGTGAAACCATCATCATCTAGCGGTCACATCTTCATTATTGTGGCAATCGACTACTTTACAAAATGGGTAGAAGCCTTTTCATGCAAAAGCATCAAGGGAGGTCCCACCGCAAGGTTCATTCAAAATCACATCATTTATCGATATGGGGTGCCTTATGAGATCATTACTGATAACGGGACTAACTTTGTCGGATCAAAAGTTCGTCAGTTACTCGACCATTACAAGATTAAGCACCACAATTCATCACCGCATAGGCCACAGACAAATGGAGCAGTAGAGGCTGCCAACAAGACGTTGGTAAAAATCTTGAAAAAGATGACTGTGACCTACAAAGATTGGAGCGAGAAGTTGCCATGCGCATTATGGGCATATCGAACTTCGATACGCACACCAACTGGAGCAACTCCTTTTTCACTTGTATATGGCATTGAGGCCGTACTCCCAATCGAGGTGGAAATCCCAACTTTTCGGGTGCTTAAAGAAGGCAACGAGGATGAAGCCGAATGGATTCAATCCAGGGTAGATGAGTTGAACTTCATTGATGAAAATAGAGTAAAAGCAGCCTGCCACTCGCAAGCCTACCAGCAGAGGATAACTCATGCCTTCAACAAGAAAGTTCGCCCAAGAGATCTTAAAGAAGGGGATCTAGTGCTCAAAGAAATTAGGCCGGTCATACGAACTGATCCCAGGGACAAGTTCAGGCCAAACTGGGAAGGCCCATTTATCATAAAGAAGATTCTCCCCAGTAAGCCCGTTCAATTGACAGATCTTGATGGAATCCAACACCAGAGGCTCACAAACAGTGATCAACTCAAGAGATACTACGCTTGAGAAAACTGCTTAACTTCTAAACTAGGGGCAAGTGAAGCCGACAGTGGCTCAAAACTAGGGGCAATTCTTGGCCGACTATATAATCCCAGAAAGGACCCAATAGAAAGCTCATATCAACTAGAAGACAATTTGGGCCTGAAACCTCCTTTTGTACATAGAAATTATCGCCTTTCTTAGAAAATAAAAACAATCCCACCCCATATTAGGGGCAAAGTCCAAAACCCAAAAAAATCAAATAGTCAAAAATCCAAAAAAATCAGATATCCAAAATTGGAAAAATTCAAAAAAATTAGAAAAATCCAAAAAATAGAAAACACAAAAATCCAAGCAAAAAATGTTAAAACCCCAAGTATATAAATAAGGGGTTAATGAATAGACTTTCAAATTTTGTGCCTTTTATCCTTTCTTTCTAGCTTAACCTAAGCCACGCTACAACCTAAAAGCCCCGTAGGAGTCCTGTGAGCAACATGAGTGCTTGGTAGAGAAGAAGAGCAGTGGTCTCCAAAGAATGTAGAAGACAAAAAATTCAAAAATAGAAAAACGTAGTGAGAAAAATCAAGACTTGAGAAAATTTGATTGTTGTTTGTGGGTTTCATGGTGTCAAGAAGAAGACAAGAGCATAAAATTGGTGCGAGCTACAATATAAGCTTTTGTAACCGTCCCGACATAGAAGAATCATGCCTTTAAAGACAACAAGGTTAAAGCTACTTCCCAACCTTGGCATAAGCTGGTAACAATCTTGCCAAATGGGCGGAGTTTGACGAGGAAAGGAAACACAAGAAGACTTATCCAAGAAAGACGAACGGCCTATCCACTCGAATTTATCACTCCGGATCAATTATCATCGGCTACGTGTAGGTTGGGCTTGATAACCAGTTTCTTAATAAAAAGAAAAAGAAAATGGTTTCCTAATTTGTTTTCCCAAATGAATTTCAAAACCGCCAAAAAATGTTTTGTTTTCAAAAACCTTATTTTTTGGGGAGCCGATGAGGACAAAATCATAGGATGCTATAGCCATGCTTTACGTGGTCTTAGTCAGGTAGCTGAGGCAAATTCCCTAAGAAATAAGTGCATTTCATTTAAGTTCAATAATGTGTAATCCATTTACATAAAAGTGTTTTGGCGCTCTTGGCCCAAGAAAAAAAGAGACTTGATAATCACTCCTCAGGAGGGCTCCTTGGGCGCC
Source organism: Macleaya cordata (assembly GCA_002174775.1). NCBI lineage: Eukaryota > Viridiplantae > Streptophyta > Magnoliopsida > Ranunculales > Papaveraceae > Macleaya > Macleaya cordata. Next base: position 232,488 of record MVGT01001646.1, read on the forward strand.
GACGAGTTCTCCTACTCAATTCACCTCTAGAGCATGAAGCAGTTAGGGTCCTACCATCATCTTCTACGCCATCACCTGCCAGCTCACTCTTGAGGTGATCGTTTTCTTCCGGAAGCCCTGCATTCGTTTGCGTATAGCTGCGGAGGCTAGCCAAGTGGTTAGCATATTCACCAACCAAATTTGATACAAATATCTCTAGGGTACCCATTCGCTGAAGGAGCTCTTGGCAATAAGGGCAGGCTACCTGAATCAGACGATTGTCAATTTGTGAAAAGTTATGTAGAAACAACAGGGTAGAGAAGATGTCAAAACTTATAAAGGGGAATTCACTGCCAAGGAATACAGAACAATCAAAATTCGGGCGAGGTATTGGAAGAAGGTAAGGTTAGGGGCTTTCAGGAAGAGCAACCATGAGTTACCAGCCTAACTGCCGGCCAAGGTTTTGGGGCGCTCTGTATAATATGAGGTGTCAACCTCGCTCATCGGCGCAGGAGAGCATGAAGCTCACTCCTCAGATGAACTACTTAAAGCTTCGTTAAGACTTTCAAAGTAGAGAGCCAAAGCTAAATATTGAAAAAATAGCCATCAAGAAAGTCAAAGCTTAAAGAACCTTTCAAGATGAGAGAGGGTGTTTCTCGCAAAGTCTCTCAGCCTGTCAAGATGTCGCAAAGTGAAGCTGACATAGAACAGATCCTCTAGATCACCAAGCCGACAAAAGATTGTGCAAAAGCTCCATAGTACAAGTCCAAAGGGAGATAAAGGCAACGATATCGAAGTCTGGTCATTCCCCAATGAGCCAAGTGAAGCGTAAAGCGACATTCGACTACCAAGAGTCAAGATCAACTAATCAAAGTCAGAATCATCATAAAGAAGCCAAAGTGGTCAAAATCTGGAAAGCCAAAATTCAAAATCAGTACAAGAGCAAGCTATCCATAGCTTTCAAGTGAAGACTGAAGAGTTGAATGATTGAGTGGTGTAAACAGTCTCCAATGCAGAGGTAAAGAAAGCCCTGATGATCTCCTCTTAAAAACCATCAAAAATCAAAATTTGTTTTCAAAATTAATCTGCTCACAATCACACGCCCAGTTGTGCACCTGTTAGTGAGTAGACACCCAAAGAAGTGTCTAGTTATGAATTAGGATCTCGCTAGACCCATGTGGCGCTAAGGACCAATGGAGTATACTTAGTCGACTAAGGTAATCGGTTGCCTAGTTAGGTTTCCAATTCGCCAACCATGCCCACTTAATTCAAAGGAGTGCGTTAGGTGGAAGTCAGAGAAATAACGCTTTCTGCGGAGGCACCGGGAGCGAAAATTCGGTGCAACAGCTCCGCCATTCGGTTACAAGAACCTCTAGCGAATAGGGGCGAACTATAGACACCAATTTTTGCCCCTGAGCTCTAAACATCAAAAATTGTGTGAAATGAGAGATTAGGCCTCAACCACCTCTAATTCAACCCAATTAATCATTGAACCAACTCAATTTAGTCATCCCCGAACTCAATTTTGCCTAATTTGGCCCAAATCAGTCCTAATTGAACGAATCGGGTGAAAACCCCCAAAATTCAGACTTAGATTGACTTTAATTGGACCACATCAGTGTTCATTGACCCTTGGCATTAACTCAATTCAACTTCATGAGTTCAATTTGACTCAAAATTGAGCCTAATTGAAAGATTTGGTGAAAATTCCCAAAGTTGTTCTTAACTTAGCCTTAATTTGACCACTTTAGGGTTCCCCGGGCTTAATTAAAACTTAATTGATCCTTAATTGATGTTCAAGATCAAGAAATTTCAAAAATGTGAGAGAAATTGGACTTAATTTGAGTTTAGAATTGAAATCGGAACCAAAATCGGAGTTAGAATGAACCCGGAACCAATTTTGAAGGGGGGAGAACCGTTGGAATATTCCCTGAATATTCCAATGGCTCTCCATGGGCCATTTTGTCCCGACCGTTAGATCTGGGCAGATCTAACGACCTAGATTAAAAATGTCATAAGAACCCCTATTTTGACCCTTTTTCCACCCAATTTTTTTTAGATCTCTCTAATCTACTCTCACCCCCTAACCCTAATCTTGTTTACACCCCACCAACCCTAATTTTCTCCTATAAATAGAGGAGAACTCTAGCAAGGAAAGGCATTCAATAGCTTTCAAGTGGGGCATTCAATAGTTCTTAGGAAGAGCATTCAATAGTTCTTAGGAAGAGCATTTAATAGTTCTCTTAGGAGCATTCAATAGTTCTCTTAGGAGTATTCAATAGATCTCTTGATGAGCATTCAATAGATCTCATGAGTTACATTGAATATCTTGAGAGCATTCAAGAGTTTGAGAAGAAAAGAAATAGAGTTAGGTGAGAGTAAATTCACTTCCATTAGATCTTAGCCTTACTCTTTACTACCACCATCATCAACCATCATCTACATCTACACCACCCATCCTAATATAAATTTTGCACATTCAAACTTCACTCATCATGGGAAGAACTCAAACTAATTGAGTTTTTCTTTCCATTTTGAGGTTGGTTTAGAGAGAGTTTGTGGTAGATCACATCACTTTTCAAAAGAAAACTTTATTTTCTTCATTTATCATCAACAAAAGAGATTATCATGGCTTAATGGAGGGTTGATCAATGGGTTTTCATCACTCTCTCATTGGTGGATCTTAAGCAAAATAGGTAGGTGATCATCACCCCCTTTTTTACTTGTGGTAGAGATTCCTTTTTAAGTGTTGTATGATGTAGTTTAAAAAGAAAGTGAATAAATATTGTCATTTAATGAATCTCACTTCATGGTTTATCTTAATGTACTAATTAGTTACCTTTTTAGAATAAATATAACATTGTTAGTGATCTTTTTCATCATTTTTTTAAACATATATGAATCTTCAAGTATCATTTTAGATAAGTGCTAGTTTAGTTAATGTTCATATATCACGAAATGATAAGTGGTTTGATAATCTAACAAGATTGGTCTCTTTTGTATATCATCTCATCATAAAATAATGATTTGTTTTTCATGAAATTCATGTTTAGTGCCAAAAATGATATGTTTAGTAAGAATATCAACCATTTAACCATGTTATCTAGCATTTGGGTGTATGGGGTTAATTTTCAAGTCACTACACCATAAAAAGAGGCCAAAAACGTGCTGGAATCTTTTCATACAAGCATGAAATGAAAAATGTAAAAACATAGTCTTGTAGATCATGAAAAAATACACAAAATGGGCTCAAGAATGAGTCAAAAAGGTTGTGAAACGAAGAAGTTATGATAGTTTAAAAGTTCACTTTAAATGTGTTCGATGAAATGCCTAAGTGAATGTTTGATGTGTAGAATTGCTTATTTTGCTAATTTCACATTAATACTTTATTTTGTTGGTTTAAATTGAAGTATATCAACCTTAGTTTTAGGTGAAACCCTAGGGTTTACATTAGAAACTTGTCACTTTTGATGGTGTGCCTTAGAAATCAACCAATAATGAGAATAAAATTTCAAATAAGCTTTATGGGCTTGGTAAGCCCATCTTCAAGCAAGCCCACTCTACTTTTTTGTTGAGTGTTGGGCTTGTTTCATGAGTTTTAAACTCACAACTTGGAATTGGGCTTCATAAACCCATTTTCTTGTGTGGGCCTAGGAAAAACACATCTTTGCTTAGGCCCACCTTTCTTTTTGGGCTCGGATATGCCTAAAACCCTAATCCAAAACCCTAACCAATCAAATAAAATTGAACTAGGTTTCTCTCTTTTAGATTAGTTAATCTAAGTTAGGCTCCTTAGTTTAAGAAATGCATTAGAAATTAGGGTTGTGTGTTAATTTCGGGATTAGGTTAGGAATTTACCTAAACTCGTCGAAATGTGACCACCATGGACTGGCACTCCTAAGTGTGACATGCGTGTCTACGCCACGTCGATGGTCTTGCACACTCGATTAGTTGGGTTAATTCTTAGACTAACCCCACCTTTGCAATAATCAAGATTTTCAAAACAAAGAAGAGAAACAACGTTTTCTACTAATTAAAGCATTTTGCATTAGATTTTGGATCATGCTTAACGCTAGGGATTAGAAATCCTAGTTAGGACTCTAGATCTTCCCTAAAGCATATCACTTAACCAAGGCATTTGCATTAGAATTTGGATTATGCTTAACGCTAGGGATTAGAAATCATAGTTAGGACTCTAGATCTTCCCTAAAGCATGTCACTTAGTCGAAGCATTTGCATATTAAAATTTGGATCATGTTTAACGCTAGGGATTAGAAATTCTATTTAGGACTTCTAGATCTTCCCTAAGACATGTCATTCATTTTTTTCAAAAGAAAGAGCATCTCATCGCCACGTGTATCCCAATTTACATGTGTCTATGAGGAAATCCCAGTTGGCTCACGAGCATAACTGATTTACGCGTGTCATCATTTTTTAAAATAAAAATACTCGTATATCATGAGTGCATACGCGTGGCTTCCCAGTTTAGCCACACGTATTTTGAGCACGTGTGTGGGCCCTAGTATTCCCATATACAACTCATGGTCACGTGTATTCCACCTCATGTGTGAATGGTCCAGAGTCCATTTACACTTTGTTGCAGGACTAATCTGTTGTGCATCCAGGTTTGCATAGTCGTGATGAATCCTCCTATTTTCTCGTTAGTCGTGAAGAGAGATTTGCAACCAACATTGCTTATATGTGAATAGACGCAAGTCTATTTGCAATTTCGCGACACGGAAAATTGAGTTTACGTTTCAGAGTGTGTTTTACTTTTTGCCCCAAAACCTCAATTGCATGAAATATATACTAGAGGGGCTTGAACTTACCTTTCTTGTACACACTCTTTCTTAGCGTAATGTAATAATTTTCAATCATAAAATTCCATCTAAATACCCTTAGTCATGAAGTAGAGGCCGATCTCACGATCGGGCGGTTGTCGGGTGCCTAACACCTTCCCGACCCGTGCCAAGATTCCCTTACCAAGAATCTCTCTACGCAGACCAGACTAGTCGGAAGATCGCCAAGTTTTCTGCTAAAACAAAACAATTTTCCAAAATTGGGTCCTGATTCCCGGATTAATCAGGTGGCGACTCCATTAGTACATTAGACGATTCCACCCCCAATTAGGAATACGAGAAATCGTTTCTCTTCGGTCGTTCGCGACCGAGGGGAAAAGTTTTTTTCGCGGATCCTACAAAAGGATGAAGCTTCAAAGAGGAAAGAAAAGCTGGTATGGGTGAAGAAACAAGTTGACAACATTGAACACGCGTCGACTCAAGGGGGCAAGGCTCGACATCCCCAATGACATTAGTAAGGATGCAACCATTGGAATCGAAGGAGGTAACAAATTGTAAATACTGTATATTTTGTTTGTCATCTCAATTGATTTCGAGCCAACCAATGTCTTTGAATCCCTCTCAAGGTGTTTGGTTTTAATCATATATGTTGAAATGTGTTATTTTGATTATGGTCATTGGTGTCTCTCGGTTCACATGGGTGGCTTCCCTCCGAGAGAAACTCGATTTTTTTGATGAATTTCTTGAGATTGTGCAGAGATTTTCTAAGAAGAATCTAGAGTTTTGAACAGGGCGAAGAACTTCAATGTTTGTGTCATTATTGATACAAATTGTGCTGAGAATGTGGATGAAAAGTAGAGGAAAGAGCTGTCTCTCAATCATTGTCTACGGTCAAAAGAACAGTCCTCGGCAGGTTCAAGCTTACTTGTTATTTCTTGATGAATCCGATACATAATGCTTACTGTGTGCATGCTACTTTGTATATTCATTGTGTTATGTCTTGCTTTTATGCTTCATCATGAATCCTGTTCAGCATACCCACTCCTTCTGTGGAGCCAGAATCCAGCACCTCCCAGCGCACTCACTCTCTCCACCTCCGAAGAAGAGAGAGAATGAACACGTGGGAAATGCGAAATAGGATTCGCCCACACGGGGGTAAATGAATGTGATAAGGGTATGGAGTCGCCACCTGATTTATGGGAATTTGGACCCAAGATTTTGGAAAATCACCCTAAAACTAGTTTTCTAAGAAAAACCATGGCGATAATCCAAATGGAAGTCTGCGGTCAGAGAAATGGATAAGGGGATCAAGGTACGGGTTGGGAAGGTGTTAGGCACCCAACAACCGCCCGTCCGTAAGGACGGCCTCTACTTTGCGATTAAAAGTTTTCAGGGGATAAATGATTAAAACTAAGCAATGCTATATATACAACAGCTGCACTAAATAAATGAATGAATAAATAAAGAATAAGCCCCCCTAAATCTACGTGTCAGGATAGGTAGTTCTGGGGCGAGAAAAATGCATACATTCATCTGGTTGAATGCAACAAAAGAAAGCGACACGCGCCATCAGTAGGCCTGTGTGCAAAAAGCAAGGTGACGCGGATGTGCTCTATATCCACGCACGAACAAAGGGTGTGATACGTGTAATATGTACACGTACACTCAAGCAAGTGACATGGTGCTGTATACACCATACACTGAAGCGATCACGTGCGGTATGCCACGTGCGCCGAAGAGAGAGTCATGTCCTTGAACATGAAACTCAGGCAATTCACACGTTGTATACGTGTGTCGCCAAAATAGAGGAGTCACGTCCTTGAACTCGATTCTCATAAAAGGGGCGAATATGTCCTTAGACATATGCCAAAATGGAATCACGTTTTGTATATACGTGTCCAAATAAAATAGGGATCACATTCAACATAAAACGTGCCCGAGAGGGATCATGCGCGATAGTCGTATGCCCAAAAGAAGAGAAGGGTTCATGGCATCCATAGATGTGAACCTCAAGAAGGGATCGCGTGATCATGACACGTGCCCATGAAAGGATCACGTCGGATATGAGACGTGCCCAGAGAAAAAGCAGATTCATAACACCATTAGATGTGAATCTCACAACGGGATCACATGATCCGGACACGTGCCCGAAACAAAAGACAGACTCATAACACCTTTAGGTGTGAATCTTACGACGGGATCACATCCAAAATAGGATGTGCCAAGGAAAAAGGGATCACACCATGCACGTGTGCCCGGGAAGAAAACGAACGTCGATAGGATGCGATGTATGCATGCCCTACGCTTTAATGTCGCACGAGGGTTTCTAAAGATCCCTAATTTGTTTTAGGAAGATCTTGACCCTATATGCATGAAATCCTAAGCTAAATGAGATGAATTTTGAAAAATATTTTCTTTCAAAACTTCAAACATTTAAAACAAAGGTGAGAGTAAAATAGGAATTTTATCTCGAGTGAAACTCCTAAATGCCCTCGAAAATAACATAAAACCCTAGGCTAATGCAACCTAGGAATCTAAATCACCAAGCCCTAACCCTAGAGGGGAACTAAACTAGAGATCTTAAACTCTATTATTATTTGTTTTTAGGGTTTGGCGATCTATCGAACCCTTAGGGAGAGACATAGATCCTTGGATCCAAGTGAAAGGATAAGGCTCTTACGGCCTAAAAGATGAAACGGGCTATGTGCCCGCGAAAGAGAGTTGGAGCGATGGGTCCAACAAAAAGGGGTGGGCCTTTGGGCCCACATCCATAGGAAGGGCTTTGAGCCCAAAAGGAAGAGCGTAAGCACCGAGGCTTACAAAAGAGGAGAGATGGGCCCTAAGGCCCAAACTAGGGATAGGCCCATTGGGCCCACCACAAGAGAACGGGCCCGAAAGCCCGAAGGTAGCTTATTGCAAAGTTTATTCGATTTCAACCTAAAGCTATCAAAGCAGTTAAAACACGAAAAACAAGGCTACTAATTACTCGAAATTAATAAACAAGTAAAATGAAGTAACCTGGCTCCGCGCTCACGATGTTAAAGCTTTAAACACAAAACGTAGTGTAAGCACATCAATCATATCGAGCCTTATCATTATGACATCATAAACATGAATTTCAAGCATAAGGTGCATGAGATTAAACATATAAGAAAAAGAGAGCCAATTAGGGCCTCACACTTAATTCTTAAACCAAATTCGACGATCCACACCGTCTAATATGTTCAACATGTCCAAAAGCATGAGATTAATAAGAAGATCAAGGCAAATGCTCACTTTCTAACATTAAAACCTACACTTCTTGCTCTCTTTGGTGAGAGACCAAAAACACACTATCATGATAATCAATCATGCACCATCATATTATAGCAAAACACACATCATGGAGATCTCTTCCTCAAAGATATGGACCTAAATCATATATTCATGCATCAATAAAAAGAGAGCAAAAATAGCTTCAATCCTTAAATCTAAGATGAATTTAAACGATCCAAACCGTTCATTATATGCATTAGACCATAATTGAGCTAAATGACATGAAGATCAAGATAGATAACATGGAATCAACACAAATTAAAGCCTTGTTAGCTCTCTTTTTTTATGTGACAAGCAAACAAAGGCACGGGGAAAGATTCATCCACATGATATTCTCAATAATGATATGCTCATAACATATTATGTATATGAAAACATGATAATATTTACTCTCATATCAAAAAAATAAACATACCATACTTCATGTGAAATCAAAAGAGACCATATCATCACATATTTCATCCATATCATTCACATATCATGGTTATAGAGCATTCATTATAAAAGCATTTAAAGCCAAGATTTACATCCATTTAGCATGGTCCATCACATAAATACATGCATGTAAAAATAACATCTCATATAAAAATATACATCCATGCATTTCATGCTAAATAACATAACATAAACATCAAATTAGAATTTTCACCCATTCATCATCAAAACTATGCATGCATTTCACTTTAGCATTAAATTCTTTATTACATCATGATTTCATCACCATGTATTATCTCACATTTTACATGTATTAAACATAAAATTCAAATGATAAGGTGTAGAGATTTTACCTAGCAAGCATAGATCCCAATATTTAATGTATGAGGGATGCCTTTTATTAGAGTAGATTGTAGAGATTTATATTCCACACCAAGTTTCTTCTTCTCCTCCAACAAATAAGAGCCAAAATAAAAGAATCCCAAATTTATAACATCATGGTGATGTATGGAAGAGAATGGAAGGGATTTGAAGTTGTCTTTTCTTTTTATTTTCTCCTGGAACTTTGCTAATCCTTCCTTTACCCAAAAATGGAAAAGAAGACTCCAAAAACCTAATTAACTACTTTCATGAAAATGGAAAGAAATCAAAAGGAAATTGTTTTCTCTCACCTTCCCCTCTCTTTCTCTAATCTCTCTCTCTACCTAAACCTTAGATTAAACCTCTTTCTTCTCTCCGGGAAAACCAAGGAATTAAACCCTAAAATGTAGAGAAAAGAAAAAAAGAGATCAAAACCCTAAAAGGAAAAAGAGAGATCTCAAAATGGAAGAAGAACCCCCCCTAAATTTCTCCTCCTCTCTACCATATATAGTAACCCCAACCCATTCTAGAAAGACATGTGTGTCTCTAGGATTGGTTGATTTTAAAACCACCCAAACAATGCCAAGTGTCCAAGTGGGTGAAGACCACCCAAGATTCTCTCTTATCTCTTAAAAACTAGTGGCTAGAAATAACTTAGATGAGGTGGCTAGATAAGATCAGGGAGGGGTTTTTTTGAAATGCAAGGGCTGGAAAGTAATTTGAGGGAGAGTTAAAGCAAGGGTCTGCTCGCAATTTGGCCAAAAATGGAAAAAATGCGTATGGATCACGTGTGGATGAATGTGACCCACACATGAAAGTCAGTGAGAAATGTGCAGCTGGCCAAACCGCACACCCATTATGCGGTTTGGCCAAACCGCACACTTATTTTCTCTTTTTGTTTCTTTTTTTTAAAAAAAAAACAAACAACAACAAGTCTGATTTTGTTTTATTAAAGTGGGTCTACTAATCTCTTTTTTTTTAAAAAAAAAAAGATTTTCTAACAAACAGCTAAATTGAAACCTAGCTAATCCCAAAGCAACACATGTCACATACTAAAGACCTAGAACCAAGAGGACTCCCTACGGTTCCTAATTTACACCGGTTCTATTCCCAGATATGAGATTCGTCTGATTTTGGCTCCGTTCTTAGTTCGATTTCGAACCAAATATTAGAAAAATAAAGTTAGGCTTGCATGGTTTATCTAATCCGATTTTGACCGGATTTTGCACGCAAATCGAGGTGCAATGAAAATGGGTAATTTTTACTGGTGTGCGAAAATTTGGTGTCTACAAATGTCCCTCCTCGTCAGAGACCGCTTGCAGACGAATAACGAGGCTGACGATGCCTGATTTTTGTGCACCAATCGAATGTTCAATTCTAAAGTCCAATGATCTGGGTCATAAATTCGGCTAGCCATTCGTAGTCAGTCGAAGTCGGGCACGAATTTCGCCGGTCTGCTTCTGGGCTAGTTCTACCCTTATAATTGAATGAAGGCTTGTGCGGTACCACCGACCTTGATCGGACAGTCTCTGGACCTGCATGCTTCTGCCAGCTCAGGTGTGGCGAGAAGTGGTCCGCAATTCTTTGGCATTTTGCTGGGTTTCACATGGCCTGAGAGATGGTTTTAAAAAAAACAGATCATTTTTCTTTTTGAAAATTCTATTTTAATAGTTTTTAAATACCTAGAGGGGTTGCTCTCGCTTGTGCATCATCTTGGGATCTGAACGCATTGCTAGGGTTTTACACCACTCAATTTTATCAACACTTCAGTCTTCCTTCTCGACTTGACGTGATTAGTTGACTGCTTCTTTGCTTGGCCTTGACCTTAGCATTTTGACTTGACTTTACTCGTCAATTGCTTCATATTGATTTTAACTTGCTTTTCATGGCCTTGGCCGATTTGAATGCTTTTGACTCAATTTTCTTGGCCTTGATATGTTTGAAGGCTTCCTGATGATTTTGACTTGATTTAACGCTGAGGTTGACCGACCTTGACTCTTGATAGCCGAATTTTCCTTTTGCTTTGGCTTTGTTCAAAATTTGGTCTTTTGAACCTTGATGGAATTTTGACTTTAATGCACTGCTCCTTGGAGGTTCCACCTTTCTGTTGACTTGGTTAATCTGCTCCCTTTCTGCTTTTGTTCTGCAACTTCTCTCTTCTTTCGCTCTTTGCGAGTTGGAGATTTGTTTAAGAACTTTTTCTTATCCCGGATGCTTCTTTATGCTTGGGATTCCTTGCATCCATTCTTTGTACTTTTTCTATGAGCAGTGGGTTGAAGGTTTTTGACAGGGAGAATCCATTCTTTGAGGATCCCCTCATTCTTGACTGGCTTTGCCCCTTCATCCTTTCTACGAGCTTTGCCATGTGATTTTTCTGAGCCTTCCATGCTTGTGATGCAGCAACGAGTCAAACAACATGAAATGAGGCTCGATTCCTTGGCATCTTGCAAAACTATTTATGGATCTAGAAATGTGCATTTTTGCATTTGAAATTCTTTTATATTTAAAAAATAAAAGCAATTTTATTTTTAGAAAGAAGGTATGGAAATACCGGCAAACTATACAAAGCTTGCAATATAGAACACTTGGATGAATACTTCACCTAAAAAGCTTCAGTTAACTTCAAGTGAAGGTACCATTACCATGCTTTGGAATGTTTCAAGGCAGATCACCATTTCTCTTAAACTTTCCCTTTTTGACCTTGTCGGAATTAGGTTGACCCTTGCTTACGGATAGGTATCTGACCTCACCACCTTCTTGGTTGGGGATAACCTTTGTTGCTTTTAATTCTCTTTTAAATGCGTGGCCTTCTGTTGCCCCATGATTTGTCTCTTTACCCCCGATATTCTCCTTATTGAGTTCGAGATCCGACAAATACTGATCAAATTTTTCCAAGTATTTATTTTTCATACTACGTTTTCTATTTTTGACTTTTTTATCTTCTTCATTCTTTGAAGGATCTATCGCTCTTCCTCTCAACTCGGGGCGTCCCTCCTAAAGCATTTTGACTCATCGAATTTTTAACTTCTTAAATTTTTAAGGGCTTCTTTCTGTCCCTTGGAGTTGAATTTGAAGGATTTTGACTTTTATAGGGTTAATTCTGCCCCTAGTTTTGGACTTTTGATACTTTTGAGTAGATTTTGACATTTGAGTTTGAAATGGGGGGAAACTTTTGCCCCTTGCTTAAATTTCGGTTTTTTTTTTCATTTGAACTTTTTTTTTAAGGTTGGGAGAGAGATTTGACTTTTTGGGTAAAAATAAAAGGCTTAGGCTCAAAATTGGGTACTAGCGGTAAGGATTTTTCATTTAGGTTCTTTTTCAGGATATCTGGCTATCAAAGAAGGCCTCACTTTTGGAATCTCTGTCGGTGTTCGTTGCCCCTTGTTTCAAGGTTGAACAACTTACCTTATGCGTAGTTTATCTTGAGTTGACCAGCATTTATCAGCCTCTGATCCTATTTGAAAATGTCTTTTAGGAGAATTTTCTGATGATGTGCAAGCTTGCTCAGCCACTTCGAGTCTTCTGAAATTCCCGTTGCTCTTCTTAAATTAGTTGAATATTTTTTAAGATTGCATAATTTCTCAACTCTTCCATTAGCGAGAGGTAATCTCGGATTCATTCTTATCGAGCACCTGATCCTCAGGTCCTGGAAAACATATGTGAAACGACTAGGACACCTTTTGCCTAATAGAATTTTGAAATCTCTTTCGTAGCGAGGAGGCAACTTGAGTCCTTTCTTTTTAGTCAAGCACCTTATCCTCACCTAGGGAATGACTAGACCTTTGCTTCTAGTCAAATTTGCAAATTCTTCAATACGCGAGAGGTAACCTGGGTATTTTTGCCAAGCACCTGATCCTCGAATCTTGAAAAACACATATGAAACAACTAAACTTTCTTGTCTAGTTGTTAAATTGGATCACACATTCTTCTACTCATCCAACTTTTAACTCTCAAATCCTATAGCTTCTTCCTCGAAGATTGTTGCTTTCTTACAATTGCTTACATACTTTTGAAATATGCTCCTTTGCTTTCACTGAGGTATCGTTACCCCAAGTCAATGGATCGGTTATAGCCCAACTTTTTTCCCGAGCCAAACTAATACTGATTTCGATCATCCAGGGTCAGTCCTCAATATTCAAGTTTACTACCCTTATTTCCTCCTCAACAAGGTTTTGATCCTTTTCCTTTGGCGCCCTGTAGACTTCAAGGCTTATATTCATTCTTGGTTTCATCATCCAAGCACAGTAAACTTTGTCAATATTTTTCATTTTGGAAAAAAAAGCTTAAATTTTTTTGGAGTTTTTTTTTTCAAAGAAAATGTAAAATCTTTTTGTATTTTTTTACTTTTGAAAAGGAAGGTAAAACCCTTTTTTTGTTTTTTTTTCGTTGGAAAGAAAGGCAAAAATCTTTTTTGTGATTAAATTTTTTTGAAAAATCTTTTTATTTTTTTAATAGAAAGTGAAATCCTTTTGGTTTTTTTAAGAGAGTCCACTGGTGCTATTTTCCTACAAAACTTGTTAGTTGTCACATAATCAAGAAAGCAAGATGAATTGCATGGAGGGAGTTTAGAATGTGCACACCTTCGTGGTTTATTTGCCAATTTGTGTTGGATGAATTCATCAACTGCATCATTGCAATTGACTTCCACGTGCCACATGTTGTGACTCTTCCTGCTTATTATGAAAATGCACATGTCTTTTGGGAAATTTGCCTCAGATGCCTAAACCAAAGCCATGCAAAGCATCTCCCTAGCATCCTAAATTTATCCTCATTGGCTCCCCCGCCGGACAAGGTTTTTAAAAACAAAACCTAATTTTTTGTTTTAAAGGTCTTTTTCGAAAAACGATGAAACAAGAACACGGTATTTTGTAAACCTCGCTTGCCTTTTGGAGATTTTTTTCCTCAGATGCCTAAACCAGGGTCACGCATGGTATGCCCCTAGCATCCTAAACTTATCCTCATAGGATCTCCGCTGGGCAAGGATTTGAAACCAAAACCTATTTTGCCTTGAAAATCCTTTTCAAAAACTGATAAAAAGGTACTTCATGAACTACACTAGTCCTTTGGAGATTTTTCCTCAGATGCCTAGACTAGGGTTATGTCGACCAATTGAGGTAGTCCAAAGAGATGAACCCGCATACTGTTACCAAGCGCAAGAGTTCGAAGAGCAAGAGCTTAACGAGCCTTGGTATGCAGACATTAAAAGATTTTTGGAGACCCAAGAATACCCAGAAGGCTCGACCAGGAGAGATCGACGGTTTATTAGATCCTGGGCCTCAGGGTTCGCTCTATGTGGAGGTCATATATTCAAGAGATCCTTTGATAATACACTGCTAAGATGCATGGACAAAGATGAAGCACTGAAAATTCTGGAAGAAGTCCATGCAGGAGTATGTGGTCCAGACATGAGTGGTCGAATGTTGGCAAAGAAGATCCGCAGGTATGGGTACTACTGGCGAACAATGGATATTGACTGTGAAAAGTTCGTCAGAAAATGTCATGAATGCCAGATACACGGAGATTTGATCCATGTTCCCCCGGCAAACCTGAACTGTCTGACGTCGCCTTGGCCGTTTTCAACATGGGGGATCGATGTGATAGGCAAGATACGCCCATCTTCATCAAATGGACATAACTACATCATCGTCGCAATCGACTATTTCACAAAATGGGTAGAAGCCATCTCGTGTAAAAGTATCAAGTCGGCCCCCACCGCGAAGTTCATCCAAAATCACATCATCTGCAGATATGGAGTGCCTCACGAAATCATCTCAGATAATGGTCCAAACTTCATCGGTTCTGAGGTACGCCATTTGTTTGACAAATATAGGATCCAGTACCACAACTCGTCACCTCACAGGCCGCAAACTAATGGTGCGGTGGAGGCTGCCAACAAGACATTAGTCAAGATCCTGAAAAAGATGACTATGACTTATAAGGACTGGAGCAACAAATTGCGTTATGCGTTATGGGCCTATCGCACCTCAATTCGAACGCCAATAGGGGCGACACCATTCTCCCTTGTATACGGAATGGAGGCCGTGCTTCCAATTGAAACGGAAATTCCAACTCTCCGAGTTCTAATGGAAGGAACCGAGGATGAAGCCGATTGGATCCAGTCCAGGGTGGACGCTTTGAACTGTATTGATGTAAAAAGGATGGAGGCAGCATGTCATTCACAGTCTTACCAACAAAGGATAGCTCGAAGCTTTAACAAGAAGGTCCGACCAAGAAACTTGAGCATAGGAGACCTTGTGCTCAAAGAAATCAGGCCCGTAGATCATTCTGACCCAAGGGGCAAATTCAAACTCAATTGGGAAGGTCCCTATATTATTAAGAACATCCTTTCAAGGATGGCTGTCCGATTGACAGATCTTGATGGGATTGAGCATCAGAGGCCTACACATGCGAACCAACTTAAGAAGTACTACGCTTGAGGTGACCACTCGACTCTTAGACTGGGGGCAAGTGAAGCCGACAGAGGTCCAAAAATGAGGCATTTCATTGGCCGATACCCAAATTTCCAAAAGAACCCAGTTGAAACTTCATTTCCGCTAGAAAACAAGTTTGAGCCTAAGCTTTTCCTTTGTATATAGCAAATAATCCCCTCTCTAAATCTGAAAAATTAAAAAAAAAAATTGAAAAAAAATCGAAAACCAAAAATCCGAAAAAGAAAATAGAAAAACTAAAAAAAAAAAAGCAAAGCAATGAAATACTCACAAGCCCTAAGTTAAACAAGGGGCAGTAGTAAAAAGAGGGGAAACCTTGGAAAGTTAGACTCCTCAATTTTTCAAGCCTTTATCCTTTCTTTCTAGCCGACCTAAGCCACGCTACAACCTAGAACACCTCATGGACCCTGTGAGCGACACGAGTCTTTGGTCAACGGGAAGGGTGGTGGACCTCCAAAAAATGAAGAAGATAAAAAATTCAAGAATAGAATTCGTAGTCAGAAAAACAAAGACTTGAGAAAATTTGATCTGCATTTGTGAGCTTTGAAGTGCAACACCTTCAGAGTCAGAGCACTAGTCGGCAGACACAGGTAAATGTGCAGACAGTCTTCATCCAGAACAACGTGACTTCCCAATGGTAACGATATCAATGTTGGACTCAAGACTTTAGATAAGTTGGCACCCGTCGCATCCAGCCGGCGAAGTCAGAGGATAAAGGGTGAAGCAATACAAGGTCAACCAAAGAAATTGGCCACATGTCGACGTGACTCTTGCTAATCGGGCGAGTACTCATAATCATATCCAAGCTAAGGGGTTTAATTGCCCTGTTTCTGTACTTTTTCAAAAATAAAAAATAAAAAATAAAATCTTGTCCGGCGGGGAGCCTATGAGGATAAATCTAAGACGCTAGGGGCATATTTTATATGGCTCTAGTTTAGGCATCTGAGGCAAATTTCCCAAAGGCAAGGGCATTTTTTTTATGCATGAAGGGTTACGATAAGTGGCATGTGAAAGTTGTTGGTTATGGCGCAATTGATGGATTCGTCGAACACAAAATGGTGAATAAACTGCAAAGGTGCACACGTTCCAAACTCCTTTTAATTTACCTTGCTCATATGGCAACTAACAAGTTTTGCAGGGAAACAACACCAACGGACCCTCGAAAAAAAAAAATGCCCATCGCTAATGGAGTTCCTTTGTTTTCATTTCCAAGCATACAAGGAAGCCACGATCAATCATCTTCGTTTCCTCCGTCAGCAGCATCGTTTGCAGGTGCTAAAGTGAGGAAGGAAGTCCGCTATTGACGGTGTCCCTCCACACGCATGGGTTTCTCCACCGGAAAGACCGGTGGCTCAATCAAAGGTCGCAAATACCAAGAGCGAGCGATGGCAATAATGATGCGAGAGGTGACATGAGCAGGACCAAAGAAATGACTGGAAAGATCTGGTACAGGCTGATTAATCCTGTATTGCATGAGGATGAGAAGCGGGCAATAAAAGGTCCTCTATGAAGCTCAAGGTCGACACGATGTTGTGCCCATATGTGTTCAGAAACTCCAAACGAACGGGCCAATAGTGAAGATGCCAGTGAATAGCCCTGTTGGATAGATGTTGCAACCAGCCTGCTGTATCTTATTGTTGATGCTCATAATAGCCATGCTCTCGGTGAACTCGGATCACGTTTAAAGTTGACAAACGATTTCCGATGGCGCTGCTAAGCCGCAGGTGCTCTACGAGCCATATCTAGAAAAGAATTAGAAAGCTTTAATATCTCAACAGTGATGAAGAGTACACAGGGCACAGGGTGCAACAACGTATTCAATGAGGGAAATGATACAGCCAGTTCATCTCTCAGTTTTCAGTCAGTTAAACAAGATCAAGGAAGAAGATGAAGTGTTGATATAATTGAGTGGTGTAAAAACCCTAGCACGACGCCTGAGTCCCATGACGCTGATCAAGTAAGAGATCTCCCCTCGCCATCTGGGTAAATTAAAAATTACTAAAATGGATCTTTCAAAAGGAAAAATGATCTAGTTTTCAAAACCATCTTTCAGACCTTACACAACTCGGCAAAATGCCAAAGAATTGCGGACAACTCCTCGCCATGGCAAAGTTGGTAGGAGCATGCATGTCCAGCGACCGTCCGACCAAGGCCAACAAAACAACACAAATCTACACACAATCGTAAGGGCCGAACTAGCTCGGAAGCAGATCGACGAAATTCGTGCCCAGCTCCGACTGACTACGAACGGTTAGCCGAATTTATAACCCAGATTATTGGACTTTTATGCTTGACCATTTCATCGGTACGCAAAAATCAGGCATCGTCGGCCTCGCCATTCGACCGCAACCGGTCTCTGGCGAGGAGGGGCATCTGTAGACGCCAAATTTTCGCACACCCTGGAAAAATACCCGTTTTTGCCACACCTCGATTTACGTGCGATTTAATAAAAAATTGCTTTAATGTGACCAAGCAGGCTCTACTCCACGCGTCCAGAATTCTGCCCAAGGCCGGAACAAGAAGAGAACCAAATCTCGAGGGAACCCGAACCGGTTTAGCCGAAGAAATTTTCCCAAATCAATTATTTTTTGTCAAAAATCAGTTTTAAAGAGAATTTTTCCTAAAAATCAAATTTCAAAATTGTGGGACCCATTTCTATTTTTATAAGGAAAACATGTTAACAAAAAAAAAATCTGGACAACCTCACGACAGCATGGGGAGAACACCTTTTGTGTTTCCTCCATGCTCCCCACGCATGTGGTGGGATGTGCCAAGAGAGCACATAAAATGAGAGAGACGTGTAGAGAAGGGGGGATTGGACCGTGAGAGAGAGGAACAGAGAGGACCGAGAGAGAGAGAGAGAGACTGCGAGAGATTAACCGAGAGAGTAGAGAGAGCTGGGGAGAGTTCAGGAGAGAGGGAACCGAGAGGAAGAGGGCGCTAGAGCGTCTGAGAAGGAGAAGAAGAGGAGAAGAAGAAAAGAAAGAAAAAAAGGGAAGAAAGGAAGAAGAACAGAAAAAAAAAAAATTAAAAACGTTTGTTACAGACGTGTAAAAGAATAGGAGAAGAAGAGAAGGAGAAGGAGAAGAAAGAAGAAAGATGAAGAAGGAGGAAAGAAAGAAAAAAAAAAGAAAAATTTTTACCGTTTGTTACAGATGTGGTGAGAGGGGAAGAAGAAAGAGGAAGAAGAGGAGAAGAAGAAAGGAAGAAGGAAGAAGAAAGGAAGAAGGAAGAAGAAAGAAAAAATAAAATAAAAATTCGTCTGCTAGCAGACGCCGCGGAGAAGAAGAAGGGAGGAGGAGAGAGAAAAAGAATTTTTTTTTTGAAAAAAAAAGAAAAACAGGAAAAAAAACTGAAAAAGGAAAAAACGTTTTAAAAAAGAAGAAAAACAACAAAAAAACAGAAAAAAAAAGGGTTTCAAAAAAAAATTGTTTTTTTTTTAGTTATTTGTACTGTTCCATTTCTTTTCATCCCTTTCATTAATTGCAAAAAAAACAGTTTTGCAAAATCCTTAGAGTTTTGGTTCTCTCCACTTGGACACCGAGTGGGGCCCACTAGCCACCTCCACCACACATCGATACGAAAGGGGGCGAGATTTTTTGCAATCGGGTCGACGGGCTCGTGCCGACTAGGTAACAATCCCTATCCGATCTTTCTACTTTTTTTTCTTCCATTATTGAACTCATATCCCATGTGATGAGGAAATGATGTAACAATGCTTTGACGATGCAATGAAATTTCACATGCGACTTTGATGACCAAAATATCGCAATCATTAATTTCATATTATGGGATTTTAATACGTACTACATTGTGCACGTAAAATTTGCATGAGATGATTTGTTGCATGCATGCTTACGACATGATGATCACGTGAATATTGGGTTGAATATTTCGCTTCAAATGTTTTGCATGACGGATGATCCATGAAAATAATACATGAATGGAGTAAACGAGCATGTGATGATATCTTTTCATGCATGGATCATGATACACTCTTTGTGTGAATTCATGTTCAATTTTGTCATGTAAATAGCATAAGCCTGCCACGTGAAGAAAAATGACACGTATGTAGAATTTTTCCATGCTTAATATGATTGATGTCATGTTTGCGACTTCATCACTTTTGCAAAAACAATTTTGCGTAATGGACATTGCTTGCACTCTCGTCTTCGAGTTTAAAGTTGTGAATCACAAGTTGCTTTAATTCGTTTGTTTACTGATTTCAAGTAACTAGTGACTTATATCGTGGTTTTAAATACTTTGCTAGTTTTAGATCAAAACACTCAATAAGCCTCTAAATAAGCTATTTTGGGCATGCGGGCCCATCCCTTCGTGGTGGGCCCACGGGCCCATTTTCCTTTCCCAAATTTTCAGCCTTCGGGCTCTTTGTCGGTTGCTATGAGCTTAACGGCTCATTTCTCGGGCTTGGGCCTAAGGGCCCGCCTCCATGCCAGGCCCACGGGTTCAGATCCATTTTTCCAGGGCCCAAAGCCCATCACCATCGCTCGGGCCATTAGAGACTATTCTCTTCCTTGCGGGTTTAAGAACCCACATCTTCTCATGTCGGGCCTAAGGGCCCGATAACTTGCCAAACTCTAAAAACAAACAATAATAGAGATTAAGGTCTCTAGCTTAGTTCGCCCTAGGGTTAGGCTTTGCGTGCTCGTAGCTTTAGGTTGCATTAGCCTAGGATTGTGTGTTGTTTTCAAGAGCGCATAGGGTTTCACTCGATGTGAAATTCCTATTCTACCCTCACCTTTGTTTTACACGTCTTCTTCCCGATGCATCACATTTAGCTTAGAGATCTTCATACATATAGAGTCAGGGTATCTTTAATCAGATTAGGAATCTTTAGATATCTTCGTGCAGTACTAGACTATAGGACATGCATCATTCGCGTCTCATCGACGCTCGCATTCCGTGGGCACACGTGCAATGTGTGATCCCATCTCGTCTCTGGGCACATCCTATATTGGACGTGGCCCCTCTTCCAGATTCACGCTTAAGGGCTGGATCTGCCTTTGTCGTCGTTGAGATTCACGCCTACAGGCTGAATCTGCTCACCATCATCTTTGAAATTCTCCGCATTCGTCATCTTGGAGATTCTCTACTATCGTCATCTTTTGAGGTTCACGCCTAAGGGCTGAACCTGCCTACCGTCATCATCGGGACACTCTACTTTCGTCGTCTTTGAGAGTCCCAACATTCGTCTCCTCTCAGATTCACACCCCGTAGCGTCAATGAATCTGCTTATCGTCATCTTTCAGATTCACGCCCCGTAGCATCAATGAATCTGTTCATCGTCTTCTTTCAGATTCACGCCCCGTAGCGTCAATGAATCTGCTTATCGTCATCTTTCAGATTCACGTCATGTAGCGTCCATGAATCTGCCTATCGTCATCTTTCAGATTCACGCCCCATAGCGTCAATGAATCTGTTTTCGTTATCTTTCAGATTCACGCCCCGTAGCGTCAATGAATCAGTTCATCGTCTTCTTTCAGATTCATACCCCGTAGTATCAATGAATCTGCTTTTGTCTTCTATCAGATTCACGCCCCGTAGCGTCAATGAATCTGCTTCCGCCCTCTATCAGATTCACGCCCCGTAGCGTCAATGAATCTATTTTCGTCATCCCTCAGATTCACGCCCAAGTGCGTCCATGAATCTGTTTTCATCATCATTGTTGGTGCGTGGATACAAAGTACGTCCACACCACTGGCCTTTTATCGTCTTTGTTCATGCGTGGATACAAAGTACGTCCACGTCACTTGCTTCTCGTCGTCTTTGGACACGTCCTATGTTGGATGTGATCCCTCAGTGTATGGTGCATACAACACCATATCACATGTTTGAGTGTACGTGTACACATTGCACATATCACACCTCTTGTTTACGCTTGAAAAAAACTCTAAAAGGTTTTTTTGTTTTGAAGCGCAATGAGTGACAAGGTGCTCTACAAAGTTTAGAAATCCCTTGCAGGCACAGTTTATGAAATATAAATACTAAGGTACATGGACCCTAGAACCTTAGTCCGACCTTATGACCTGCTTAAACCTACGGTCAGGTCTAATGCGTGTAATGTTTTTGTTTAAGTATCTGACCTAGATGTGGGCCCAAGTTGGCATAATCGACTAAGACCCGAAACTAGTTTTGTTGGGCCTAAACTGACCAAGCCTAAGAGAGATGGACCTAAACGTATTTCAAAACCCACCCAATTAATGTTCTGGGCTTTGGATATTTACACCTAGGAGGGGTGTAAGTACACCCAAGGTAAGGGATGTTACAAAATACACATCAGAACAGTTGGCTTCGTTGTATGTAAAGGAGATAATGATATCATAGAGTTCTAGTCTCAGTGGTGTTGGACCTAGATACTTCTTTTACCTCGAAGTATTAGAGAGCTTTTCAAGACACTATGGGAACACAGTTGACTTTCGCACGGTTTTTCATCCTCAAACAGACGGGCAGACGGAGAGAGTTAACCAAGTGTTAGAGGACATGTTCCATTGTGTAATTCCAGACTTTAAAGGTAATTAGGAAGATTCATTACCACTTGTTGAGTTTGCTTACAACAATAATTACCAAACTAGTATCGGGATGGCACCATTTGAAACATTATATGGCAGACCATACAGATCTCCAGTATGTTGGGCAGAAGTTGGAGAATCGAAACTTCCAAGATCAGAGATAGTGCAACAGACTACTGAGAAGATAGCTTTAATCAGAGGGCGTATGCGAGCAGCTCAGAGTCACCAGAAAAGCTACACAGATCAGAGGCATAGAGAACTAGAGTTTAAAGTGGGTGACCATGTACTTCTGAAGGTATCACCCATTAAGGGTATTCATCGATTCGATAAAAGGAGATGTTAGCACCGCGTTTCGTTGGACCATTTCCTATCTTAGAGAGGGTAGGGAAAGTTGTTTATCGATTAGCTTTATTAGATCAGTTGGCAGGAGTTCACAATGTTTTCCATGTGTCCATGCTTCGTAAGCATCTTAGAGATGAAGATCGTCTAGCAATAGTCGATTTCAACGAGTTAGAGTTGCAGCCAGGGGAAACAAATGTAGAGAAGCATTACAGAATTCTTGACTCCAAGGAGCAGAAGCTTAGGTCAAGATCAATACCTTGGGCGAAGGTCCAGTGGCATCATAATGATGAGCGTGAGGCCACGTAGGAGAGAGAAGAGGAGATGTGCGCTAGTTAACCGGAACTTTTTGTTGAAGAGGTATGTGCGATTCTGAAGACAAAATCCTCTTTTGAGGGGGTAGATTGTAATATCCTTTTATTTTAAGTTACTATTTTGGGGGCAACCCACTTTTGATAAGGGCACCCTATAAAGAGTTTAAGAAGGATAGGGTTTACATTTAATATATAAACTAACCTAATTATAACCCATATAGGGTTATAATCGACTGGAAGAGAGAGAGGGGGAGAGAGAGAGAGAGAAGGCTGCATGGCTAGGGCTTGAAGGAGGATTTATTGAGGAAGAATTCTGAGATTAATTAGAGATTCAATTGCAGGGATTCGTGTATGAGAGAGAGGAGTGCATACCTCGTAGTTACGGAGTTCTCTTACTTTTTCCCTGCATTGCGGAGATGGTTTTACTTTAAGACAAGTAGTAACTTGCTCATTTGATGTAGACTTAAGTTTTTTATGTTACTTTGATGCTTTCTCAATGAATACATGCATGAAATCTAGGTTAATGTGTTGTTTACGTAATTTCTCAATGAATGAATGCAGTAATCTATAACCATAAGATGTGTAGATGTTTTCCAATGGTTAAAATGCATGGAATCTATGTAAATACGATGTGTATATGACACCCTGACGTTTGCAAGGGGGAAAACCAAGTTTCTATGGAATTTTGACGAAAAACAAAACCCAAAATCGCGGAAAAACCCAGGGGTATCGATATCCACAGAGCAGGTATCAATATTGGCTGAAACCTGTTCGACAGGTGGTGCCACTATCGAAACCAGGTTTCAGGTGGGCAAGTATCAATACCAGCCACGTCTGTTTCTTAAAATTGAGGTTAGTATCGATACCAACTAACTTTTTGGCCATAAATAAGTTCTGATGAGTTCTGTTGATGGTTGGTTCATGTGTAATGGCTAGCTTCATGTAGAACATGTAGACTATTGTTTATTTATATGTTTAAGAGTATAAAATGCATATCTAAACTACTTTGTAGAATACTTTCATGATGATAAACACATGTGGACACAAATAACATGTATGAAACCTCTATAAACTTGATGTGTGGTTAAATCAACTTGTTTAGCTTGTATGCAAACATAGTTTAGGTCATGTATAGGCCTGGTCCTACCCTTCTAAGCGAGGTCTACGGAATCGCCAAGTGAGCTCTACGGAATCACTTGACACATAAGTAATGCCGCCAGGGTTACCAGTGTTTAGGAAATGGATTTCGAGGCTATTCATCGGATTCACGTGGCGCGCAGCCAGTGTCACAAGTGAACTGCAGGGATGGAGGAAACGTGGGTAGTATGTAAAGAACACTACTTGTTGTGAGAATCTAAACCTAACTGTAGATCATAAAATACAATGGCCGTGAATATTGAGAATGTCTTTTCTTTGTTGTACTTTATTAACATAACTTATCTTATTAATGTATGCTAATGCGCTAATGTGAATCACATAGTTAACCCGATTCTAAGCCAAGGGCTCTAGTGAACTTGCTGGCTAGGTTTTGACCTAGCACTATTATTTTACAAGTCTAGGGCGGTAGGCGAATCCTCAATAGAGGCGACATTTGTGCTAGGCAAGAATAAATATTCGGAGACTTCTTAGAGTTCCGTGAAGACGTAGGATATTCTTTTGTTTATGATCCGTTTGGTTGGGACATTGTTTAGTCCACTATGCTTTGGGATTATTTATTTATCCATTTGTTTGAACAACTTATCTTTAAATGAATAAAGTATTATTTAGCTTTGTTTTACTTATGTCCTGAATATGAGTGTAAGCTTTTTATTTAGCATG
Source organism: Macleaya cordata (assembly GCA_002174775.1). Classification (NCBI taxonomy): domain Eukaryota; kingdom Viridiplantae; phylum Streptophyta; class Magnoliopsida; order Ranunculales; family Papaveraceae; genus Macleaya; species Macleaya cordata. The sequence continues at coordinate 256,826 of MVGT01001646.1, forward strand.
GTGTAGCGAGTACACCCTAGAGCTACAGGTTATTAATGGTTCCACCGAAATGCCTAGTTCTCATTGAGTAAGGGTTGCAGACCTGAAATGTGAGGGCGGGGCATTACAATTATATTTGAATGTTTTTTGAGATTTTGATTAGAAAAATGCCGCCTCGTTAATCCTCGACTAGGAAAGATATTTCCTATATGCTTTTAGTGAGTAAAAGGGCTCTTTAGCCTTTGAGAGCCTTCTTGAGTAATGGGCAGTGGTCAGGAGTGGCTTTATGGTTCCACCAAGAAAACGTATGCGTAGCAACGACTTTCGCGCTAGTCAGGGGTGTTCAGGAGTTCCTTGTTCTCTCGCCTATCGAAGTTCTATTCAAAAACCTCATACAAGAACTTGTATAGAGACACCTCCTGTTCTAGATACTGAAGTTCTGAAATCACATCCGATAGAAAGAGAGTAGCACAAGCTAGCTGAAGATACTCCGGTGGAAAACATTTCGGTTCACAAACCTCAGATAGATGTTTCCATTTTGGCTTAACTATTGCTAGCAATTCAAAAGATTCAGGCAGATAATGTTGACATGATAAAAGTTATTACATAGCAAAAAGAACAGCTGCAAACTATAAGTGATGTTCTTATTCAAAATGAACAAGATTATGTGCAATTAGATGAAAATCAAAATGAAGAAGCAGTAGATCTAGCAAATGACGTTGATGATGTTCATCAGTTGAAAACTGAGTTAGAAAATGTTGTTCGACAAGGAAAGAATGATTTGATTTAAATTTTAAATCAAGGTCAACATTGTTCAAAAGATAGTGTTCTAGGGTTCGATGAAGAATCAGATCCGATCCATAAAGAAGTTCACGATGTTAAGAGGGTGTTTCAACCAGAAGTAGAAGTGCTTCTGCTTTTAAAAAAAGTAGAAGTTCTTCTGGGAAGTAAAAAATCATGAGAAGCTTGTATGGAAAACTACTAACTTATAAGTCAATAAATCAATAAGTTAATATGGCAATATAACATGATCAGAAGCCAAAATGAAAAATATTGAACTATTATTTTTTTGTTGTGGTTGGTATAATAATAATATGTTATGTATCATCCATCACCATTATTATCATCATAGTCACCATCATCATCATCATCCATAGTTACCATCATCATTACCCATCATCATCAGCAACACCACCACCATCATCATCATCGTCATATTCGTCACTGGTGAAGAGAAGGTAAAGATTTTTTAGTTGCTATATAGAAAAAATGATGAAAGAGAATGAAGAGAAAAAATAAATAGAATAAAAATTATATAAGAGTCTGAGAAGTTACTTCTCTCAGAAGCAAGAAGCTAAAATTTTTTGTTTAAAATGGAAACAACTTTTTTGCTTCTAGAAGTCACTTCGTGAAAGTGTTACCAGACAAGTTTTTTTGCTTTTTGACTTATATAAGTCAAAAAGCAACTTCTTAAGTGGTTGTCAAATGCCCTCTAAAATTCCAAAGAAATTTTAGGTTCCTAAATTCATCATGTTCGACGAAACTTCAGATCTGTTTGAGCATGTTCACCATTATAAACACAAACGAGGCACTTCTTAAATTTGGCTCGCTCATAATACCTCAGTGATTCCTTCATAATAAACCATGAAGCATCTGAAACAGAACCCGAAAGAATCGAAACGAGGAAAGAGAGTCAAAAACCTGATCTAGAGCCTTAAAAACGCTCAAAAACCCCAAAAAACTCTTAGCAAAAACTTTTGAAACCTCCAAAAATAAACTTGAAAGGTCTGAAAAACACAAAAACGACCCCGGAAAACCCCAAAAATGAGCTCAGAAAGTTCAGAAAACACAAAAAGGACCCGAAAAGCCCTAGAGGGCCCCGCAAAGGCTTAACCGCCTGAAACAGGAGCTGCCACATGGAAAATGGCCTCAGGAAAGGAACCCTAGGTTCTAAGCGCACCTTGGAGATGCGCCAAGAACCAAGGCAGGGTCTTATAAAGGACTCTCCCCCTCCTTCATTTTGCATCACAGAATCACTTTAAACTTGGATTTTTTGTATTTCAGAGTACATTTATCTTCGATTTCTGAATCTCGGGAAGGTTTTCAGTTCAAAGTTCACTTCAATATTGAATTTCTGAATTTCCTGTACTTTAGTCTTCGAGTCAACGTACATCGAGTCTTTTTAAAAGTTTAAAAATCTCTTGGAAGGCCACCTGCTACCTTCAGGATGAGAACGGAAAGGAAATCGTATAAGAATCAACTAAAGAAACCTATCAAATCTAGAAAATAAGAGAAATAGCAATGAACCTCTACCCAAAATTCCAATCAAATCCAGGAAGCACTCAAGTATACACTCAATACTCTTAAACTCTTTACGATTCCTTATTCAAAGACAGTACATTCAAGCAGTGTAATTCTTTTCGAAAAGCAATAAATAGTAAACCTTCAAAACAAAAACTTGTTATTATCGTTAAATAGAATCAATGTAGCATGTCTTTAAAGGAGTATGCTCTTTAACATAACTCTATAAGACGCTACATAATATTAGATAGTATTCGGGATAGCACAAGTCTTCCCAGTTTAAAAACGAGAAAGAACTCCACGAATGATATCATGATCAAATCGTAAAGAACTCAAGCAAAACCAGCATGAATCGTTAATATCTTTAAAACTCCATCCAATAAGGAGAGAAACGCCAAAACTATTCTCACGAGGAGGTTTCTTTTACAAAAGTGGCACGAATCGTTAATCAATCTCTTTATAAAACTCCTTCTAATAAGGAGATAGACGAAGGAAGTCCTCCCACAAGGAAGTCCCACTTACAAAACTGGCACGAATCGTTAATCACCAATTCTTCAAAGCTCCTTCCAATAAGGATGCATCACCTGAGTTACAACCATTTCCTATGAAACGCCAAGTTCACTCCAAAACGAAGAATAGTTGTAACCCAATCACTAGTATGGGATAAGTTCTCAAGGCGAAAGATACTAAGATCTTCCAGAGATGAACAATCCACCTAAGCCCCTCCTAAGCGCTGAGCCACACAACACAAGCAAGAATAGGTAAATAACCTTGTTATCTTCGTTCGTTGAGATAACAGAAGCAAAGGTCAGATCATTTACACTAATATATTTATCTTTCCTATTTTTATGTTTTCTTATAAAAATACTAATTGTTTTCTTATGTAGGAGAGTTCGTACACTATGTGCATATGTACACAAGATGAGACACCAATGTAGATATCCAATAAAATACCCCAATTACGAAGTAGAAACTGATTAACATCAGGCGGTCGTCAGGTGCTTAACACATTCTTGACCCATCACCAGGACCCCGTACCTTGAATCTCTACAAACATCAAATCGCATACCAAGTCAAACGGAAGGAGATGTCACTTGGTTTCTCTCTAAAGTGACTAAATAATGCCTTTTTCTAACAAAAGGGACCTGATACCCTAATAAATTTAGGTCGCGACTCTATAATATTAAACAGAGGATGAGACTCTCCTTCCCCTTTTAAAATGACCAGAAAAATGCGCTAAAAGAAAGAAAGAGATAAACATCTACAGAATAGACACACATCACACATATAACATCAACACCAACAAAATGGAGCAGGTTCTTCCCTCAACCAAGAGGCTCCAAGAAACATATAGGAGAACGAATTACGCGAACACATTGAACGATTTGTTCTCTCAGGTCCCTCGGCATCCCTCTGCAGAGGAGGAGGGAGAGAGGAAAGAGAGGGTTATCGTGAAAAACAATGTTTAGGTTATTCGATCGGGTGTCGTGGGTACAAAGGGCGGGGCGCCATAGCTAGCGACTCACCTAGGGACATAGAGAGTCCAGTTTAAAAATTAAAAGGGGTTTTACTTTGGATATCATCTTTATGCTTCACAAAGTATATATACACTTGTTGCACTCATCTCATTTTGTATGTGTATTTGATCTATGATCACCTATAAGAAAAATCGAGGGTTTGCGTAGACTGGCTCCCGGCTGAAAGGTCATATAGGATATAGCGGTTGAAACACCGCAACTTCAACCTTATACTAAACACCAGCTTCATACTGCGAGATATATCTTGCTAAGGTGAACTATGCCAAACCTATTACGATCTAGTCGAACTCATGCATTACACGCATAAACACCCGCAAACTCAAACCTTTGAAGGGGTTGTTGTTATATTGCACAAATATTAAATCACTAGCGTCGTAAGGCTTTTTCATGTTAATCTATATGTTTCGCTCAGACTGTTCAGGTTCTAGGTAGAAAGGAAACATTCAGAAACTACAAACATAGGAAAGTCAAGGAAAGATACACAGCCAGGTTAAAACTGAATGACAGGACAGCTGATCCAAAACGAAGCAATGTCTGACCAAGAAAATCTTGCCGATACACCAGTCTCTAGTGCTTCAATCAAGAAAATAATTCCTGAATGCGTCACAACGTCAAAAAGATAGCCCAGAACAAGAGGTATGACCAGGATTAATATGACAGTCAACAATCTAAAGAGTCCAAAGCAGAGAAGATGAAAAAGAATCCTATGTACAAAGAGTTCTAGGAAATCAATGAAGAATTCTGGAAGATGAAATGAGGCACTTACGATGTTAACTCGTGGTATCAAGCACCCATTGAGAAGCTCCCTCTAAACTTCAAATTTCCAAAGATGAAAAAGTATGACAGCTCAGGTAGCCCAAAAGCGCACCTCACACTTTACATGGGATATCTCAAACCAATGGGTATCGGCGATGAACTATTAGCACATCTCTTTCAGAGAAGCCTCGTCGGTCTCGCTCTAAAATGGTTTATAGGCATCAACTGAAGCATTATACTAAATTAGACAACATTAACCGATGTGTTCATGAAGTAATTCACTCAAAGTTTAGACTTGATGGTCACTAGAAGACAGCTAGAGGCTTTAACACAGGGAAATAATGAATCTTTCACCTATTTCATTGCAAGGTGGAGAGTCTAATGCGAACAAATGATCGACCGACCTTCAGAAGAAGAGCAAATCATTATCATACTAAATAACGTCAATCTGGAATACAGCTGGCCGCTGAGTCTCGTAGCACACAAACAGTTGTCCAAGCTAGTGCAATTATGTATGCAAATCGAGGATGCAATTAAGAACAGGGCAAAAGCCACGTCAAATACCGCTAGATATGGTGGGTACAAAAGACAGGGAAATGAACAAGTCAACTACATCAATGCTCCACAATCAAGACCTAGTCCTGCCAACAACCAAGCCAAGGTGCAAAATTGACCACAAACATCAAATAAAAATTAATATCAAGCAAAGAAGCAGTTCCAGCCAAGGGAGTACTCCAACTTACCCCACACCCTGAATGAATTACATTTTGAGCTGATTGAGACAAGGATGATCTGACTCAAAGACCTAGAACCACTGGTGGAACCATTTTCCCCGTGGTACAATCTAAATAAACACTGTCTTTCACCGAGTTGCAGCGCATGCTACAGACATATGCAGAGTGCTAAAGAGTTTGGTTTAGAATTTGGTGGAAAACATTAAAATTGACATTCTGGAGTACATGTGCCCAACATGAATCCAAATTTTGATAGCAATCATCTTCTGTTGCATCAAGCTAATGATAATCAAAATATCCATTACATCGAATGCAAGGAAATTTCAGATCCAACAATGTTCATCCAGGACCAGCATAACAACATACATGAGGTGGGACAGACGAGTCAGCAAGAATTCGTCGCTTTAGAGCCAGCCGACATCTCTTAGAAGAAATCACTTGAAAGGTTATGGCCCATTTAGACTAAAGAAATGACCCTATCCTTACTTGTAGAAGATGGCAAAGAACTAGCCATAGCAAAGCAAGAAATAACTGGTGCAGGTAACACTCATATCAAGAACTCTAAGCCTAACTAATTTTCAGTGATGAAATAGCCAGGAAGGAGGCAGCATAATCTGTTGAATGTGGTAAACAAAACCGATAGAACTAAGGTCGTAACTAGCGTCAATGAAACTCTGACCCGAGCACTTGCATAGGTAGAGCCCTTCAAGGAAGCAGAAGAAAGGTGTTAAGAAGTACAACATCAGACCCGTGCAGGCAGAATCTTCAAACCTCCCAACTTAAGAGCTGAGAATTCCGTTGTGGGATTACAGGCTCTTCTAATTCAAATACCTGTCCATATGACAAAGGATCTACAAGTTAAAGACCAACCTATCATGAACCAACTACAGAAGACAAAAGCTAACATATCCATCTGGAGATTACTGGAAGCATCAACCGGCCACAGAGAAGCTCTCATGAAGGCTCTTAACTCAATACACATGGCAACGGGGATCACTCCAACAGAACTTGTCAACGCAATAGCTCTTGCTAGCAAGAAAAACTTTATCTTATTCTCAAATGAAGATTTGTTACCTTAAGAAGGGAGCCAACGTAACCTTCCACTGTACATCACAGTAGGGTGGGATCATTTGCTAATTTTAAAGGTCTTAATTGCTAACGGTGTAGGCATGAACATTTGTACGCTCAAAACTGCCAAGATCATGGGCTGAAATAGCATTCAGAGAAGAAACTGTCGGATCAGTCAAGGGATTAAACAATGGTCGAAAGGACGTCACAGGCGAATTAACTACAATGATACTCATAGGCTGGGTCCACACAGGAGTATAATTTCTCATAATGGACATTGAAGCCAACTTCAATCTATTTCTTGGGAGACCGTGGCTCCATCAATCAAAAGCAATTGCGTTTACCTTGCACCAAAAGGTAAAATTCTTTCACATATGAAGAATCGTCATAATTCATGGTGCAAGAGACCCTCTAAGAGTAAAAGTAATCACATCAGCAATTGAGTCAGCAATCGGTAACTGTACTGAAGAACTCATTTGTTCAGTAATCTATACGGCTCCAGTTCACGAAAAAACGCCGAGTAGGTTTAGCTACGGTAACGAAAGGGTAGCACACTTCATGAGAAAAAACATTTTCTTCCCTGGGATGGGACTCGGAAGAAAGTGTGGGGTCCACCGTGGCAGCATCATAGCCAGAACCATCTTCAGGTATGTAGTCAGAACCTCCTGTGTGATTTTGAATTTCGGGACGAAATTCTTTGTAGGGGGTCATAGTGTAACACCCTAGATTTTTCATAGTTTGGGTTTCGACCCGAAAGTGGACTTAAAGCCCATGGGCCCAAAACAGCCCATAAGATAGTTTGGATATGAGTCCAAAAATGTTTAGTTAGATAGTGGGGTGGAAACATAGAAACCTTGCCCTAGGATCCATGCATGCATAAAATGAAATGAAAATAATCAGTTTTAGAGTTTTAAGTTAGGAAGGAACTTAAAATCCATAAAATAATAAATATTTTATATGGGGCATCCAAGGTAGACCCCACATTACATACAAAAATAACGTGGCCAGCTAGGGTGCGCCACTTTAGGAGGGTGTTTTGGTTTTTGAAAATTCTTTTTAAATAGAATTATATCTTTTAAATGTTTTGAAAACTGTAAACACCTATTTATTTTAGATAAATACTACATTATCCTTTTAAACTAGATAATTATATTCAAACTTAGGAAACAAGTATTGAATATCTAAATCCTAATTAATCCTAACTATTCAAAATGGTTTCCCAAATCCTAAATATTCATTGTTTTGAATTATCTACTAAAACCTAGATTTTATCCCTATTTTGTCTCTAATTCGTAGTAGATAATTACAACCGTTGAATTGACTTGATATTTGATCTTAACCATTCAAATTAGATATATTTTTGAAACTAAAAATCAGCCCCCTTGTGTAGAAATCGTTTTCTATATTAAGCTAGCATAACTGTCTAATTTTCTAAATTAGTTTAGATAATTACAAGGAGAGAGTTTTGAAATTTTTAAAGTGTTGTGGGATAAAGGAGAGGGGGAGTTCGAACCCTATAAATACCTCCCCCCTCCCTAGTTCGAACTCCACATCATAAATCTCTCTCTCTCTCTCTCTCTCTCTCTCTCTCTTTCTCTCTCAACTTCAAGAAGAAGAAAACCCGAAAATCCTTCAAATTCTTCTTTTCTCTTTTTCTTTCCTTTTTTTCTTCTCTTTTGTTTCTATTCATTTCTTTCAAAACAATTATAGAGGAAGAAATCTACATCAAGCTTAGAGTTTTAGAAGACCTTTGGAGAAGAACCGTTCTTAAAGCCTCGAGGGTTTTAAGCAAAAACAGTAGGGAGAACTATTATCTATTTTTTTAAAATTCCCTTAAATTGTTTTTCAAATATATTTTTTTAAAAGTGTTTTCTTAAAATCATCATGTTTTCAAAAATCAGTTTTCTATACAAAAGTTGCATGGATTTTAAAAGGTTTTTCTTGCATAAAATAGCATGTTTTGGGGTTTGTGAGATCGTGGGAGTATGCATAAGCTACTACGAAGTTAAAATGAAAGATGAGAGGTCTATGTGACAAACGTTTAAGGGATTTTAGTCTTTGTGACAAATTGTCTTAGTGACTTAAGCCTTAGTGGCACTCCGCAAGAGAGGTGAAAGATGATAATAAAATATCTAAATTGTCAGTTATCTTAGTGACTATGTCTTAGTGACCCATGTCTTAGTGACCCATGTCTTAGTGACTTCTCCGCATCTGAGGTATATCCGGATTTGGTTGGCTTTCGCATCAGCCCTGACGAACAAATGGTAACTTATATATAATAAATATATATAAAGAAGGTATTGGTATAAAAATTTTAGACTCAATTTTAGTGATGAATCTATATATGTTTTGAAGTATATTGTTTTTCAAAAATTCTGCATAAAAGATGTTGTTTCTTTGAAAATAAAAGATGTTCTTTCTTGATTTTGAAAAGGATTTGGCCAAAAGCTATGACTAACACCAGTTTTACAAGGTAAGTTTTCTAAACTAAAGATTCTTCTTTCGGCATGCATAGGTTGGATGATGGGCAAGGGCTTGTTTGTTCGGTTGTTTGTTTGAAAATGTTGGTGTTAGTCCCTTTAAGCTATGTTTTGGTTGTACCTACTGAGCTTTGCTCACCCTAAGTTTTCCCCCTACAGATCTCAGAGAGAACTGGGAAGCTTAGGCGTCAAAGATTGGAGTAGAGTTCGTGGTAAAAGACAAGTAGGTTACATATATATACTTTTTATAGCAAACAATAAGTGTTGTTTCATTATATGGGCATTGGGTTAGGTATTCTTATTTATCTTTCCAAAAATACTGGTTTAGTTTCTTTCTTTCCAAGCATCATTGTTACAAATTATTCTCCTAGTACTGAATAAAGTATTTTAAGGTAGTTACTTTTCAATTCATTTATCTTATCTATTGTTAAATGTGTTTGAGTTCTCTTTTTATACCTAAAATCCTTACTCTCTTTCTTCAAATTACCTAATGTTCAGCTAACTTGCTGTCACATTTGTGTACATTTTTTGAACTGAATGACCTGGAATTAGGCTCTTGCCAAAAGACAAAAATCTAGTTTACAGAAAATCAAACGTTTCTAAAATCCGATTTAAAACGAGTCAGATACATCTTTTTCTTTGAACGGTTGTAAATCTGTTCCTGTTTTCAAAACCCTTTGAACCTTGTGATTTCAAAAGTGCATTTGCACACTTAAACCCTGTTTTCTAAACTTGTTTCTACTTGCCTACAAAAACCAAATGCGTTTCCAAAGAGCTTTCTAAACTTTCATTGTCTTGTTTCTTTTCAAGATGATGTTCCGAGTCTTCCGAAAACGAAGATCCTCATGTTGTTTTCTTTTCCGCACTTGTTCTCACAATTGACACCACGGATCTTAGGTATGGTGAGCCGGGTCTAGTCACAGGTCTGGGGTTCGAGGCGTCACAGATTTACTGAGCTTGTATGTTTTGAGTCTATACATTTTTAAATTCTTTCGAGTCTAGTTAGTAAGTTTAGTATTGGGGTGGGTTAAACAAGTAAAAGACTTGATTTAAAATGGAATTGTTTGATGCTAGAAAACAATAGGAATTGTTTGTGCTTAGATATAATAGGGCTTGTAATTAGAAAACCCTAGTTGTTTATTTTCTTCTTATGCTGACGTTTGGAGTGGCTTGAATTATTCAACATGATGGTGGACACGTATGACGTGGAACGAAGTAAAGGAACAATTGAAGGAGCATCACTGGTGGAATATGATGTGATGTACGCGTGGCGCGATTACAAAGACTTGAGCTTTGCATTAGTATAACTTGATACTTTATGCATCTGTGTATGGAACCCTTTTAGGTTCATATTCTTGTGTTTCGACTTCTTAAAGGAAGTTAGTTAGCCGGTTAGAATTAGTAAGTTAGTTATTCTCCTTAGTGAGAATTAGAGTTGTTTTCGCTTAAGAGATAAACTTGAAGTTTATATGCCTCACTTATCTTGCTACGGAGGAGTCGCAACAACGAAGATGAAGACCGTCAGATTTTACTCGGAGGATACATGATGTTAAGTTAAGAATGTGGATGGCGATGAAGGTGTGATGAAAATCAGTAAGCTCTTTGTTCATGTGGCACCTACTACAAGGTATGGTATCATTTGGTTGACCACCCAAGATGGAGCAACCATGTAGAAAGGTGAATGAAATGAAGGTGGTCGGCTACTGGGTGATTATTCACACTAAGTTATGTATTCTCTAACTGCTTAACTTTCACTACATCACAACACAACATGAACTTTCAGACGAAAAAGAAGCATAAGAGCGAAGCATTTCTCAAAGATCGATTTACATTCGGGATATCACCAGCTGAGGATTCGAGAGAAGAACGTCGAGAAGACTGGGTTTAGTACTCGTTACAGGCACTTCGAATTTCTAGTGATGCAGTTCGGATTGACCAACGTACATACGGCATTTATGGACCTAATAAATAGAGTATTTAGGCCATAATTAGATAAATTCGTAGTAGTATTCGTAGACAATATTCTTATCTACTTGAAGACGCAAGAGGAGCAGGAGGAGCACCTGAGGATGGCGTTACAAACACTCCAAGAGCACCAGTTATATGTTAAGAAGAGCAAATGCAACTTCTGGATGACAGAAGTTATATTCTTAGGACACGTCATATCAAAACGAAGGATAGCGGTAGATCCAGAAAAGATCGCGGCGGTAGTTGGATGGGAAAGATCGAAGAACAGTTTTGAAATCTATAGTTTCTTAGGATTAGCGGGATACTATTGATGATTCATAAAGAATTTTTCTAGGATTGTGGCACCAATAACGAGGCTGATGAAGAAAGCAATCAAATTCGAATGAAGCAAATAATGCAAAAATTCTTTTGAGGAACTGAAGGAACGACTTACAACTGCACCAATACTCGTAATGCCAGAACCAGGGGTAGGTTATACCGTCTACTGTGATGTGTCCTGTAACGGATTAGGAGGCATGTTGATGCAAGGAGGAATGGTGGTAGTGTATGCATCACGACAACTGAAGACTCATAAGAAGAACTACGCTACTAACGATTTGGAGCTAGCAGCAGATGTCTTTGCATTAAAACGGTGGAGACACTACCTTTATGGAGAGAAATTCGAGGTCTTCACCGATCATAAGAGTCTGAAGTATATATTCATGCAGAAGGACCTGAACCTGCGGCAAAGGAGGTGGTTGGAGTTCTTGAAGGACCACGAGCTCAACTGCAAGACGATACGCTTCAAGCAATGCAAGCACAAATCCAAGCGAATAAGGCACCTCCAGAGTAGACTCTAAGAGCGGACGGTAGAATTTTACTCCAGGGTAGGTTATGCGTATCGGGGAAGGGGGAGTTAAAAAAGGAAATCCTAACGATGGCGCACGAGTTTACATTCTAGATACAACCAGGAAGCACGAAGATGTACCAAGACTTGAAAAGGTAATTCTGGTGGAAAGGAAATGAAGAGAGATGTGGCACAATACATTGTAAAGTGTCTCATCTGCCAACAAGTTAAGATCGAACACCAGAAACTGGTAGGACCATTGAAGCCACTAGAAAGTGTAGAGTGGAAGTTGGACTTCATCATTATGGACTTTGTCAGAGGTTTGCCGAAAACCCGACAACGTCATGATAGTATTTGGAGGATCATTGATAGACTCACCAAGTCGGCATATTTCCTTGCATGTAAGCAAACTGATACGATTGCTACGTTAAGTGTACTCTATATCAAGGAAATTATTGTACACCATGGTGTACCATTGTCGATTGTTTCAGATCGAGATCCGCTTTTCACATCAAAATTTTAGAAAGGATTCCAAAATGCTATGGGGACGAAGCTTCAACTTAGCACGGCGTATCATTCTCAAACTGGCAGTCAATCAGAAAGGACAATACAAATCTTAGAAGATATGCTTCGAGCATGCGCGATGGACTTTCAAGGGAGTTTGAGCGACCAGTTACCTTTTGTCTAATTCACATACAATAATCGTTACAAGGCGAGCATAGGAATGGCATTGTATGAAGCATTATATGGAAGGCCTTGTTGAATATCCTTGTGTTGGATAAAGGTGAGCTAGAAAAGCGTTTTAAGACCTAATATTTAATCAAGAAACCGCTGAGAAAGTGCAACTCGTCAAGGAGTAAATCCAGATAGCGCAAAGGAGGCAGAAGAGCTACGTAGATAGTAGAAGGAGACCACTTGAGTTTAACGTGGGCGATCATGTATTCTTAAAGGTGAGTCTTAGGCCCAGAATCAAGAGATCCGGGAAGAGATAGAAGTTATCACCTCGATATATTAGACCATTCGAGATACTTGAACGAGTTGGAGAGCTAGCGTATCGATTAGCGTTACCATCACAGCTTGCGAGAGTACATAATGTGTCAATGCTCCGGCAGCATCACGCTGACCCTTACATGTCATCGACTGGCAGGATATGTAACTCAGTGAGGATACGACGTATGAGGTTAAACCGCTTTGCATCTTAGATACGAAGGTTTAAGAACTTCGTAACAAGACAATTGTGTATGTAAAGGTGCAATAGCAGCATCATAGCCCAGAGGAAACAACCTAGGAGTTAGAATCGGCTATTCTGGAGAAGTATCCAGAATTATCCTCAGGTATGTAGTCTGAACCTCCTGTGTGTTTTTGAATTTTGGGACGAAATTCTTTGTAGGGGGTGATAGTGTAACACCCTAGATTTTTCATAGTTTGGGTTGGACCCAGAAGTGGGCTTAAAGCCCATAGGCCCAAAACAGCCCATAAGATAGTTTGGACATTAGTCCAAAAATGTTTAGTTAGATAGTGGGGTGGAAACATAGAAACCTTGCCTTAGGATCCATGCATGCATAAAATGAAATTAAAATAATCATTTTTAGAGTTTTAAGTGAAGAAGGAACTTAAAATACATAAAATAATAAATATTTTATGTGGAGCGTCCAAGGTAGACCCCACACTACATACAAAAACATGTGGGCAGCTTGGGTGCCACTTTGGGAGGGTGTTTTGGTTTTTGAAAATTCTTTTTAAACACAACTCTGTCTTTTAAATGTTTTAAAAACTATAAAGACCTATTTATTTTAGATAAATATAACATTATCCTTTTAAACTAGATAATTATCTTCAAACTTGGGAAACAAGTATTGAATTACAACTATTAGATCATGTCTTTCTAAATCCTAGTTGATCCTAACCATTCAAAAAGGTTTTTCAAATCCTAAATATTCGTTGTTTTGAATTATCTACTAAAACATAGATTTTATCCCTATTTTATCTCTAATTCATAGTAGATAATAAAAACTGTTAGATTAACTTGATATTTAATCTTAACCATTCAAATTAGATATATTTTTGAAACTTAAAATTAGCCCCCTCGTGTAGAAATCATTTTCTACATTAATCTAGCATAATTGTCTAATTTTTTAAATTAGTTTAAATAATTACAAGGAGAGAGTTTTGAAATTTTTAAAGTGTTGTGGAATAGAGGAAGAAATCTACATCAAGCTTGGAGTTTTAGAAGACCTTTGGAGAACACCGTTCTTAAAGCCTCGAGGGTTTTAAGCGAAAACGGTAGGGAGAACCACTATCCTAAACTATTTTTTTAAAATTCCCTTAAATTGTTTTTCAAATATATGTTTTTAAAAGTGTTTTCTTAAAATCACCATGTTTTCAAAAATAGGTTTTCTATACAAAAGTTGCATGGTTTTCAAAAGGTTTTTCTTGCATAAAATAGCATGTTTTTGGGTTTGTGAGATCGTGAGAGTATGCATAAGCTACTACGAAGTTGTGAAAAAATTGTCTTAGTGACTTATGCTTTAGTAGCACTCCGCAAGAGAGGTGAAAGATGATAATAAAACATCTAAATCGTCAGTTGTGTTAATGACTATGTCTTAGTGACCCTTGTCATAGTGACTTCTCTGCATGTGAGGTACATCCTGATTTGGTTGGCTTCTGCATCAGCCCTGTCGAACAAGTGGTAACTTATATATAATAAATATATATAAAGAAGGTATTGGTATATAAATTTTATACACAATTTTAGTGATGAATCTATATATGTTTTGAAGTATATTGTTTTGCAAAAATTATGCATAAAAGATATTTATTTGAAAACAAAAGATGTTCTTTCTTGATTTTGAAAAGGATTTGGCCAAAAGCTATAACTATCACCAGTTTTACAATGTAAGCTTTTTAAACTAAAGATTCTTGTTTCGGCATGCATAGGTTGGATGATGGGCAAGGGTTTGTTTGTTTGGTTATTTGTTTGAAAATGTTGCTGTTAGTTTCTTTAACCTATGTTTTGGTTGTACCTACTGAGCTTTGCTCACCCTTCGTTCCCCCCTACAGATCTCGGAGAGAACTGGGAAGCTTAGGCTTCAAAGATTGGAGTAGAGTTCGTGGTAGAGGACAAGTGGGTTACATATATATGGTTTTTATAGCAAACAATAATTGATGTTTCATCACATGGACATTGGGTTAGGTATTCTTATTTATCTTTGTGAAAACAATGGTTCTGTTTCTTTCTTTTCAGACATCATTGTTACAAATTATTCTCCTAGTATTGAATAAAGTATTTGAGGTATTAACTTTTCAATTCATTTATCTTATCTATTGTTAAATGTGTTTGACTTCTCTTTCTATACCTAAAATCCTTACTCTCTTTCTTCAAATTACCTAATGTTCAGTCAACTTGCTGTCAAAATACACAAGCTGAACTTTCTGTATGTTTTCTGAACTGAATGACCTGGAATTAGGCTCTGGCCAAAGACTAAAGTTTGAGTTTTCTGAGTCTAGTTTACAGAGAATCAAATGGTTCTAAAATCCGATTTAAAACGAGTCAGATATACCTTTTTCTTTGAACTGTTGTAAATCTGTTCCTATTTTCAAAACCTTTTAAACCTTGTTATTTCAAAAGTGCATTTGCACACTTGAACCCTGTTTTCTAAACTTATTTCTACTTGCCTACCAAAACCAAGCATTTCCAAATAGCTTTCTAAAGTTTGATGATGTTCCAAGTCTTCCAAAAATGAAGATCCTTATGATGTTTTCTTTTTCGTCCTTGTTCTCACAAGTGACACCATGAATCTTGGGTCTGGTGAACCGGGTCGGGTCATGGGTCTGGGGTTTGAGGCATCACAGTATGGGAATCCAGGTACAGGTAAAAAAGGTGGTAGGCCTCCGACAACCGTCCGATCGTGATATCGGCCTCTACTTCACGTTTAAGGGCATTCTTTTGGAATTTATGATCAAACTAAGCTATACTCCAATGGGGACGCAATAAAAGCAATGTAGGGGGCCCCCTAGATCTACGTGACATGCGCATAAAGTTCTAGGACAAAAATAAAATGGATACGCCTCTCCATGCTCTAGAGATGCGTCAAAGCATGGTGACACGTGTGACGATACCACACGTGCATAAAAGAGGTGATATGTGCGACCGCACATATACCTAAGCAGACAATTACGACACAAGCATAACTATGTATGTGCACAAACAACCAAGTGATACGTGCAAAACTGGCACGCTTACTAAAAACACTAGCGTACGAAACAGGTACGCGACGGGTGATAGACGTGCGAAACAAGCACGTGACAAGAAAAAGGGGTACGTGCTAGGCCAGCACGTGACAGGAAAGTGACATGCAAAACAGGCACATGACGATGGATGACGTGGGAAACAGACACGTGACAACGGATGACGTGCAAAATAGGCACGTGACAAAGAAGGGAAACATGCAAAATAGGCACATGTCTAAAAGGGACGTGCAAGACAAGCACGTGACAAAGAATGACGTGCAAAACTGGCACGCGATGATAGATGATGTTCAAAATGGGAACGTGATGACGAGTGACATACAAAACTGGCGTGTGACTACGGGCGGTATGCAAAATAGGCATGTGACAAAGAATGACGTGCAAACTGGCACGTGATGATAGATGACGTGCAAAATAGGCACGTGACAACGATAAAACACATTTTTTTTTGAAAACTTGATTCTCTTTTGTTTTGAAAAGCATGTGTCACGTGTGAGCTGCACACGTGACGAAGATGATGACCCACACACGTCCAGTGAACGTGCACAGAGATGCATGAGAATAACCCTAAAGGCTGTCTAAGATCAATCTAAGAAACCTAGTCTTTACTTTGGAATTCTAAGATCCTAAATGCATGAGCTAGGCTAATGACATGATTTTTTCTAGAAAACAATTAATATCTTTTTATTTTTCAGAAAAAGGTTTTGACCCAAAGTTAGGATCGGATCAGGAGCTTCACTTAACTAGGTGAATTCCAAGACCAAACCCCAAAAACTAAAAAACAATCCTAGGACTAATGCAATTTATCTCTAAAGCAAAACCGTCCTAGACTAAGCTAAGAGCACAAGCTTAGGTCTATTTTAAGGGAAGACTTGTGTTATCCCGAATACTATCTAATATTATGTAACGTACTATGGAGTTATGCTAGAAAGCATGCTCCTTCAGAGATACGCTATATTGATACTATTTTGACGATAACAACGAGTTTTTATTTTGAAGGATTACTATTTATTACTTTTCAAAAAGAATTACAATGCTTGAATGCGCTATCTTTGAACAATGAAACATAAAGAGTTTAAGAGTATTGTGTATATACCTGAGCGCTTCCTGGATTTGACCCAAAATTTGGCAGAGGTTTGTTACTATTCTTCCTATTATCTAGTTTCAATAGGTTTCTCTGACGGATTCCTAAGCAATTTCCCTCATGTTCTCGTCTCGAAGGCAACAGGTGGCCTTCGAAGAGATTATCGAACTTTATAACTAGAAAGTGTACGTGACTCGAAGACAAACGTACATGGAATTCAGAAGTTCGAAAATGAATTAAACTCTGAACTAAAAACATTCTCGAGATTCATAAATCGAAGACAAAAGGACTCTTAGATGCAGAAAATCTATGTTTTAAGTGATTCCGAGATGCTTAGAAGCTTCTGGTGTGTTTTTTAAGGAAGGGAGGGGGTCCTATTTATAGGACCTTATCCTAGTTCTGGGCGCAGCTTGAAGGTGAGCTTAAATCCTTGGGATCTGTGCAAGATCTGACCAAGGTGGTCAAATCTTTGTTGCCACGTGGCAGCCCCAAGCTTCAGGCAGTTTAGCCTTTGTGGGGCCTTTAGGGCTTTTCGGGTTATTTTCGTGTTTTCGGGTGTTCCGAGATCATTTTTGGGATTTTCAGTCGTTGATTTTGTGTTTTCTGCACCTTCTGAGTGTGTTTTTGGGGGTTTTTCAGAGTTCTGCTAAGAGTTTTTAGAGGTTTCTGAAAGTTCTTGAGGCTGTGGCTCAAGTTTTAACTCTGTCACCTCGTTTCGACTTTTGCTGGGAGCGAAGTACTATGATCCTACAGCTCAAGAGAAACTTAGTCAATTTATGCTTGAAGTAATAGCCAAGTTGTTTTTCTGCACAAAAAAAGATGCCAGAATGTTTTTTTGCTTTGAAGAAAGCATAGGTTGCTGTGTCACGAATGGAATGGACCTAATGTTCTTCACTTTAGAAAATATTTTGTTGCCTTTCTCAGGAAAATTTACTTTCGTTTCTCAAGATTAAATTTCCCTATTTTATCTCTATTTGGAGGTTTTTGTGCCTACGCAAGTTTGATTTAATATTTTTCACTTGTACTCAATGATTGTGTCAAGTCTTTAGGAGCGAGGTACTGTGATCTTATGGCTCAAGAGAAGCTTTACTCAATCTATGCTTGAAGGAATACCCAAGTTTTTTTCTACACAAAAAAGATGCCGGAATGTTTTTCTGCTTGAAAGAAAGCGTAGGTTGTTGTGTCACAAACGAAACAGACCTAATGTTCTTCTCTTTAGAAAATGTTTCATTCTCTTTCTTGGAAAAGTTTACTTTCGTTTCTCAAGATCAAATTGCCTTATTTTGTCTCTATTTGGATGTCTTTGTGCCTACGCTAGTTTGATTTAAAGTTTTTAGCTTGCTACCCTTATCACGGTCTCATCCAGGATTTTTTGCTCAGGCGTACTCTCATACAAAAGCTATCTCTATTCTTCAGTCTTTAATACTACAATGTTGTAATGCTTGATTAAGATCTGTAGTTTAGTCATGATCATTGGTCGATCTTTGGTCGACTGGGTGTTTATCTGAATCTCTGGTTGATCTTTGGAGCGACTAGAGGTGAGTCTTGAACTTTGTAGATTCTGATGATGCTTGCTTTGTCTCGATCTTCATATGATTGTGGCTTTCCTTGATTTTGAACTCCAATGGTTCATTTGCTATTTTGAGACTTCAGGGTCTCTCTTACTTTGAGTATAGAACTTCTACAGCTCTTTTGTTAATTTCCGGAGACGTTAGAGTCTTCTTTGTTGTTACTTCAAAGGTATTGGCAGACCTTTGGAAGATTGGTTTGATTGATGGTGAGAGACTTCTGGGTCTCTTTGTCAATCTTCGGAGGTATAGGCGGACCATCGAAAGTTCATTACTTGAAGTGGGAGACTTTGGGCTCTCTTTTGCTGTCTTGCGGAGATTTCGAGATTCATTTGTTAATCTTCAGAGGTATTGACGGACCTTTGCGGAAGATGCATTCTTTGCTAAAGAAAGAGACTTCGGGTCTCTTCTGTTGTCTCGGCTTACGTTTTTGCTGGAACGATGAGTTTTGTAGAGGCTTCGGGATCTCTTTTCTTAATCTTCAGAGATATTGAAAGACCTTCACGGAAGATTCATTCTTTGCTAAAGAGAGAGAATTTGGGGTCTCTTGTGCTTCAGAGGTATTGACGGACCTTCGGAAACTTTTGATTTGGCTCTGAAATCAATAAATTTTGTGTTCCGATTTGCTTGTTACGGATCAACTGGCCCTGGTGTGAGCATGGCCTATTTAAAATGGGAGAGACTTTAGGGTCTCTTTATTTAATCTTCGAAGTTAAATATGGACCTTCGGATGCTTTGGGCACTAAAATTAGCTAATTCCAAGAACCGGAGAGACTTCGGGTCTCTTTTGCTGGATTTCAAATGTATTGATAGACCTTCGGAAGTTTTTGTGACTTGATAAGACTTCTGGGTCTTAAGTATGTTGAGCTTTAGAGGTAAACACGGACCTTCGGAAGCTTTAAGCTCTAAAATTAGCTTACTCCGAGAACAAGAGTGACTTCTGGGTCTCTTTTACTGAACATCAAAGGTATTGACGGACCATCAAAAATCTGTGCTTGAAGTTGGAGACTTCTAGGTCTCTTGTGTTAAACTTCAGAGGTAAAGACAGACCTTCGAAAGATTCGGGCTCTAAATCTAGCTATTTCAGAGCTCTAGAGAGACTTCTAGGTCTCTTTTGCTAAACTTCAGAGGTATTGACGGACCTTCGAAAGTTTGTGCTTGAGGTTGGAGACTTTTGGGTCTCTTATATTGAACTTCAAAGGTAAAGACGGACCTTCAGAAGCTTCGGGCTCTGAATTTAGCTATTTCGGAGCTTTAGAGTGACATCTAGGTCTCTTTTGCTGAACTTTGGAGGTATTGATGGACCTTCGGAAGTCTGTGTTTGAAGTATGACACTTTTGGGTCTCTTGTATGTTAAGCTTTGGCCTCTGAAATTAGTTGATTACAAAAACTGGAGAGACTTCTGGATCTCTTTTGCTGAACTTCAGAAGTATTAGCGGACCTTCTGAAGTCTGTGATTGAAGTTGGAGACTTATAGATCTCTTGTATGTTGAGCTTCGAAGGTAAAGACAGACCTTCAGAAGCTTCAGGCTCTGAAATTTGCTATTTCGGAGCTCTAGAGAAACTTCTGGGTCTCTTTTGCTGAACTTCGAAGGTATTGGCGGACCTTCGGAAGTCTATGCTTGAAGTTGGAGACTTCTGGGTCTCTTGTATGTTGATCTTCGAAGGTAAAGACGGACCTTCGGAATCTTAAGGCTTTAAAATTAGCTAATTCCGAGAATCGGAGAGACTTCTGGGTCTCTTTTGCTGAACTTCGGAGGTATTAGTAGACCTTCGGAAGTCTGTGTTTGTAGTTGGAGACTTCTGAGTCTCTTGTATGTTGGGCTTTGGAGGTAAAGACGGACCTTCGGAAGCTTCGGGCTTTGAAATTAGCTGATTCTGAGAACCGGAGAGACTTCTGGGTCTATTTTGCTGAACTCTAGAGGTATAAGCGGTCTTTCAGAAGTCTGTGCTTGAACTATGAGACTTATGGGTCTCTTGTATGTTAAGCTTCGGAGGTAAAAACGGACCTTCGGAAGCTTCGAGCTCTGAAATTAGCTATTTCAAAGCTTTGGTTTGTGTTTTATTTGAAAAATAGCGCAACTGGTTTCTAAAAAGACACCATTTGACTCCTGATTTTTGAGTTTTGAACTCGTAGAAAGGCTTTGTCTGGTTTTAGATATTAGTTCTTCAGTAGTTCGAACTAATTCGGGAAGAAATCTAGGCTTGATTTTCGAATTTTTGATTTTCTGGGACCTAACGGGCGAGATCGGACAGTTTTGATCTAGATTTGACGCCGGAGAAAATACGAACTAGTTTGTTTGATGAAGGAATTGCCGAAGTATGCCCAGGTGAGGTGATGGCCGTCACCTCACTTATTAGGCACAGCTTCATGGTGCGTGCATACAATGAAGGTGCGCTCAGAAGTTGGGTTTAGACCTATAAATTGGCCGGCCTGAACCCTTCATTCCTTACACCAATTCGAGCTTCTTCTCCCTGTTTGTGTTCTTCAGATATCTTGAGTCCTTGAGTTCATTAATAATTTTCGATCATTTCACTTCTGAACCCTTCGATTAGAACCCTTCTGATCTTTCTGAGTGTTGTTATGAGTTTTGTCGAACTTTTGAGTTCAATTCCACATGTTTAGGTATGACCACCACTTTCTCCATGGAACCCAGATGCCGTTATTGATCATAACCTAGGTGGCATTCTCTATACGTTTCATATTCCCGTGAGATCCATGCCGTAGTTTGTTGTTGGGATTCAGTTTTGCATGTATTCAACTTTGGTGATAACGACATATATCCTATGGTCGAGGAGTTTAGCCGTATCTTGGGAGTACATAGCTACGGTCCAGTGAACGTGCCTCCATTCCTAGGAGTTTCTCGTTTGAAATTCAACCATTATCTGGGTTGTAAATCGAATTTGGCTCTTAATGATGCCCATTTCTTTGATGGAGTTCACATCGAAAACCTGGCCAGTGCTTTTGTTGGGAATGCTAATCCTTTGATGAAAGGGTGTGCCTTTTTCTTGTGTTTGATGGACCATCTCCTCTTGCGGAAGGACGGCTGTCATTTTGACAATGTATTTGCTTCGGTTTTACAACAGACTCGAAATGGTTGTGCCCTAGTTCCAATCGTGTTTGGTGAAACTTTTGATTATCTCAATGAGTTCATTGTTAACCATTACATAAGTGGTTATCCCGTAATGATGCACATCTCGTTATGTGAACACTTACGCTTGGTGAGACCTTGTCCTTCTCTTGTCGAGGATGTGTCTCTGAAGTTCATCGAGCGGAAGGTGCTTGAGCTTGATCCGGTTGTTCTCACGTCACAGCTATCCTATATGGGTCGTGATATGATTCAGTGGCGTTTGAGGCACTGGAACTTTTTTCAATCATTTACCCGTAGCCAGGGTAATAAGGTGTTGACCTTTATGAGCTTGAACCGGAGTACTTTTTATTGTCCCGAAATGATTCTGTGTCAATTCGGTTTCTTTCAAGGGATCCCCAACTTGCCTGGGAATTTTCATCCACTGATCATCTTGACTCCAACCATTGCTGCTGAGGTAAGTGAGGCATGGACCATGCGTGATATAGTGAACCCTCAATTACTTAATTGTCGAGGAATTTTGAACTTTTCCTAGGAATATGAGATTTGGCGTGAACTCTTCAGTTCTTTTTCTGACGATAAAAGTTCCTGCAGCGATGATTCTAGCGCCAGTGATCCTTGAAAAGGATA
The DNA here is from genome assembly GCA_002174775.1 of Macleaya cordata. Taxonomy (NCBI): domain Eukaryota; kingdom Viridiplantae; phylum Streptophyta; class Magnoliopsida; order Ranunculales; family Papaveraceae; genus Macleaya; species Macleaya cordata. Next base: position 279,095 of record MVGT01001646.1, read on the forward strand.
CCTGTGGAGAAAAAGGGAAATCCATATTAGTTTAGGATGTCAAGCTTCCTGTATTTCCCTGCTTTTTTGATGTTTAATGTACCCCGATTGTCACTTTAAATTCAATGAAAGATGATGGATTTTCTGGAACCCTTTTGTAGCGACCCGACCCTAGGGTCCATGATCCATGCCCGGTCCGCTAGACCCCAAGCTCAGTCTGTTAGAAAAAGGGTTACAACTTCCTCAAAAAAAATTTGAAGTCTTGGATTTTTTGTTTTGAAAAGAAGAGTTCAATCAATACTTAGTCTCCAAAAACTAAGTGCTCTCTTTAAGACTAGTCTTAACAGATAATTAAAATCAATGAGAGAGAGTTTATCAAGATTGTTCTCTCATTACGCTCCACTCTCTCTTCTAAAAGTTCACACGTAAAAATTATTGGGTAAAGGTTTCCTAAAACTCAGTATTGGTTAATCAAATAATCTCAAATTCATGTGTTTAAAACCAACATTTACACACCGGATATAATAATTAAATGGAAAGCATGACTTCAAATAAATACTGACTCATTCTTAAAGGAAAAACCTCAACCTTTAACCCATCAATAAATAAAGGCATTCATGAAATAATCCATAACCAACTACTTTTAAAAGTCAAAACTTTCGAACGCAAAATCCATAGTCCCATTCCTTGTTTAAATTGTAATAAATAATAAGTATTTTTTCGAAGTAGAATAACCTACTCTGTAACTCGTAAGTCAAGTGATTTTCCCACGAATCTACGATCTGCCTGATGTTCCAACTCCTGAATCTATGGAGAGTATGAAGGAAAATAATGAGTATAACTCAGTAGGAAGAAATAAAAATAACATTAATATTTTACGAGTCTATACTTAGACACAACCCCGTTGGATTCTCGTAAAGAAGAATCTATCTGACTCACCTTGCCTACAACACATGAAATGTGGGTAATAATTAACTTTACCCGTTACTCTCTGAGCCTAGAATGGCCTGAATACGTTCTTGGGTATCCCACAAGACAACTCCAAGCCATGACAAGGTGTGTTTATGATCATCACCAACATTTATGACATGTACACCTCATTCCACAATTTTGTTACGCTTTTTCACTTACGTGACAGCAATATTTATAACTTCAAATTCTTGGGAAAAACATGAAATTTTACACTAAATCTCATATACATGTATTCCATGTCCCCACCATCAGTACTGTTTAGCATTTGTGGCGTTTAATGCTCTAACTATGATCTGCCACGCAGCCATGATCTGCAACATATCATGGCTTATATCATGTTGAAAATGTAACCAAAACATTCCAACAATATATATATACATTCCATATCGCAACATAATCATCATCACATGTTATCTTGCATAAATCATCACATAAGCATTATGGAACAGTATAAGCAACGCTTTTTAATAAGCTTACAACAACACAAAATAATATGTATATACATTCAGCAATAGTACGTAGCCAGAAAAGCGTGGTCTTTTTGATAGCTTATTCTCTTTACGATTCCGGTTCTAAGTGTTTCACAACATTAGTTCCGGTTATTGGTTAATGGCACCCGAAGTGGGTGCGAAAATTGGGTGTCTACAATATTTGCATGTGAGTACTTAAATGATTGGAAAATAATGTTAGGATCATATAAATTTTGATGCATACAAGTTTTAATAGTATGCTGGGTCCCACAAGATGGGAGGCGTAGAGAGAGAGAGAGAGAGAGGGAGAGAGAAATCGACCATCTCTCTCTCCAATTATATGTAATTGTTGCCTAAACAATTCCTTGCAAAAAATAAATAATAATAATTATGACATGCATAGGTCTATATGGTTAGTACTCACTGATTGAGAAGATATTCATACAAATGTAAGGTTTGAAAAATAACCTATGCGAATATCTTCTTCAAATTTAAACATGTGACTAAAATATCAAAGAATAACTACTAAGTTTAGAATGGTATCTAGGTAAGGAAATAAATTCAAGATTTGAATTTATTTGTTGAACTACTTCTGGTAAGCTCATTTTTTATATATTTTAAATACCTTACTAACAATATTATTTCCTTTCCTAATACCAATGACAAGAGATGCTAGCCGTTAGATTAACTTGATGACTTAAGATTAGTTAGATGATTCAAGGGTAACCTAATATATGCCTTGGTCGATCTACCCTAATGGGAAGATCCAACTGAATATAAATTAGACCATTAAATTCCCAAAACTTACGTATTATGTATAGATGACACAAAATTTAGAAAGACTTGCCCACCAAGTTAGAATTAAACTCATGGTGAAAAACACCAACCTTGGGATTCATTTTTGATGGACACTTGTCTAGCTCTAGTTGACTTTGAACATCATGTTTTGTGAGCATGCAACATACACTAGCATAACATTCTAAATGGTGAAAAAATACCAAAGATAGTTGAAAATTTGGAAAGGAAGGTGGGATGGAGAAGATATCGATTTTGAGAGAGAAAGAGAGAGAGAGATTGGCTGTCCAAGTTTGATCTCTACCCGCCCTCTCTCTCTCTCTCATATTTTTCCATTCGATTAGAGAACAAAAAATAAAATAAAACCCACCGAAAGCTAGCCGATCCCTTTTCTCTCCTCTAAACCATCTCATCTCCTTACACACCATTATCCTCTATTAAACTGAAGCCAAGGAAGAGATGAAGTAGAAGGAGAACCAAAGAGAAAAAAGAAGAAGAGATCATCTTCCCAATGACAAACTAGATCACGGTTATGGTAAGAGTAGAACTAGTTTAAGATTATTTGTGTAACCTTCTTATAATCTCATGTGTAGATATTAATCTATTATGCTTGATTAAATCAATCTTGATGTGGATATTTATTTTCATGGACTTGAAGTTTTATTTCGAAAAACATGATGAAGTGAGTATGATGTATGATAATGACAAGCAGATTTTTATATGGTGATGCATGTCGATATCAAGATAATGATTGCATGTGTATTACATATTGGTGTGTAGAAAGTACACGTTGAGTGCATGATCACTTGTAAAATAAGGAAAACATGTAATAGGAGAACAAGAGAAATATTGAATCTATATGATTCGAGCCTTTTAGGTTGCCTTATGGCGATACTCCATTATGGGGTTCCCCGCGGAAGACGATCTCACGATCGTAGGTGGCACCCGTAATAGCCGTAAGATTTAAGGCGGGATCCCAGAATCATCTTTGGCTGACTGGGTGTTTGTCTGAATCTCTGGTTGATCTTTGGAGCGACTAGAGGTAAGTCTTGATCTTCGTAGATTCTGATGATGCTTGCTTTGTCTGGATCTTCATATGATCGTGGCTTTCCCTTATTTTGAACTCTGATTGTTCATTTGCTGTTTTGAGACTTCAGGGTCTCTCTTGCATTGAGTAAAGAACTTCTACAGCTCTTTTGTTGATTTGTGGAGACGTTAGAGTCTTCTTTGTTGTTACGTCAAAGGTATTGGCGAACCTTTGGAAGTTTGGTTTGATTGATGGTGGGAGACTTCTGGTCTCTTTGTCAATCTTCGGAGGTATAGGCAGACCTTCGAAAGTTTATTACTTGAAGTGGGAGACTTCGGGCTCTTTTTTGCTGTCTTGTGGAGATTTCGAGATTCATTTGTTAATCTTCAGAGGGATTGACGGACCTTTGCGGAAGATTCATTCTTTGCTAAAGAAAGAAACTTCGGGTCTCTTCTGTTGTCTCGGCTTACGTTTTTGCTGGAACGACGAGTTTTATAGAGGCTTCCGGATCTCTTATCTTAATCTTCAGAGGTATTGAAGGACATTCATGGAAGATTCATTCTTTGCTAAAGAGAGAGAATTTGGGGTCTCTTGTGCTTCGGAGGTATTGACGGACCTTTGGAAGCTTTTGATTTAACTCTGAAATCAATAAATTTTGTGTTTCGATTTGCTTGTTATGGATGAACTGGCCCTGGTGTGGGCAAGGCCTATTTAAAATGAGAGAGACTTTAGGGTCTCTTTATTTAATCTTCGAAGGTAAATATGGACCTTCAAAAGCTTTGGGCTCTGAAATTAGCTAATTCCGAGAACCGAAGAGACTTCGGGGTCTCTTTTGTTAGATTTCGAAGGTATTGATAGACCTTCAGAAGTTTTTTTAACTTTATAAGACTTCTGGGTCTCAAGTATGATGAGCTTCAGAGGCAAAAACGGACCTTCGGAACCTTCAAGCTCTAAAATTAGCTTATTCCGAGAACCAGAGAGACTTTTGGGTCTCTTTTGCTGAACATCGGAGGTATTGCCGGACCATCAAAAATATGTGCTTAAAGTTAGAGACTTCTAGGTCTCTTGTGTTAAACTTCAGAGGTAAAGACGGACCTTTGGAAGTTTCGGGCTCTGAAATTAGCTATTTCAGAGCTCTGGAGAGACTTCAAGGTCTCTTTTGTCAAACTTCAGACGTATTGACGGACCTTCAAAAGCATCGGGCTGTAAAATTAGCTGTTTTAGAGCTCTGAAGAGACTTATGGGTCTCTTTTGCTGAACTTCGGAGGTATTAACGGACCTTCGGAAGTCTGTGCTTGAGGTTGGAGACTTTTGGGTCACTTGTATTGAACTTCGGAGGTAAAGACGGACCTTTAGAATCCACGTGAATAGTGTTTCTGGTTTTAGTAACTTTCTAAGTTCAACCACTAGTTAGTTTCCTACTTTGTTTAAGTTTCCTAGTTTCATTCTACTAAGGTATCCTAGTTATTTCTATTTTGGGTTTCCTAGTTATTTTGGGGTTCTTATGTTTATCTATGAATAGATTGTATTAGGGACTTTTGACTATTGAATTGGGAATAAGATTTTCTTAGTTTTAGTTTTTAACTCTTTTTATTGCGGAAAGTAATGTAAACATAATATGATGTTCAAACTTCGAATCCACTATAAATAGAAGCTATATAATTTAAGGCCTTTGAAACAAGCACTTCCGAGCGTAGAATGGATGTAGGGAGCAGAAAGATACAACAGTGAGGATAAAATTGCATCATAAACTGATGACATTTTATGTGAATATAAATACAGATCAAATCGACTAACATAAACAAAATGATGGTTGGAGAAGGAAAAAACCTGTGATTTTGATGACACTGATATATTTGCATCAGCAACATTTTGTACTAAGGATGTACTAGGTGCATCCGCTGATGTAATCGTTTGACTAGGATCCGGTTTGATTTCATGCTGTTTATTTCCGTCCAGAGAACTGAAGTATTCCACCAACAAACCAGGTTTTGACTGATCAGCAGTAGAAGATGGGTTGAGCTTAAAAACCTCTTCCAAACACTCTCTAGCGACCTCAAGACCTTCAAGATCAACGCCAGGAGCAGGCTCAACTGTTCAAGTAGAAACGACCATCACCAAAGCATGAATCATACAACGAGACCATTTGTAGATTAAGTAACATGTACAGAAAGAACAAATTTTTTGTTATTTAATTTTCTTAGTTGTTAGGATTGGGAGAACTAATTTGAATCTTATGAATTGAGTTAGCATTTGCCACAGATTTTATCACAATGACAAGAATACATTCATACTTAATTGATAATAGTATAATACTAAGCACAAAAGCAATAAAAATGCCTTTTCTCCACAATGACGAAAAGATATCCTGCAGAGTATTTTCTTTATTCTTTTCTTGTGTTACTTAGTAGAAAAGTTTGAGTCAAACAACAGTGTGGAAAACCTTACACAAGAAAATTCATAACAGTTCTCATCAGAAAAATTCCATATTCTACGTTGGTAAACAATAAATAATACAGTGAGAACTAATTTGGATCTTATGATGAATTGAGTTAGCAATTTAGAATTTTCCAAGGATAAGAACACAATGATATTTAATTAACAAAACTAAGCACAAAAACAGTAAAAAAAAAAAAAAGAAAAAAAAAAGGCCTTTGGTCCACAACCAACTGCCAGTGTTGGATACACCAATACGCATACACACACACACCAAGGAACATACTTTCTGTGGAATTGGTGGAAATGAGCATACTTCCATGGAACACACTTCTTTGTAAAGAAACATAGTGTAATACATTCTTAACACGCTTCAAAAAGTAAAGATAATAATCATGCCCCAAGTATTTAATGAAAACTTCAAGCTGATTTTAACTTATCTAGCTAGGACAACCAACTTCCAGTGTTGGATACACCAATACGCAGTTTCCACCAAAATCTTAGGTTAACAATTTTCATTTATCATAGGTGCAACTGAATACTAGCATGTACCGGTTCAAGAAAATATTATGGGCGAGAAAATCCAAGAAACTAGATTACAAGAATATAGGAAAAGCACTAATGGTCAACTCTGATAATTCCAACTGAATTATTTCCATAATACAACATGCAGGACTAATAATACAAATACCTTAGAGGGAGAGAGATGTAAGTGGTATCAGATAGAAAACGATAATCTGTAAGCACAACTTAGAATGCTATGAAGTGTTGCTGATGTAGTTTAGACCAGCAGAAAAGATTAACTAAACTACGCAAAGAATTTTATTAATAAGGGCTTCAAAAGATTACAAAGAATTTGATGTAAAATAGTCGGCGGAAGCAACGATAAATCTTTACTCAGTATAAATACCCTTTTATTAATCTCTCAACTAAAACAACTGACCACAACCTATGGCCTAGGGCCATATTTATAAGAAAATATTACTTGGTGCTAAAGAAACCTAATCCTAATAGGAAACAAATTAGAAAATCCTAACAAAAAGAAATAAAAATAAATACTAAAAATAAATGGGCCATATCCCATATTCCATGACTCATCACTATCCCCCTCTTGAAAAAGTTTGACCCGAACTAAAAGAGGCTCTCCCTCCGTTTCCGGCTCTGAATTTAGCTATTTCGGAGCTTTAGAGAGACTTCTGGGTCTCTTTTGCAGAACTTTGGAGTTATTGACGGACTTTCGGAAGTCTGTGTTTGAAGTATGAGACTTTTGGGTCTCTTGTATGTTAAGCTTCGGAGGTAAAGACGGACCTTCGGAAGCTTCGGGCTCTGAAATTAGCTAATTACAAAAACTAGAGAGACTTATGGGTCTCTTTTGTGAACTTCAGAGGTATTAGAAGACCTTCGGAAGTCTGTGCTTGAAGTTAGAGACTTCTGGGTCTCTTGTATGTTGAGCTTCGGAGGTAAAGACGGACCTTCAGAAGCTTCAAGCTCTGAAATTAGCTATTTCAGAGCTTTGGAGAGACTTCTGGGTCTCTTTTGCTGAACTTCGAAGGTATTGGCGGACCTTCGGAAGTCTGTGCTTGAAGTTGGAGACTTTTGGGTCTCTTGTATGTTGAGCTTCGGAGGTAAAGACGGACCTTCGGAAGCTTCACGCTTTAAAATTAGTTAATTCCGATAATCGGAGAGAATTCTGGGTCTCTTTTGCTGAACTTCAGAGGTATTGGCAGACCTTTGGAAGTCTGTGCTTGTAGTTGGAGACTTCTGAGTCTCTTGTATGTTGAGCTTCGAAGGTAAATACGAACCTGCGGAAGCTTTGGGCTTTAAAATTAGCTGATTCTGAGAACCGGAGAGACTTCTGGGTCAGTTTTGCTGAACTCTAGAGGTATAAGCGGACTTTCAAAAGTCTGTGCTTGAACTATAAAACTTATGGGTCTCTTGTATGTTGAGCTTCGGAGGTAAAGACAGACCTTCAGAAGCTTTGAGCTCTGAAATTAGCTGTTTCGGAGCTTTGGTTTATGTTTTATTTGAAAAATAGCGCAACTGGTTTCCAAAAAGAGACCATTTGACTCTAGATTTCTGAGTTTTGCACTCGTAGAAAGGATTTATCTGGTTTAGATATTAGTTCTTCAATAGTTCGAACAAATTCAGGAAGAAATCTAGGCTTAATTTTTTAATTTCTGATTTTTTGGGACCTAACGGGCGAGATAGGATAGTTTCGAGCTAGATTTGACGACGGAGAAAATAAGAACTAGTTCATTTTATGAAGGAATCGCTGAAGTACGCTCAGGTGAGGTGATGGTCGTCACCTCACTTATTGGCCGCAGCTTCATGGTGCGTGCACACTATGAAGGTGCGCTCAGAAGTTGGGTTCAGGCCTATAAATTTACCGGGTTGAAACCTTCATTCCTTACACCAGTTCGAGCTTCTTCTCCCTGTTTGTGTTCTTCAGATATCTTGAGTCCTTAAGTTCATTCGTAATTTTTGATCATTTCACTTTTGAACCCTTCGATTAGAACCCTTCTGATCTTTCTGAGTGTTGTTGTCAGTTTTGTCGAACTTTTGAGTTCAATCCCACATGTTTAGGTATGACCACCACTTTCTCCATAGAACGCAGATGTCGTTATTGATCATAACCTAGGTGACATTCTCTATACGTTTCATGTTCCCGTGAACTGGGCTATTATCCATACCGTAGTTCGTTGTTGGGATTCAGTTTTGCATGTATTGAACTTTGGTGATAACGACTTATATCCTATGGTCGAGGAGTTTAGTCGTATTTTGGGAGTACATAGCTACGGTTTAGTGATCGTGCCTCCATCCCAGGGAGTTTCTCGTTTGAATTTCGACCATTATCTGGGTTGTAACTCGAATTTGGCTCTTGATGATGCCCCTTGCTTTGATGGAGTTCACATCAGAAACCTGGCCAGTGCTTTTGTTGGGAATCCTAATCCTTTGATGAAAGGGCGTGCCCTAGTTCCAACCGTGCTTGGTGAAACTTTTGATTATCTCGATGAGTTCATTTTGAACCATTACATAAGTGGTTATTCTGTAATGATGCACATCTTGTTATGTGAACACTTACGCTTGGTGGGACCTTCTCCTTCTCTTGTCAAGGATGTGTCTCTGAACTTCATCGAGCGGGAGGTGCTTGAGCTTGATCCTATTGTTCTCACGTCACAACTATCTTCTATGGGTCGTGACATGATTTAGTAGCGTTTGAGGCACTGGAACGTTTGTCAATCGTTTACCCGTAGCCAGGGTAATATGGTGTTCACCTTTATGAGCTTGAACTGGAGTACTTTTTATTGTCCCGAAATGATTCTGTGTCAATTCGGTTTCTTTTAAGGGATCCCAACTTGCCTGGGAATTTTCATCCACCGATCATCTTGACTCCAACCATTGTTGCTGAGGTAAGTGAGGCATGGACCATGCGTGATATGGTGAACCCTTAATTGCTTAATTGTCGAGGAATTCTGAACTTTTCCTAGGAATATGAGGTTTGTTGTGACCTCTTCAGTTCCTTTTCTGATGATGAAAGTTCCTCCAGCGATGATTCTAGCGCCAGTGATCCTTGAAAAGGATACCAGTGGAGAAAAAAGGGAAATCCATATTAGTTTAGGATTTCAAGCTTCCTGTATTTCCCTGCATTTTTAGGTTTCATTTACCCCGCTTGTCACTTTAAATTCAATGAAAGATGATGGATTTTCTATAACCCTTTTGTAACGACCCGACCCTAGGGTCCATGATCCATGCCGGGTCCACTAGACCCCAAGCTCAGTCTGTTAGAAAAAGGGTTACAACTTCCTTAAAAAAAAATTTAAGTTTTGGATATTTTTGTTTTGAAAAGAAGAGTTCAATCAATACTTAGTCTCCAAAAACTAAGTCCTCTCTTTAAGACTAGTCTTAACAGATAATTAAAAGCAATGAGAGAGAGTTTATCAAGATCGTTCTCTCGTTACGCTCCACTCTCTCTTCTAAAAGTTCACACGTAAAAATTCTTGGGTAAAGGTTTCCTAAAACTCAGTATTGGTTCATCAAATAATTTCAAATTCATATGTTTAAAACCAACATTTACACACTAGATATAATAATTAAATGGAAAGCATGACTTCAAATAAATACTGACTCATTCTTAAAGGAAAAACCTCAACCTTTAACCCATCAATAAATAAAGGCATTCATGAAATAATCCATAACCAAGTACTTTTAAAAGTCAAAGCTTTCGAACGCAAAATCCATAGTCACATTCCTTGTTTGAATTATAATGAATAATAAGTGTTTTTTCGAAGTAGATTAACCTACTCTGTAACTCGTAAGTCAAGTGATTTTCCCGCGAATCTACGATCTGCCTGATGTTCCAACTCCTGAATCTATGGAGAGTATGAAGGAAAATAATGAGTATAACTCAGTAGGAAGAAACAATAATAACATTAATATTTTACGAGACTATACTTAGACACAACCCCATTGGATTCTCGTAAAGAAGAATCTATCTAACTCACCTTGCCTACAACACATGAAATGTGGGTAATAATTAACTTTACCCGTTACTCTCTGAGCCTAGAATGGCCTGAAAACGTTCTTGGGTATCCCACAAGATAACTCCAAGCCATGACAAGGTGTGTTCATGATCATCACCAACATTTATGACATGTACACCTCATTCCACAATTTTGTTACGCTTTTTCACTTACGTGACAGCAATATTTATAACTTCACATTCTTGGGAAAAACATGAAATTTTACACCAAATCTCATATACATGCATTCCATGTCCCCACCATCAGCATTGTTTAGCATTTGTGGCGTTTAATGCTCTAACTATAATCTGCCACGCTTTTTAAACTATGTGACAGCAACATATCATGGCTTATATCATCTTGAAAATGTAACCAAAACATTCCAACAATATATATATATACATTCCATATCGCAACATAATCATCATCACATGTTATCTTGCATAAATCATCACATAAGCATGATGGAACAGCATAAGCAACGCTTTTTAATAAGCTTACAAGAACACAAAATAATATGTATATACATTCAGCAATAGTACGTAGCCAGAAAAGCGTGTTCTTTTTGATAGCTTATTCTTTTACGATTTTTAAATCTTACGGCTGTTATCTTGATATCGACATGCATCACCATATAAGCGTGGTCTTTTTGATAGATTCAATATTTCTCTTGTTCTCCTATTACATGTTTTTCTCATTTTACAAGTGATCATGCACTCAACGTGTACTTTCTGCACACCAACATATAATACGCATGCAATCATTATCTTGATATCGACATGCATCACCATATAAAAATCTGTTTGTCATTATCATACATCATATTCACTTCATCATGTTATTGGAATAAAACTTCATGTCCGTGAAAATAAATATCCACATCATGATCGATTTAATCAAGCATAATAGATTAATATCTACACATGAGATTATAAGAAGGTTACACAAATAATCTTAAACTAGTTCTCATCTTACCTTAACCGTGTGATTGGGAAGATGATCTTTTCTTCTTTTTTCTCTTCGGTTCTCCTTCTACTTCATCTCTTCCTTGGCTTCAGTTTAATGGAGGATAATGGTTTGTAAGGAGATGAGATGGTTTAGAGGAGAAGGAAGGGATCGGCTAGCTTTCGGTGGGTTTTATTTTATTTTTTGTTCTCTAATCGAATGGAAGAATGAGAGAGAGAGGGAGGGTAGAGATCAAACTTGGACAGCCCATCTCTCTCTCTCTCTCTCTCTCTCTCTCAAAATCGATATCTTCTCCATCCCACCTTCCTTTCCGAATTTTCAACTATCTTTGGTATTTTTCACCATTCAGAATGTTATGCTAGTGTGTGTTGCATGCTCACCAAACATGATGTTCAAAGTCAGCTAGAGCTAGATAAGTGTCCATCAAAAATGAATCCCAAGGTTGGTGTTTTTCACCATGAGTTTAATTCCAACTTGGTGGGCAAGTCTTTCTAAATTTGGTGTCATCTATACATAATACGTAAGTTTTGGGAATTTAATGGTCTAATTTATATTCAGTTAGATCTCCCCATTTGGGTAGATCGACCAAGACATATACTAGGTTACCGTTGAATCATCTAACCAATCTTAAGTCATCAAGTTAATCTAACGGCTAGCATCTCTTGTCATTGGTATTAGGAAAGGAAATACTATTGTTAGTAAGGTATTTAAATATATAAAAAATGAGCTAACCAAAAGTAGTTCAACAAATAAATTCAAATTTTGAATTTATTTCCTTACCTAGATACCATTCTAAACTTGGTAGTTATTCTTTGATATTTTAGTCACATGTTTGAATTTGAAGAAGATATTCGCATAGGTTATTTTTCAAACCTTACATTTATATGAATATGTTCTCAATCAATGAGTACTAAGCATATAAACTTATGCATGTCATAATTATTATTATTTATTTTTTGCAAGGAATTGTTTAGGCAACAATTAAATGTAATAAGAGAGACAGAAGGTCGATTTCTCTCCCTCTCTCTCTAACGCCTCCCATCTTGTGGGACCCATCATATTATTAAAACTTGCATGCATCAAAATTTATATGATCCTAACAATATTTTTCAATCATTTAAGTAGTCACATGCAAATATTGTAGACACCCAATTTTCGCACCCACTTCGGGTACCGTCAACCGGTAACCGGAACCAATGTTGTGAAACACTTAGAACCAGAACCAATTTTACATAGGCGGGAGCCCAGAATCATCTTTGGCTGACTGGGTGATTGTCTGAATCTCTGGTTGATCTTTGGAGAGACTAGAGGTGAGTCGTGATCTTCGTAGATTCTGATCATGCTTACTTTGTCTGAATCTTCATATGATCGTGGCTTTCCCTTATTTTGAACTCTGATGGTTCATTTGCTGTTTTGATACTTCAGGGTCTCTCTTGCATTGAGTATAGAACTTCTACAGCTCTTTTGTTGATTTGTGGAGTCGTTAGAGTATTCTTTGTTGTTACTGCAAAGGTATTGGCGGACCTTTTGGAAGTTTGGTTTGATTGATGGTGGGAGCCTTCTGGGTCTCTTGTCAATCTTCGGAGGTATAGGCGGACCTTCGAAAGTTCATTACTTGAAGTGGGAGACTTCGGGCTCTCTTTTGTTGTCTTATGGAGATTTCGAGATTCATTTGTTAATCTTCAGAGGTATTGATAGACCTTTGTGGGAGATTCATTCTTTATTAAAGAAAGAGACTTCGGGTCTCTTCCGTTGTCTCGGCTTACGTTTTTGCTGGAACGATGAGTTTTGTAGAGGCTTCGGGATCTCCTATCTTAATCTTCAGAGGTATTGAAAGACCTTCACGGAAGATTCATTCTTTGCTAAAGAGAGAGAATTTGGGGTCTCTTGTGCTTCGAAGGTATTGACGGACCTTCAGAAGCTTTTGATTTTGGCTCTGAAATCAATAAATTTCGTGTTCTGATTTGCTTGTTACGGATCAACTGGCCCTGGTGTGGGCAAGGCCTATTTAAAATGACAGAGACTTTAGGGTCTCTTTATTTAATCTTCGAAGCTAAATATGGACCTTCGGAAGCTTTGGGCTCTGAAATTAGCTAATTCCGAAAACCGAAGAGACTTCGGGGTCTCTTTTGTTAGATTTCGATGGTATTGATAGACCTTCAGAAGTTTTTGTGACTTTTGAACTTCAGAGGTATTGCTGGACCTTTAGAAGCTTCGGGCTATAAAATTAGTTGTTTTAGAGCTCTTAAGAGACTTCTGGGTCTCTTTTGTTGAACTTCGGAGGTATTGACGGACCTTCGGAAGTCTGTGTCTGAAGTATGAGACTTTTGGGTCTTATGTTGAGCCTCAGAGGTAAAGACAGACCTTTGGAAGCTTCAGGTTTTGAAATTAGTTAATTCTGAGTATCAGAGAGACTTTTGGGTCTCTTTTGCTGAACTTCGGAGGTATTGGCGGACCTTCAGAAGTCTGTGCTTATAGTTAGTATGTTGAGCTTCGGAGATAAAGACGGACCTTCGGAAGCTTCAGGCTTTGAAATTAGTTAATTCCGAGAATCGGAGAGACTTCTGGGTCTCTTTTGCTGAACTTCGGAGGTATTGGCGGACCTTTGGAAGTCTGTGCTTTTTGTTTTGGAAAAAATTGTTTTTGAAAAAGAAAAAGCTATTTTTGAAAAGGGAAAGTAATTTTGGAGAAGACAAAATTTGTTTTGAAGGATTTTGTTTTGTTTTTAAAAGGTGACACACATGTCTAGGAAAAAAAGAAAAAATAAAAATTCGATTTGGGGTGACACTTGTCACCACCTTATAAGGATCGGCCCTTGAAAGGCCGATCTCTACAAAATGGTGACATGTGTCCCATTTTCCTTTTATTTTGTTTATTTTGAAGAGAAAGGATTATCATACAAAAAATGCATTTATGATATAAAAGGTGTGTTTTATGAAGAAAAGGTTGTTTTATGAAAAAAAATGTGTTTTATGCTACTGTCATTAGGTGACACATGTCACCCCATTAGTGGGATCGGCTCTTGGAAGGCCAGTCTCCCCTCTATGGTGACATGTGTCCCACTTGTTTTAAAAGAAAAACAAAATAGTTTTCTATTTTGGGGTAGAGTTTGAAATAATTCTTGTTTTCGAATAATTAAGTGATAGGTGTCACTATATGATTAGGGTCGGCCCTTAGAAGGCCGATTTCCCTATTTAGAAACACACTCAGGAGAGTTTCGGAAGACAAGGGAGACACGTGTCCCCATCTTGACGGACCTTGCGGAATATTCTCATTTTGTGGAGGGGGAATGTTCATTCTTTTGTTTTTTTTCTCTCACAAAACTCACTCAATCCGTATGAACTTAGTCTACCCACTCCTTGCACAACACCTGGCCACGAAGAGAAGATATTTTTCTTCCTCTTCATCTCAATCATCCAAGTGTGATTGATCTAACGGTTAAGTAGAGAAGAAATCCTAGTTTTTCCTTTAAAAAGGAAAGTTACCCTAAGAAGAAGCTCTCTTGGCTTTTCTCTCTCTGGGTTTTTTGCTAGACTCTTAGTTTTCTTACATTCTCTAGTTGTTCATTTACTCTCTCTGGTTTCCTGTGGTTTTTTTGGTTTCTTCTGCTTCCAGCTCTCTTCTTTTCTTTCTTCCAAGCAAATTAGGATTCCAGGAAGATATTAGTGAGGTAAGAGAGAAGGTTAGGCTAGGTGAGGAGAGAGAGAGTGTATTCTTCTGGTCACCTTCTTTCATGCGTCATCATGGTGGGATAAGTCCAAGGGAGTGACCTCATCTTCTTCCTTTTAAATCTAGAAATTCCAGTAACATCTCACTTATTCTTCTCATCTGAAGCTAATTATATGGAGCATATTATGGATTTCTCTCTCATATTTGCTTAGTTGGATCAATTGCAATCTCAGGTTAGTAAGCTTTTCTTTCTCTGTTAATCTTCTCTTTTTTTAGTAAAAAGAGCCATGATAGAAATCTAAATGTATAAATCTTGGTTGTTATTCGTATCCATTCTTTGTTGAGTATGTGAATGTCTCGTTCTAGAGTTTTGATGTGAAATAAAGCTAGAAGTGGTTGTTATTTTTGGTATGAGATAGAATTTGGTATCCATTCATTGTCGAATATATGAATATCTTGATCTTCAATTTTGATGAAAAATAAAGTTTAGAGCTAAAAAGTGTTGGTTTCCATTTCTGGCATGAAATAAAGTTCTCTATCAAAAAGTATGTTATAGTCTTGTTTTCCATCTTTGCATATAATGTAATCATGCGTTAGCAACAATTTTGTTTTCCATTTCTGTATATAATGAAATCATGAGTTAAAAAAAAGGATGAAGTAGCTTGGTTTTATAAGGATCTTTTTGATGAAAAAGCATGTCAATCTCTCTGTAGCTTTTGTATGCATAAAGGAATGCCTATATTCATGAAAAGGCTTTTGTGGACATATGATGATGTAAGACCCGAGAGTAAAGTGTGGGTCTATTTGTGTTGACATTATTAGAAATCATGTTTTAGAAATGCTTAGTGATTGAATCATGTCAGTAGCTATAAATTATGTGATAGTGTTATCTTCTCATATGGTGGTTTAAGAATAAATTATGTGATAATATTGTCTTCTATGGTGGTTTGAGATATCTTTGTAGCCATGCATGTGTTGCTATAATCAATGTTTAAAATGCATATTGATGGTCATTAAGATGAATTCCCTATGAGGTGATGAAGATTTTTCATGCTTGCATGTTTAATAGAAAGAAAGCGAAATATACATGACTTCATGATGTGTAAAATGCCTTGATCTTTGTGTTGAGTATGTTAGAAGTGGCATGATCTTCAATGTGAACGTTTTGGATCGTTGGAAGGCCCATTGGGTTAACACAATCCAATCATGTTTAGCTCTCTCTTTGTTTAGTATCGGAATGTCAAGTTTAATCCATTTGATACTATTAACTCTTTTGGCATGATGATATGATTATGCAGTGATATGATTGTGACACATGATTGTTTGATGTATTTGCCATACATGCCATGTTAGAGATCCATGAAATACGTGCATATGCTTCGATTCATGATTCTCTTTTTATCCTATTTTGTTTTAGCTTTATTTGCGGTTTAATTCCTCTTAGGCTAGAGAAATAAATGCAAATAAAATTTTGAATAAAACACTTGGGACCTGAACTCCGCTTGCCGGTTCTTGCACCCGAACCCCTCCATTGGGTTTTCAAAGCCCAATCAGTGCCAAACCATAAAAAACCTTAAATTAGACTTAGGTTTGTACTTAGTCTAGGACTATTTTCTATAGAGATAGGTTGCATTAGTCTTAGGATTGTTTGTTGATTTCGGGGCGGTGAAGGGGTTCACTTAGTTAAGTGAAGCTCCTAAAGACATGCATTTAGGGTCTTGGAATTCCTAAAGACTAGGGTTCTTCGACTTTTTTTTTATTCGGCTTTTAAAGTCGCTCCCATACATATCCGCATACGCACACTGGACGTCTGCAAGTCTTTGTCTTCGTCACGCGTGCAGCCCGCTTTTGTCATATGTTTTTCAAAATAAAAAAGAGAGAATCAGGTTTTCAAAAAATAAATAAATGTTTTATCGTCGGCTTTACACAACTTCCATCATCACGTGCCTGTTTTGCATGTACAATCTTTTGTCACGTGCTGGCTTTACACATTCCTTCATCACGTGCCTGATTTGCACGTTGTCCATCGTCACGTGCCTTTTGCACATACGATCTTTTGTCACGTGCCAGTTTTGCACGTTCCTTCGTCACGTGCCTGTTTCACACGTCTTCCATCGTCATGTGCTTATTTTGCACGTATAATCTTTTGTCACATGCCAGTTTCGCGCGTAAAATCTTCTGTCACGAGCCCGTTTTGCACGTCATCCATCGTCACGTGCCTATTCTGCACGTATGATATCCTGTCACGTGCCTGTTTTGCATGTCATCCATCATCACGTGCATGTTTTGCATGTACCATCTTCTGCCACGTTTTGCACGTCCTTCTCCTGAAGTGCATGTGTTGCACGTCCCCCTATTCCCTCGTCGCATACCCATTTCGCACGCCGGAGTTGTTTAGTGTACGTGCCAGTTTTGCATGTATCACTTGTTTGTTGGTGCATGAGCATAGTTATGCCCGTGTCACCATTGTATGTTTAGGTATATGTGCGGTTGCACATGTCACCTCTTTTGTGCACGGGTGATATATTCACACGTGTCACCACGCTTAGACGCACCTCCAGAGCATGGAGAGGTGTACCCATTTTTAATTTTTGCCCTAGAACCTTATGCGATGTCACGTAGATTTAGGGGGCACTATACAGTAGTTTTATCGCCTCCCCATTGTAGTATAGCTTAGTTTGATCATAAATTTCCAAACAATTCCCTTAGAAGTGAAGTAGGTGCCTAACACCTTCCTGACCCGTAACAGGATTCCCTTACACAGAAATATCTTCATTGCAGACCATTGACCGGAAGATCGCCAGGGAGTTTTTAATCAAATAAAAGCGGTTTTCCAAACAAAATGGGTCTTGATTCCCTCTAATCAAGTGGCGACTCCATCACTTTCACACGACTCTTGAGTCATCCTTCGTTTCCACTCATTCGTGGACGAATTCGGGACTTTTTCTTCCTTCGGGAGGACGAGGCCCTAGTTTTTTCGGGTTCACACACACATATGTATATATATATATATATTTAATTACTTTTAGATATATGAATATATAAATATCATGCCAACATATTTTCACATGAAATCATAGAAATCTATAGTATTTCTTCAATATGGGGTCCACTTCTCTCTTCCTTATATGAATATGTATTTTATACTAACATATTTTCACATGAAATTATAGAAATCTATAGTTTTTCTTCAACGTGGCATCCACTTCTTTCTTCCCACACATGTATTAATAATTCCATCTTAACATAAATATTAATATTTACTATTTAAACACTTGCATGATAAATTTATGCATGCATGAAATCATGTACATATGCAAGGGACTCGTTAATTCCACCCCTATCGAATTAACACATGGGTTTTTGACACCTAACACACTGATTAGTCCAGAATTTCAGGACTAGTCTTGACCCATGGGCTTGGGCCCATCTTTGGTCTACTCCATAATATGAAAGAAATAAATTCTCGGGCGTTACACCTTGTGTGTCTCTCATGAATTTGTCTTGAGTATATCGAAAGTGGTTAATTGTTGGTTCTTGGTTTTTGGTGCAAGAACCGGGCTTAGACCTTGGTTTTTTACCTCAAGATCTATTTTGAGTGTTGGGTTCCGGTTTGGGTTGAGACTGCTTTTCGTTCTCGGTTTGGGGTGAGATTGTTTTTGGTTCTTTGTTTGGGTGGAGATTACTTTTGGTTCTCGGTTTGGGTTGAGATTGTTTTTGACATGTAGTGACTCTTTTTCTGTTTTTAGTTCACTGTTTTGATGTTTCAGGGTAGTTTCTGTAATGAAGTCCTTGTTTTTTGGAAGCTTTAGATGGTTTTTGTATGACTAAAGCAGTTCCAAGGAGGTACATTGTACATGTTTAAAGCCATAAACCCTGAAAAGTTAGTTTTCTTTATCAAAGGCTTGATAAATGACTATACAACATTTAAATGAGTGTTCGGGATCGGAGTTCTGAGCTCACGGTTGGATCCAGAATGGTCAAAATAGTTAAAGGTGACCCTAGGCAGGGTTAAAGTCATAGGCTTTTTGAAAAAAACTTAGTTTTCTTCGAAAAAGTTCTCGGGAAATGACTTAGAAACACATTAATGGTGTTCCGGATCGGAGAAGGAAGCTCATGATTGGATCCAGAATGGTCGAAAATGGTTTGGGGTGACCCAAAGTAGGGCAAGGATAACCTGAGGTAGTCTGGGGGTCAGCCCACAGTAGAAATTTGTAGGATCCACTCCGAAGAAAAAATAAACTTTAATCTTTCCATCTACGACCGCGAACGATCGAAGAGAGAAAGAATGGAGTTTTTCTCGAGATTCCTAACTGGGGGAGGAATTGTTTATGATGTGTAAAAGAGTCGCCACCTGATTAATCTGGGAATCAGGACCCGATTTTAGAAAATAGCTTTGTTTCAGAAAACATGGCGATCTTCCTAACTAGTCTGGTCTACGAAGAGAGATTCCTAGTAAGGGAATCCTGGTACGGGTCGGGAAGGTGTTAGGCACCCGACAATCGCTCAATCGTGAGATCGGCCTCTACTTCACAACTAAGGGGTATTTTAGAATTTCTTGATCAAACTACAATTAATCTAAGAAAGAGTGTGTATAAAGAAAAGTAAATTTGCAGCCCCCCTGATCTATGTTTCATGCTTATAAAGTTCTGGGGCAAAAATGAAAAAGATGGTACACATGCCCTGTCTAGGAACACATGTCGAAATGAAGTGACGCGTGTATCTCAGTACATGTGCACAGAAAGCACATTACACGTGGGCGTGGTTCCACGTGTAAACAAAAGAATGTATGGATTTTATTCCATATGTGGCAAACATATTTGTTCACGGCTCTATCCCATAAACAAACAAGAACGAACAAGTGGGTTTTATCCCACGAAGCAAGCAATGGTTATACGTGGATCTGATTCTACGAACAACAGGTTCATACACGGATGTTATTCTATATACAAACAACTGGGCATAAATGGGTTATGTCCTATGTGTGGCCCGAGAATTACGAGTTGACACGATTCCATAAGTAACGAGAATGTACATAGGCTTGATCTCGTGTACAAGCGGTCATGGTGCACGTGGATGCTATTCCACGAGCGTGTCGTGGAAGACACTTAGGCATGATCCTAAGTGTTGGCAATCATGATGTCCCAATGTGCGATCACTTGGACTCTGATATGTGACACATGCATACTACTGTACACGTGGCACGAGAAAAAGTTTATCGATTTTGAAAATGATTGACATGTGCATTGGTACACATGGCCCAATGGGTCTTTATGATGACACGGTTTGCTATTGCAAACGTGGCACGATGATTTTGAAAACAATGGATGAGTTATGCCTAGAGATTCGAGCATGAATAATCTAGAGATCCTAGCTCTTGAAAAATTTCTAACTCTAGGATGAACATGATCTAAAGCTAATGCAAGTGATTTGATTAGATAGAAAAACTTGTGTTTTTTTTCTTATTCTTGAAAATCTTTGATTATTACAAAGGTGGGGTTAGTCTAAGAATTAACCCAACTAATCGAGTGTGCAAGATCATCGATGTGGCGTAAGCACGTATGCCACACTTAGGTGTGCCAGTCCATAGTGGTTACACTTGACGAGGTTAGGTGAATTCCTAGCCTAATCCCAAAAATAACAAGATATCCTAATTTTTAATGCAACCTTAAACTAGAAACAAATAAATCCTAACCTAAATTCATGTAATTTCTAGGAGAGATTAACCTATTTTAGTTTTTTGGGTTTGAGAAACATTGGGCTTGTAAAACCAAAGAGATGGACTGGGCCAAAGTAAAGGTATGTTCATTTTGAGGCCCAAAATATAAAAGTGGGTGTGGATAGTGAGTTTACCACCAATGAAATGAGCCCAACACTTCACTAAGTGTATCATGGGCTCAAGAAATTCAATAGAAAGTAGGCCCACAAGCCCAATGGATGGGCTAATGAGCCCAAAAAGCTTATTAAGAGGCTTATTTGGTGATTTATTTGATTTCTAAGGGTAAAAAGGTCAAGTGACAAGGCACTAATTCAACCCTAGTGTTTTATGATAAAGATTGATGAAGTACTTGAATTAAACAAGTAAAGCCAAGCATTAAAGAGAATTTTAGCCAAAAATGAGGATTTCAACATATTAAACATTCTCTTAGGCATTTCGTCGAACACATTTAAGGTGAACATTCAAACTACCATAACTTCTTTGTTTCACAGCCTTTTTGACTCATTCTTGAGCTTATTTTGTGTATTTTTTCATGATCTACAAGACTACATTTTTACATTTTTTCATTTCATGCCTTTATGAAAAGATTCCAGCACATTTTTTGCTACTTTTTATAGTGTAGTGACTTGAAAATCAACCCTTACACACCCACATGTTTGAAAGCATGACCAAATGATTGATTCTCATACTAAATATGGCATCCTTACCATTACATATGCATTTTTTACAAATTAAGATATCATCATATGATGGAACAACATCTAAAATGGGCTAATCTTGCTAGCTCATCTAACCACTCATTATTTCATGTTACATGAATGCTAAACATGTTTCAATCATTATTTATTTTAAGTGGTATTTAAAGATTTCAACAATAATAAAGATTAATAACAATTCATTCCAACAAAATGACTAACAAGTTATTTATGCACATCAAGATAATATCATGAGGAAAGATCCATGAAATGGCACATTTATTTCTTTCAACTACATCATATAACATTTAGGATGTAATTTCTACTACAAATGAAAAGGGGGTGATGGTCAACTACCTATTTTGCTTAAGATCCACAATGAAGAGAGTGAAGAAAACCCATTGATCAATCCTCCATTAAGCTATGATAATCTCATTTGTTGATGATAAATGAAGAAAATAAAGTTTGCTTTTGAAAAGTGATGTGATCTACCACTAACTCTCTCTAAACCAACCTCAAAATGGAAAGAAAAACACATTTAGTTTGATTTCTTCCCCATGGTTTATATTAGGATGAGTGATGTAGATGTAGATGATGGTTGATGATGGTGGAAGTAAAGAGTAAGGCAAAGATTTAATGGAAGTGAATTTACTCTCACCTAACTCTATTTCTTTCCTTCTCAAGCTCTTGAATGCTCTCAAGCTATTCAATGTAACTCATGAGATCTATTGAATGCATCTCCCATGAGCTCTACTGAATGCTCCTCAAGAGATCTACTCATGCTCTCCAAGAGATCTATTCAATGCTCCCCCCTTGGAAAGTTAGAGATCTCCTGTATTTATAGGAAAAAAAATAGGGTTGTTGGGGTGTAAACAAGATTAGGGTTGAGAGATGAGAGTGGATGAGAAAGATCTAAAAAAATTGGGTGGAAAAAGAGCAAAAAGAGGGGTTTTTAGGGAGTTTTCAACAGGAGCCGTTAGATTTGAGCAGATCTAACGGTCCTAGTAAAAACGGCCCATGGACAGCCTTTAGCATATTCCAGAGAATATTCCAAAGGTTCGCCCTCTCTAGAATTGGTTCTGGGTTGGTTCCAAGCTCGATTTTGGTTCCGATTTGGATTTTTCTTGTTTTGAACTCCAAATTAAGTCCAATTTCAACCAATTTTTTTAAAATTTCTTGCTTTATTCATCAATTGGCATCAAATGTGAACTGAATTAAACCTGGGGAACCCTAATATGGTCAATTTATGGTCAAATTAAGGCCAATTTTGGGGACATATTTGAGGATTTTCACCTAATCCTTCAATTAGGCTCAATTTTGAGCCAAATTAAACTTAATAAAGTCAAATTGAGTCAAGTGAGGACCCAATTGAGTTTAGCCAAGTGTCAATGAACCCTGATGTGGTCCAATTAAAGTCAATCTAAGTTAGAATTTTGGGGATTTCTACCCGAATCATTTAATTAAGCCCAATTTGGGCCAAATTAAGTTAAATTAAGTCTGATTGAGCTGAGACAAGGTCAAATTGAGTTGAATTAGTGGTTGATTGAGTTAAATTAAGGATGCTTGATGCCTTAAACTTGCAGTACACTCCAATTTTGGGTGTTTAGCATCCGAAGGCAAAATTTTGTGTCTACAAAACTGGTTAGGGGTAGCCACAAAGGGGTTGGAGAGCGCAGGCATGTGTGCTTCGCACATGTTGAACATGCGCGCGCACCTTCAATTGCCGTTGAATGCAGTGCTTATAAAAAGGCCTGCAATCGAGCAAACAGGTCATTTGTGACCCTTTCGACCCTTTTTCTTCCTTTTTAGTCTTCAGAGCGGAGCTCTTGCGAATTTCCTTCACAATAGTAAAGCGTGCACCACTCTATGAAGCGGGAACCTTTGCAAACCCTGATGCGAACTTCTGGTATGGCGGGGACCACACGAATAGGGATTACGGCTTGCTGAAGAAGGTGGATGACCATCTTAGGATTTACTCGAGCAAACTTGAGGTAAGTTGTTCTTCCTCATTCTTCGTCTTTGCTTATTTTGATTGCTTGCTTTTTTTTACAACCTGCGCATGCTATAAAACATAGAAAACTTAGTATTCGTTGTACATGCTTTTGTTTTCTTTTTTGTTAGAATGAGACCGAATTCTATAAATGTAGAGGATCTCCCGAGCATATTTATGATTGGTGGGAGGTCATTCGTGGGAACCTGAACATTTTGACCGGGATGTCGACAACTGGGTTGGTCCCTTTTATAGAGTCGCATCGTCAGCATAATGACAACGTCTTGACGATTGCTCTGCTGGAGTGATGGGTCGATGAGACCAATACTTTCCACTTACTTGACGGCGAGTGTGGCATTACTCCTCTAGATTTCTACATGATTACCAGGATCCCTATTGGACATGGAAACCGGTTCCCTTGGAAGCATGACTATACCAGGAAGTCTTTGAGAGTGTTTTTCGGTCCACTCTTTACAGATAAGCTGTTGGATGGGAACAACCACATCGATGTGGGGAAGCTCTGGCGTAAGTACTTAGTTGTGATTCCTGATAACCTACCCCTGCCTCGCTCCAACAATCATTATATCCTCCGGGCATTTCTCACTTACTTTATGGCGCAAGTGATGTGTACCCCGGGAAATACCAAGATTAAGGCAGGCCATGTGAAGGCAATTGAGGATCTGACGTGTCTCCGATGTTGACTGGGGAAGTGCGATGCGATCCTTTTTGTACCTTACATTTTCTCAGGTGTCTCGGGTTGCGTACCAGACCATTGGCGGCTACTAGCCAATCTTGGTAGTATGATTCTGATCTTTGCTTTTGTTTTTAATTGTTGAATGCTAGGCTTGGGGCTCAGATTTTTGTTCTCTTTGATGTAGTACTGGTGTTACGAGTATCTGACTATAGGCAATCCTATTTTGAATGAGAATGGTCCTCTGTGTTTCCTCGGATGGCTTGGTGGAAAGGTCGTTGTTGACTATTGCACAGACCGGTGTAATAATGAGTGACCTTGATTCTTTCCACTGGGATTTGGAGTGAAGTACCATTGATGGGGTAAACTTCCTTGTTTTTCCTTTGCGGTTTGATTTGTATTGGAAATTTGTTTTCTGTTTGCTTTGATTTGTTAGACACATACAGAGCCTTGGGCTGATTCTTTCAGAATGAGGAGGCGGTTTTCTTGGAGATGCGGGTGCTTTCACAGACTCGGTACCTTTTGAAGGGACAGAATTATGTTGCTTAGTACTTTAGTGAGCACTGCAGCTTCTAGACTGGCCAGCCTTATACCATCCTTGTAGCTCCCCTGTCTCTTAGTGGGCTTCTTCAGATTCCTTATGCTGATATTGAGAATGAAGTGAATCTATTCCCCATAGATGACCTATATGTTAAGGGTACGCGGGAGGCATATTTTCCTTGGTGGAGGAGTGTGACATTTCCTTTGATGTGTCCTCCGCAGGGTCGGGGGACAAATGTCACATTTGTTGGAGCTGAGGCCAGTCATGGACAACCGGTGAATTCTGTTTTTTCCTTAGAACTTGCTTTCCTCAT
The DNA here is from genome assembly GCA_002174775.1 of Macleaya cordata. Lineage (NCBI taxonomy): Eukaryota > Viridiplantae > Streptophyta > Magnoliopsida > Ranunculales > Papaveraceae > Macleaya > Macleaya cordata. The sequence goes on from MVGT01001646.1 coordinate 303,878, forward strand.
ATGCATTTGTTTTGAATTGCTCCTTTGATTTTTTAGGCGGTACGACGAGTCAGGCCATCAAACCCTGTGAGGCAGCCTGGCCTCTATTATTATAGGCTGAGAAAGGGTTTATATCCGCCTCCTCTTCCTTGGGATTTTGATGTGTACATCCCAGATAGAGATCCCTACCATGTGCATACTAGCAGACATGCTGATGAAGCGGTGTTCGGGCTTCCTCTGGATGATGATTTTCCCTATGTAAGTTGTCTATCCCTCTCTTGCTTTATTGTTTCGCTTTATGGGATGATACCAACTTATTTTCTTCTGTGCAGATGGAATGTGAGCCTATGGAGGAGGCCCTTCGAATGGTGTCCGGTCAGCGTCAATATATTGAGGGTGTCGTTCCCGAGCTGAGAAAATTGCGGGAAGAAACCATTTGGCGTGAGTTATCTCAGGATGGTGACAGAGCTTAGATTGAACGTATTAGAGGGATCCTTGAGGATTTTGATACTGACCTAGATGAGAGTTTTTCTTGATTAAAAACTGCTTTCCTTTTGCATTTTGTATTGCTTATTTGATTTACTGTCTGCTTTTGTAATTCGAAGACAGGTGAGGAGGCTTCCACATCTAGCACGCTGCCTCTGTCCTGTCGTTGGCGTCGCTAGGATCTGCCAGGATGGAGTTTTGCTTCTTCTTTTGACCTGTTTATGTTTCCTACACATTCGAACTCATTTGATATATGCAAATATATTTTTAGATTCTATATGTGAATGTATGCACGCATATATATTTTTGAACTTCTATATGTTGATACTCTATTTGAATGTATGCATATATTTTAAGATTTATTTTCTTAGAATGTCCTCAGTCGTCTAACTTGAGTAGTACAGAATACCATCACAGTGTCCTAGAGATTTCATCATAAGCTCCCAAAAAACAAGGTTTTGAAAACAAAATGCTTTTAATTTTTGAAGATTTTTTTGGAAAACATCGACTAAACATGATAAAATGCGGATCTTAATGATGATGATTGAGGAAGATAATGTGTCCAAAGACTTCTGCCAACCGCTTACGAGGATATGCCTTTTGTCTGTTTGGAATGATGCAAAATACTTCTTTGTTGCACTTTGATTCATCTCATTGGGTGCCTTTTGAGACTATCGGGCTCTTGGGCGGAGATGAGGGTTCTGACTTTACCACTTCTAATGAATGAGGTCTGTCCTGCCCCTTGCTTGCAAGTTTGGATGATTTGGCCAAATTCTTGCAATGGGATGAATCTTCTCTGGAGATGTGGGAACCTACGAAAGAGGATCAAGTTTTCCCAAGTCTTGATTTTTCTCACTACGATTTCTGTTTTTATCTTCTTCATTTTTTAAAGTTCATCACTTTTGTTCTCTACCAAGGGTTTTTGTTGCCTTCGAGACTCAGAGAGGACTTTGATTTAGGTTGTAGTGAGGTTTAGGATTGGCTAGAGAGAAAGATTAAGGCTCTAAGTTCATTCTTTTCTTTTCTAGGTTTTCTCCCTATTTTTGCTTGTTTGTCTATGCTTTTTTATGAGAGACACTTTTCTGCTTTTCTTATCCATATTTTTTATTGAGGGATGTTTTTGTTTTTTTTATGTATCCCTGTTTTAGGTTTAGTAATGTTTTTGATTACCTGCCCCTTGATTGGGAACAAGTTTTTGTTGCAGCATTTTCCCCTTGATGTCGGGTGCGAACATGCTATCTTACTTTGATATCTTGCCCCTAGCTTTTAGTGAGTAAGATTTCCTTTTTTATTGGTGGGGAGATTTTTCTAAATTTTAAAAGAAAAGGCTTAGGCTCAAACTTGGCTTCTAGTGGTATTGATTGTTTCTATTTCTGGTTCCACACTTTTTGGCTTTTTAGATTCGACAAAAATGGCCTCTCTTTAGAGTCTCTAAGGTTTCATTTGCCCCTAGTTTAGAAGTTCAAGTGACTTACCTATGAGTAGTATATCTTGAGTTGATTGGCATTTGTAGATCCCCGTATGTCCATTCCATCTAAATCCATTAGGTATATTGTCATCCCTGAAAGAATCTTTTTGATGATGTATGGTCCTTCCCAGTTCGGTCTGAACTTTCTCCTAGGGCCTTTGCGCAAGACTAGACGGACTTCTTTGAGTACAAGGTCGCCCTGTTTGAACAGTCTTGGGCGACCTTCTTGTTGAAGCTTTGGATGATCCTCTGTTGATAAGCCTGAGAGTGACAAGCTGCTTATAATCTCTTTTCATCGATGAGATTTAGCTCTCCCACCCTTTCTTGGATCCAATCTTCTCCAGGAATCTGTCTTTCTTTGAGTATCCTCATAGTTGGAATTTTTACTTCGACTGGTAGTACTGCTTCCATTCTGTATACCAACGAGAGAGGAGTAGCCCTTGTAGGAGTGCGTATCGATGTCCGATACCTCCAGAGTGCAAAAGGCAATTTTTCGCTCCAGTCCTTATAAGTGAACAGTCATCTTTTTAAGAATCCTTACTAGAGTTTTGTTAGCAGCTTATACTGCCCCGTTTGTTTGCGGCCTATTTGGTGAAGAATTATGATGTTGTATTTTGTAGCTTTGAAATAGTTGGGAGACTTTTGGACCGACAAAGTTAGTCCCATTGTCTGGGATTATCTCATGTGGTACTCCGTATCTGCATATGATGTGCCTGTGTATAAACCTCGCGGTGGGTCCAGTCTTTATGCTTTTGTAGAAAAATGTTTCCACCCATTTTGTGAAGTAGTCAATTGCAACAATGATGAAGCAATGACCATTTGATGATGGCGGCTTTCCTACGACGTCTATTCCCTATGTGGAAAAAGGCCACAGTGGTCCAAGAGTGTGGAGTACCGACGGTGGAGAATGTATCAGATTGTTCTGGATCTAACATTAATGACATTTTCGCACAAACTTGATGTTATCGGACTCAATGGTTGTCCAGTAGTAGCCATTCCTAAGGATCTTCTTGGCAAGCATGTTCCCATTCATGTGTGGACCAGATACTCCGGCGTGTTGTGAGGTGGAGATCGACTAAGGAGCAGTTCGTGGATTCGAAGTTGTGGTTTAATGAAAGCGGTTGCTGATCAGAATGTAGAGGGAGTCGTACGAGTGGTAAATTGGTTTGTAAGTTCACGTTAACTCTTAGTGGATTGTTTGACTGGACTAGGTCCCGGGGTTTTTCCCAGTTGGGTTTTCCTCGTTAACAAAAATCTCTTGTGTTAATTCTTAAGTATCAAAAGATTGAAATATTCGATTCTTGTTTCCGCATATTAAAGAATCGAATAAGTCAATACTCTTCGTAGAGATTTTTAGCTAGTGACTTAGTTATTTCCTTTAGAATTTTTAATTAGATGATAGTTTGATCACTAACCTTTGCTACGAAGTAAAATGGTTAATTCGAATAATCGTAGGACAAATTTCACACGCATATAGTTTGCCAGCTCACGTATGTAGTGCGTGTGAAGTAGTAAAATGGGTTTGTCGGGACATTGTCAACTCACACATCGTAGTACGTAAGGGGATTCATTTCTATGTAATGAGTTGAATCAAAATGAAAGAAAGATGATATTCACAAGAGGGGACCTAGTCACCCCACGGTCCCCACCAATTTTATTTTCGGGGGATTGCTGAAAAGGAGCGTAAAAAAGCTTTAGTGAAAAAATAAGGCCCAAAAAACATTTAGTGAAAACTCCATACCTTTGACAAAGAAGTGATTAGACTTAATTACCCTTCTTTAGGGGCATTAAAGTAAATAGTTAATATTTTGTAATCATTATATTTTTTAAAATAAAAATTGTCATAATTTTTTATTGCAAATTGAATTTTAATAAAAATTACATTTTTGGAAAGCATTCTTCAGTACCTTTATAATAAAATTAGTCAACAATACTACAATCCAAAAAAACGTATATTTTTTGCCCAAAAATTAGTGGCACTGTTTTTGGGTTTGGCAATAGTAGGGTGGTGGTGGTGCAACCAAAACGGTTGTGTTATATAATATATGCTTGATTCTCTAACATGGTTGCACTATTTCTAGGGTTGACTGAACATGATTGCACTGTTTGTATTATTGACTGAAACAGCGCAACCAGCATGGTTGCACTTTTTCTGAGTTTGACTGAAACAGTGCAACCAACACTGTTTCTGGGTTTGACTGAAACAATATAACCATGTTGGTCGCACTATTTCTGTTATTGACTGAAACAACGCAACCAACATAGTTGCACTGTTTCTGGGTTTGGCAGTAGTATGGTGGTGTCAGTATGTCATCCGATATATGCTCGATTCTCCAACATAGTTGCACTACTTCTAGGGTTGACTGAAATAGTGCAACCAATGTTGGTTGCTCTTTTTATGTTATTGACAGAAATAATGCAACCAACTTGGTTGAACTGTTTCTGGGTTTTGTAATAGTAGGGTGGTGGTGGTGAGTTGGTGGTGGTTTGAAGGTGTAAGAATAAGAAAAGAAAGAGAGGTGTGTATCTTGAAAAGCATAAAGAAATTGGAAAAAGGGAAAAATTAAACAATTAAAAAAAAATTATTTTGGTCAAAGAGTTTTGACAATGTGAAAAAGCAATTTTAAATTTTTACACTAAAAATTGGTGAGGTGATTAAAGTTTTAACTGCCAAAATTTGGGCTAGTTTTTTCAACACAAAAAAGAACAAATTAGACCTTCGACCCAATTTCTCCTTCTATTTTAGTAGTTAGAAGGAAAAAAATCATACACCGCTCGTAACTGTTTAGGTTAGATTAATGGTTTTGTATCAGTTTACCAACCCCAACACGAGGCCCTCCAAAGCATGATTTTTCGACTCGGCCGAATTGCGGCTGACTCGGCCGAGTCGGATCAGACTCAGTCACCACCTAGCTAACTATCCACTACCAAGCTCAGCACGGTATGAACTCGGTGTGACTCGAGCTTGACTCGGTTGGTTCAACTCGGCGGACTCGGATTTATTTATTTTTTTACATTTTTCGGTTTGTCTTTGACTCGGGCCTGACTTGTGTGACTCGGCCTTGACTCGGTCAATTCGCCTGACTCGGTCGTCTCGATTCTGTCAACTCTAGTCTATTTCTTTTTTCTTTCTTTCTATATATCTTTTTGATTTGTCGTTGACTCGGGCTAACTCGACGGTGACTCGGGTTCGGGCTCGGACTCGGACTTGCTCACCACCAAGTCGCCCACCAAGTCCGAGTTGGCGAACCATGCTACAAAGCGTCAATTAGTCGAGCACACACAAAAACAATCAATATATCTAATCCGTATAAGTATATAATGCGGCTCCTATGCGGCTTCATTTGAGCCGCATTGAAGCCGTGTATAAATTCAATGTTCCCTTTTTCAAAAATGCCAGGTGTGTCCTTTTTGTTTTTTTAACGTATATAATGCAGCTTGTATGAATTCAACGTGCCCATTTTGAAAAATTCCAATTGTGTTCTTTTTTATTTTTAGAACTCACTTCAAATTTACACTCCACTTACACCAGTTCTAAGTCTTACTCAAATATGATCCAATGGCTGATTTTTTGTGAAGATGATCTTCTCAACGTTCAGATCACATCAGCCTATGGGTAGTCTCCAAGTGGGCCAATCTGCAACCTTATTTCTTTAATAATTACACTCGGTTTACACGTAATGAGGGGTGCTACAAGGAGTTGATCCAAAGCCTTATTTTTTGTGACAATGATCTCCACCTAATGACAGTGCCAAAAAGGAATAAGTGCGATGTTAACAGAAAAAATTAATAGTTTGTGTAGGGAGTAAATTTGTGAATGGATTAACCAAATAACACGCTACATAATTTGCCAATTGTGAGAGGGCAAAGTGAGTTTGTAAAGGAGTTACCAAATAACGTGCCACATAATTTGCGAACTGTGACAGGGCAATGTGAGTTTGTGAAGGGGTTGACCAAATAACGCGCCGCATAATTTACCAACTCACACGCGCAAATTCATTTTGCCCTCTCACACACACATACTCAAATATGATCCAAGGGTTGATGTTCTGTGAAGATGACCTCCTCAATGTTCAAATCACATCAACCCATGCGCCATCTCCAAGTGGCCCACCTGCAACCTTATTTCTATAATATAATTACACTTGGTTTACACGTAATGGTTGGTGCTACATGGAGTTGATCCAAAGGCTAAATTTTTGTGACGATGATCTCCACCTCATGAAAGTCCCACGGGACAGTATCATAAAGGAATAAATGCACTGTAAACATAGAAAAATTAATGGTTTGTGTAGGGTGTAGGTTTGTGAAGGGGTTAACCAAATAACATGCACCATATTTTGCCAACTCACACAGCAATGTGAGTTTGTGAAAGAATTAATCGAATAATGCGCTGCATAATTTGCCACTTCACACTCGTGTAGCCCGTGTAAAGGGGAAAAGTGAGTTTGTTAGGAGAAAACTAACCCACTATGTGCATAGTGGGGGTCTATTTATGTTATAACTGCATCCGGGATTCATACTACTCTCTACCCGCGTATGGGAGGGCTAGTTATGTTATAACATCATACGGATTCATACTACAGTAAGTGAGCCAATTCCAATAATAAAAGGTTGTATACTTGCATGGCTTATTGAATTTTACGCACAAAATCCACAAACATATCAAACACAATTTTTCTTACTAATTTATTGAGCAAATTGTCTTTACCCCCCCCAATTGCTAATTTGAAAATCACTTAACCCCCCAAAACTTTCAAAAAATCACTTATCCCCCCACTGTTATCATTTCCGTCACTTGACCATCCAATTGGTCAAAACACCGTCATGTGCACGTCATGTGATGCAAAAAAAGACCACAATGCCCATAACTTTCAAGTAACCCAACCCAAATGAAATGGTTAGGTTAATGGGACACGTGTCCTTCATCAAGATACCATTTGTTTAACGGCTCAGATTAGAAGAAAATTCAGGGAAAGGGGAAGAACATTCTCTTCTTCATTCTCTGCAACTCCCTAACCCTAACTGGTCTATCAACTCCAATCTCTGTCTCTATTACATCCTCAACCGTACTTAACTCATTTCTATCGAAAGCTTATCTTCTATAGAACTTTGATCTATTCTTGATGTTGAAATTTTGAGCTCAATTTTTATCGAACTTCGTGTCAATTTGGGAGTGTTATATCGAATCGTACTGTAGAAAATGGTTAGTGATATGTTTGGATTTAGTTGCCTTTCTTGATTTATTAGCTCCCAATCAATGTTACATTTCTAAATCTGATAGAAAGATCGATATCGAGATCGAAGAAATCGAGGTCGAGATTAATCGATTTGAAAGGTTATTGGCCTATTGAGGGGTTTCATGATTCTTTTGTAATTCAATGAAGGCTCAATTGCCCAGTTGCATTTCTTAGATTTCTGATAATAGAGCTGGGAAGGAAACGTTCTGCCTCACCTACCGTGAATTCTGATTACAAGTATGTTGATCTTATCCTTATTTGGATTTGATTAATGATGAATTTGGATAAAATTTAGGGTTTGCTGAATTTATCCTCAAGTAGCTTTGATTATTGATCTTTTTTGGAATGGGGCTATGGTTATTGATGAATTCGGATAAAAAATTCGTATTTGGTTTCTTTTCTTTTTCTTTTTCTTTTTTTTAGAATTATTCTGAATTCTATATTAGAGAAGAAAGAAATCTGGGAATACTTTCATAATTGAAAAATGCTTGTTTTTTTCACTGCTTGTTTTGATTGCCCAGTTCATCACAGATCGAAAGAGAAAAATAATTGGCTACACCTGATGGAGGTCCGGTGAGGATACAGATGATGGATTTGAAACAAAAAAAAACTAATTCCCATAAGGAGTACCAGATCTGATGAATCTTGGAGCCCTTTAATTAATTGGTTGATTGAAGTCATTGAAAAGGACCCAATACAGAGAAGGAAGATGAGTAGATCTCGTTCTCTAAAAATTTATGATGAATTTGATGATGGAGAAGATGAAGTGGTGGTAGAGTATAAGTAATTAAGAAGAATTTTGATGTTAAAGAAGCAAAATTTCATAACAAAGATCTAAAAATGTTTTAACTTTGAAGGAGAAAAATTAATCAGATCCCTAAACACCATTATGCATCTCCCGATTATGTACTCCCAAAATTTATGCTCTACAACTCTCGTTAATGTCGTAGGGTTTTTTTTGGCCGGTGGTGTTAGTGGGGTGTTGAAGAAGAAGTATATATGAAGAAGAAAAGATTATTCTGTTAAGAAATTTCAGCCTCATAGTTCCAAGCTTCATCATATGACGAGATTTATTTGTGCGATCTTCACTTCAGCTTTTTCTACTCGTCGATCTTCACTGCAATATGGCAGAGGATACCTTCCATCGAATATGAAGAGGTCATTTTACATGAAGAGAATGGTGCTTCTCTTTCCCGACCAGCCAGCCATTAGGTTTAATTAGGTTTCAATCGTGGCCGTTAATTTGTGGCTCGTTAGGATGCTGCCACATATTTATTTAACCTAAGGTTTTGGGTGGGGTTAGGTTAGTAAGATAGGAGGGTATTTGAATCTTTTTTTACGTCACGTGACCGGCACATGATACAAATTTGACCAATTGGATGGTCAAGTGACGGAAATGATAACAGTGGGGGTATAAGTGGTTTATTGAAAGATTTGGGGGGTAAATGATTTTCCAATTAGCAATTGAGGGGTAAAGACAATTTGCTCTAATTTATTTTTGGGTAATTTGCATTTAGACTCTAACTTTGACAAGTTTTAATATTTAGAACTTAGTAACCGGATCCGCGCGCATAGGGTAGCGCTCCCGCTCCCAAACCGCGGGTCCAAAATTCCAAAAACGTGGATCCACAATTAGAATCCGCGGATCCATTAAATGTCCCCTTGTTTACATAATAAATAACATTCCTTTTTATAAGCAACTCTTCCTTTACCTCTTATATGTCACCACCAATGTGGGACTATAATAAAGCAGCAACATCATTTAATATGATGCCTTTTTATGATCAGCTTTTCTTATGTGTCTTACACCACCTCACCAATGTGGGACTATAATAAAGAAACTACATAACCTCCTGTAAGTTTGTTACCAACAAGCCTTAAGACATATACTCTTTAGACTTTGGTCATCTGTGATTGACTTGTTACAAATACATGATTAGGGTTACATGGGAAAGTTCAAAGCTAAAGTAATTAAATTAATAAAAAATATGCAGATTGTTGTAATAAACCACTCTTTTAATTTTGGTTGTTTCCATAGATGGATTAAAAATTTATCTGAACAGATGAAAATTGTTCAATTTTTTTTTTTTTTGAGAAATTTGTTCAAATTTGTGAAATTTAAACTTGAAAAGATAAATTAGTTATGTTGTTTAATTTTGTTTGCTAGGTATTTTTAACATTATATATATATATATATATATATAGGAATAGGTAGATATGCACGTATTATAAAATTTTGATCACCAATTTAAAAATTTTGAAGCTTAAAAGATAGTTTTGTACGCTTCTTAATTATTTTGATGGGTACTTTAGCATTATATATACGGGCGCTCCGAAGGCGCTCTGAGCCTTGGAAAATTTTAAATTAGGCGCTCCGACGCTCTCGCTCCCTCTCCCGCTCCGCGCTCTGGTTACTTAGATTTAGAACCTAATGTTGTCCAATTCTAAGTTTAGACCCTACCATTTTCCGTTTTTTCTTTTTTCTCTTTCTAATTTTGCCCTCTCTCTCTTATCAGTCTAACTTGTCAACACTGAGAGCTGACACTAACAACCAATTACACACCAACATCAACATCAAAAAGTATTCACGTGTCACATCATCATCTTCACAACCCTCACCCCACTCGATAGCAGGCCACAGCTGCCACCTGAAACAGATTTTTTTCCTTCTCTCCCTACAACTCCCCCCTCTCTCTAAAAATCTCTCCACCACCACCTCCGTGTATGAACCTGTACGTCAATGTCAACAGTGTCAGTACTAATTTATTAAGCAGTGTCAGTACTAATTTATTAAGGAAAGGAAACATCAATAGAAAAGTGGATGTTAGAATCTGAACTCCGAATTATATAAAAACATTAAAGCAGATCAAAAGTTATGGTTACTCGTCTAAATGTAAATTACTCTTTTTTTATTATTATTATATCTCCGAATCAAACCATTGATAAATTTCATCCGGTTTCCGCTTGATCCTTCCGCTTAGCGAAGAGATATTAAAAAGGAAAATGCTCCTTAGCCCAACAAAATTTGCCCAATTTGTTTTCCTAAATTCACTCACTCACGTGGCAGAACCTTGAAGTAGCAAATTTTAAAGAGTTTTTCTAGCTTGACATCGATATTTGACACCAAAAGATTACATCTCATTTTTTTAAGTGGTTTGAGAGGCAGGAATGAAATTAATGGATTTTGAGAGTGTTTTGATTGGGAGTCATTCAATAAAGTAAGGGTATTATTTGGGGTCAAAACCCGATGTCCCTGTAGTCAAGTCCAATTTTAAGACCAGTCCTAAATGTATTTTGAGATGCTGCCCAAGTAAGTTGGGATAGCAAGTTGAGAAGATTTTGTTGGGCTGAGTAAGCATTCATTACTGTACTCAAATATTGTACGTACAATCTGGACCGACCGACCACTGAGGACCAGCCAGAAGTACAAGAATTTTCGGTTAGCAGATAAAAATTCTTGTCTTTTATCATCAAGAGTCTCGAGAGAAACTTAGGATCGGTGGACAGAAAATCACATCATTCTATTTTTACAATTAACTTTAAGCCCACATTTGATGTGGTTGGATGTTTTAGAACAGCTCCACATGGATCGTTGTCAATAATGTCTATTTAAGCATAGCCACCGATCCCGAGTCTATCATTAAATCCTACTTAATTAATTACCTCGATACCAATACAAACTCACGAACAGAGTCAGTCGGTCGACTATGACTGCGACCTCGGCAAGGATGACTTGAAAACTTTTCGAAGCAACAACCTTTCTCTCCTCCCAACTTTGAACAACTCCAGTGTGGAGTACCTACATACACCGAGCTTAAGCGCTTCTCGTCCTTCTTCTGCAGCTCTTTTTCTCACGGATAACAGCAAAGCTGTCCCTTGAGAACCAATATTGTCACTGCTCCTGCTCTCTCTCTTCTCCACTTCGGTTGTCTCTCCTCTGTCGTCAAGAGAAGGTTTCTCTTCCATAATAATATCGTCGGCCTCCTTACCATCTGCATCTGATGGTTTCCCAAAAGAAGATTGTTTCTCCACTTGATTGGTTGCAACAGTAGTAGTAGTAGTAGTAGTAGTAGTAGTAGTAGTAGTAGTAGTAGTAGTAGTAGTAGTAGTAGTAGTAGTAGGTGGTGGTGGTGGTTCCACGTCCTGCTCCTCCTGTTCGGAAACGTCATCGAAGTCATCAGTAGTACCATCCGGACTGCTGCTTCCCCACCATCTAATGCTGACAGTTGATAATCCATTCGATGGGAATCCCTGCTTGAATTCGTCCACGTAAGCTGGAATGTGTTTGGGAAGGCTAGAGCTTGATTGATGAACTATACTGTTGGGCCACCCATTCTGAAATGGCCTATTATTTCCTTGCTGCTGCAGAATGTGAGCTGGCCCTGAGCTTAAAGTCTTGGTTTGAAGTTGACCACCACTGGATCAGCAGTAAGCAAATGACATTAGAAGGGTTGGAAAACTAGGTAATTATGAGAATCATGAAAATCCCCCTAGAATTGATAGAGCTATATATAATATTATGATCCCTTTAATTAATATCAAGTTTCCCGAACCACAAAGCATAGTGTTCTCTCGCATACTATATGTCAGATGGCAGAAACTGGGCAAGCCCGCATGCATCATCATATACACACTCAGAATTTGGTAAGTGGAGATATTATTTTAAAACAACCACTGGTTGGGATGACAACTCACTCCTCAGCAAACTGCTCAAAGAAGAAAAAGAAGACTTCCTTATTGCACTCAAGTCAATAGAATGTTAACAAAATTTCAGCAACTGACCGACCCTAGTTAAAAACCTAATGGTTTCGGTTGGTATCCTTTGACTTAGATATGGTAACCGCCCAAATTACCCATTGCCAATTGGTACACATGAAAATAAACCAAAAGAGCTGCTTTATAGTGAGGAAGATCTACTCATCATAGAGATCGTCCTCACCCAAAAACTATACCATTTCTACATTTCTTGTCTTGCATAACTGAAGCGTTCCAGTTGACATCAGATGTACACTCCCAAATTTATCAACTTGTAATCCCTTTCTCAGAAGGCTAGAAATTATTTAAAACTTAAAAGGGAAACCAATCTCAGTTGGCAAAACCATGTTTACCATTTTCTCATTTCTGAAGTTTTTATAGCATAAATTTGAAATTCGCAACAATTTCCCCCATGTTGCCATTTATTCGATCGCAATATAAGCAAAACCTTTGAATAAATATTTCTAAAAAAAAATTGCCACAACCACCTTGCGTATATATGGCATTATGAACAGCATTTTGAGCAAAAAGTGGGACATATTCGTCTTTTTCACTTCATCTGTCTAACAAACTATGTAAACTCCAGTTTTTGTTTGTAGTCTGTAGAAACCATTTACTTTTAAGACATGCTCGAAGTCATAATAAATTGATTTCTATTGTGAGAATCCTCAGAGAAAAGCATCCCCTAACTCATCTCCATGTGGTTCCCACGATCATGTGTAATTTGGAATGACAAATAAAACTGTCTAACCTATCATGACAGACACAAGCACGTGATGTCAAAAATGCTAGAATTTTCAGAAAGAAATTTTTTATTGTTAGACGATTAGATCGTGTGAACAGTACAATTTAGGTTTACGTTTTACTGTAGCTAGTGATTAGGTTTTACTATTGTAATAGTTCTCTTAATCAATATATAAAAGGGGGAGAGAGGTAAGCAATCAGTATCTCTCCACCCTTCTCTTTTAACTATTATCAAAGTCCAGAAGCAAATAGTCAGCAGCTATTGAGGCAATATTATCAAGGCACTTCATAGGGGAATAAAGCCCAGCACCTTAGCCATATTCAAGATGAAATAAGCCATGGCACTGGAGTTTATTAGATATGAAAATAGAATTATATATAACTATTCTAATTAATGTTGATAATATAAAACCCTAGACTATAGAGAATAGTGGGAGAGGAAAAGAAGAGAGAGAGAGAGAGATGAGACCCAAAACCAAAACTGGTTGTCCCCCTCATCTAGCATATATAGTAAAGAATAAGAAAAGAGGAGGGATACTTGACCCTCTGATCTAAAAAAAAAAAAGAGGAGGAGAGATACTTGACCCCCTCATCTCGCATATATGTGCAAATCCAGCAACGAGACAATTCACCATTTGCTCTTCACCTGTAGCTTTGCCAAACAGATCTGGGCCTCCTTACAGCAGTTCAGCACGAGCTAGACCTTCCCCAAGACTGTCATGGATTGCTTTACTTCATGGTTATGCCCAGTGAAGACTCCTTGGGGGAAGTTACTTTGGGAACTCCAATTTTTTGCCATTACTTGGGGGATTTGGAAGGAAAGGAACAGTCGAGTGTTTGAAGATAAAGAGAAGACCAATGAAGATAGTATATTGGATATAAAGGCTCTGGTATATCGATGGCCGTCAACTAACTCACTATTTCATCACTCGAGTTTTCAGGATTTTGTATTTTTTGGGATTCCCTCCTTCCGTGATTATCTCGTTACTTGTGGAAGGATAGGGCTGGGGATTTCCTCTAGTGTTTATAGTTAGGGCTTTTTAGCTTTTGGGGTTTTTATTTCTTCTTGTATAACTTTGCCAATTGGCCTTATCCAATAAAGTTTTGCCTTCATCAAAAAAAATAATAATAGTACTTGACCTCGGTGTTAAAAAGCTCCTAAAAACCCCTACTCATGTAGGGGCGCATATGGGGATGATCCAAGGGCTGATTTTTTGTGATGTTCTCTTCACCATGGAGATCATCCTCACAAAAAATTATCCCATTCTAAAATCTATAATCCCATCAAAACCTTGTCTACAAATCGTTGGAAATTAATGGTAAAATGGACATTGTTTTTACCATTGACATCAAACCAACTTTTGATGGCGTAAGAAGTTTTGGAATGGGCTGATTTTTTGTGAGGTTGATCTCCACAGTGAGGTGAACATCCTCACCAAAAATTAGCTCTTGGATCATCCCATGTGGGCCCTACATATGCCGGGGGGTTTTTAACACCGGGGGTCAAGTATCACCACTCATAAGAAAATTACACATATGCCCTTTAAGTGTCTACCTATACACATTACACAACTCTTTATATGGAACACTCTATGTTGATATTCTAATACTCCCCTCAAGCTAGAGCATAAAGATCCAGCAAACCTGAAATATTTAAGGTTTAGACATCATTTGTGGGCTATTTTATGTTTTCATTTGCAGGTTTGAATCAATTGTCAAGCCTAAAATTGATCTGAGATTTCAAAGGTCAAACCCTAAAACATGCTTAAATTCTTTTATCAAGGCCTATATTCATTCATTGCTTAGAACAAGATTAAGGACTGTTTTTGACACACTTAAACATTTTGGATTTTAGATTTCTGTTTGGATTATATGTTTTAGATCTTAGACTGGTTTAAGTTTTAGGAACTCATTTCTTTTGATTGTAACCAAAAGATTTCTTTCAGGTTGTAACCAAAAGGAAAAAGAATCGACCAAGTTAGACATTGGGTTTGGGTACGGGTTTGGTACTTTGGTTGATTTTTCAAAACATCTCCCTCCCTCCGATTTTTATTTTTCCAAAATTTCAGGTTTTGACTCCAAATATATACCAATTTAAATTTCCTTCGTGTTTCCAAAAGTTCTATTTTTTTTTTTTTTTTGTTTCCAAAAGTTTCTTTTCAGTTTTCCGTCAACTATTTCCCCATTTCAATCCAGACTTCCCAGTGTAGCAATTACCAAATCTTTTGTGATGAGCATCATTTCTCCCTCGAACCTCTGAATGTGTTATCACCACTCTCAGTGTGTAGGAGTGACAAAAGCATGTTTTTTCTTACCAATCACAAAAAGAGCTTTCCACAAGACGTTTGAAGTTTTGAATCTCAAACATAAAGTTATGATCAATTAACTGCAGGCCAGTTTTAGTCAATCTCCACCGTTATTCAGTTCGATAAGAACACCAAACCAAGGTATTAAATATCAACATATTTCGACCGAAATTATCGAAATATTTTGGTTTCGGCAGTGACCGACAGGAAATATGCCCTACAGTTTCAATTTGCTATTATTTCGGTCGAAATCTTTGTTTATGTCGAAATATTTCAGTAAGTGCGTTTTGGCCGAAATTTGAAGAAAATAGCTGAAAAAAAACTATTATTTCAGTGGATTATGTCGATTTTTTCAAAAAAAAAAAGATATTTTTATCACTGTTTTTCCATACCTTGCCATTAAATCAACCATTGCCCTAACAGGCTACCCAGAAAAAACCAAAACCAGAGAGATCGAAAGGGAGAGAGAGTCAGGGTGAAGGAGACGGAGAAGGCTGCGGGGCATGCAACTTCAGCATGCTCGTAGAGATCTTGTAAGTTCCACCTTTTTCTTTTTTCTACCTGCATCAGCCTGAATTTCCTAGGGTTCCTTTAGAGAAGAAAGGTATGGAGGCTTCTTTTATTTTTTTTCTTTCAACTTTTAATAAAGTAACAAGTCTTGTGGGTTTGTTTGGGTGTTAGATAGGAACACCTAATGTAGGTGCTTCATCAAAAAAAAAAACACCTAATGTAGGCATTTACAACTCACCTAACACTTGTGCCTACGGTGTTAGCTTACATCCTACATATTTGCTTATCCTGATTAAAAAAAAAAAAAAAAACTACTAGTAAATGTTAAACAAATTATATTTACATGAATCACTTATTAAAATTAATTAATTATTATATTTGCTCTAATGTTTTATTTCAATAAGTAAAAATGTTTCTAGATACTTATAAGATTATCTAATAAAATGTCACTGATCTTCATTTTCACCCAACATATAATTGCTAGAGTTTGATAATATGTGTTTTTATGCTTGTTTTATTGTTGCCTAAGTTTTGAACAAACATTTCCACAATATTTCTATCATTATTACAATATTTCCATCAGTTCTATGAAATTGTAATTATTTCCACACTAACCGAAATATTTCCACGAAATATTTTCATTTCCAAGCGGACCGAAATTTATACCGAAACCGAAATTTAATACCTTGCACCAAACTAATTGACTGCCAAACCATATAGGCAGGACTCTCACGTATGATTTCAAATCCTATGCAACTAGAATGATTAGAATCCAATTTCAACGAGCAGAAGAGGTCAGCATGAAATGGCACAATTTACTATTCTAGAATAACGCACAACACACCTTTATAATTGATTATTTACATCAATTACCTATTTTCACCTATCAAACACAAAATAAGATACTCTGGAAGAGCATTTCTACTCAGTAAACACCCTGTACCGTGTAAAAGTAGGCAGTATCAACCACGCTTGTAAGCTATATGCAAATGGGAAAACTATTCTTCTGATATGATATGATTCAGACCAACTCCAAATGAAAATTTAAAGGCAAGAAAAACAACTCACGACGTTGATGAAACACCTGGACTTCCTGAAGCATTTCTGGCAGCCTTTGACATCTCAGCAAGCTCCTTTCTTCTTTCTCTGGCCGCATCCTTTTGGATTTCTTCAATACTCTTACCAGCTAGGAACTGCAGTAAGTATCAAAAACCACAATAAGTAGATTTTAATGTGAGTCTATAACTTAAAAACCATCCTACCAATTTTAAATTTTTAAAGATAATCGTTGAAGAAGTGAACTAAAATATTGTATGGCTGAAATAATGTAAAGATTGTGAAATGTAGATAATCAGGTGGCAGTATAAAAACCTGAACAGGTCAAATAGAAAATTCTGAAGCTAATTCATCACATTATAGGAGTAAAATGTAGATTTAATTAACTAAAAGATTAAACATAGGTTGCTCTATTTTTCTCCACTAGAAATATGTATGTGTTAATTGATTGTCCCCATGAAAAAATCATAAGGATGCCTTCCAGCAAAGGGTTTCTTGAGAAACTGGGTTGTGAGGCCATTATAGATACCCAGCCTTAATAGGGGAGACATACATTCATTTATTCAAATTAGTTCAATATGGTATGGCAGCCAGACAAGATGTACCTCAACAGGTATTCTATGTTAACTTTTATTCATCAATTTAGTATTTACCTTGTATACATGATACATCATAACAAGATGTCAGACAATCACTTGTTCCAATACCAACTAAAGGACTTTATTTTCATTAGAAGAAGGAAGAAGAATTAAACAAAATCAGGAGACAAATCAAAAAAGAAAAAGAGAGCCTGACCTCTTCATCAAGACAAATGTCTCTCAAAACCAAGCAACTTTCTTCATGCCTAGTAATTTAGTAAAAGAAAGGATCCTTCTTTATCTTTTTGGAAAAGTAAAGAATGCACAAAAGTTTCAAGCACTCTCCTTTCTCTTCTTATCTTCGTATCTCTCCTCTTTTTATTCTTTCAATAAATATACTATCATTGACCTAGGTTTGCTCCCACCATCTAAGATGTATTTCTGTGTGTGTTGCACAAAGCCACAAACTCTTCATCTTGAACTTTAGAAAACACAAATATTTTGTGGATTATAATTCTTCTACCTATATGTTCAACAGTTTTTCTATTGGAATGGAACTTTTTAAAATTAAATTTTAAGAATTATACTTGAACTTTCCTGTGCCTAATTTTTGCAGAATTGCTAAGAAGGGCCTGTCTTGGAGGTATCAAAATGCATGAGCATACATCCAGCAAATCATTTTGATCCTTCCAGATCTCATCCCGATCAACTAGGTGATCTCTTGACTTCCATTATCCCTAAGGCAGCTTCACACAGTGCATCATGACGTGTTTCAATCATGTACAATAAATATGTGCATGTCTTGGTTCATAAATGTGGAGCATTAACCAAAAACTTCAATAAGCATGAAGAAGATGTAAAATTAAACAAAAGATAAGTAATATCAAGACAAGCAAACTAAACATCTACCTTGTAGTAAACATGGAAATGAAAAATAGGTTACTGAAGAAAGGGCACAATAAACTCAGCAACTCGCATAAAGTAGAAATTCAACTTTAAACACCAAGGTAACAAGCAATAAAGCAGATATCATGCAAGAATAGTAGAAAAAGATCCTTAATAAGTTATAACACCAAGATACAGCAAGATGTGGGACCGCTATGGCGTGAACACACCATTTACACTTCCAATGGGAGATTGCATGCGGATAAAAAAACCAATTTCACAATACCTGGATATCACAGATTACAAGAATACCTTGCGATATGGCCATCTCACAACACCATTATCACGGCATATTTTCTTTAAAACGCTGCTACAAACTCCTTCAATTTACAAATACACAATCAAATCAAACTTCTCAAAATGCCATAATATGTAATCATATAGCATTAAAACCAGTAGAAATAACCATATCCTAATGAAATTAATAACTGTTTAATTGGCAGCAATAACTGATGAAGATAGGAATTTGCCTATGGACAGTGATGGTCAAACACAGGTAGAAACCCCTTGTGTCTGAGGGGAAACCCTCTTGTTTTCTGTAATTGTTGCCTTGTATTGTGCATCAGGTGTATAGTGCTTGACCTTCATTCAATTATAATTAGGTCCTGAGTTTACCGGTTGACATTCACACCCTACCATTGAGGGGGGTGGTTGTGACCTAAGCCATCTAAAGTTGAAATCGACTTTAGTTTCTTTTCTTTTCTTTTTTCATATTTTTAGATTGAAAACAATAGTGGCCTCGATATTAGAGGAGTTATATCAAGATCTTGTTTCTTAAGAGGAGAACCCTGTGTGCCAAGATTTTTGTCTTGATGAGAACGAAATGCTAATACCTGGAGGTTTTTGTTTTTTAAGCCTTGGTGGCAAGAGAAAAGCCAAATGCAATACTTGCGTTGGTTTCATGGAAGAAAGCTAAAACTAGGCTGACAGGAGGAAAAAACTTCTAGACGAACTAATGTTGCTTCAAACCAAAAGTGGAATTTAAGCTTTTGCTCTTCTATAAATTGTGTTTGTTGTTGTTGTTCTAAACTGAAACCAGTAACTGTAGAGTTAGTGTAGCATAAGAGAACTGAAGAAGAAGATGGAGAAAGAGGAGGCCAAAAGTTATAATTCAAAACAACTTATTATAATGTGACTCGCCGCCCCCTTCTTTGTGAATTGTAGTATAAAGATTCTGATGAGCCTTTATCATCGTGATAAATAGGGTTGCTATTAGCATTATGTTGATGAACTAAAAAAGTGCAAGAGTTGGATAGGCCTTTTTCAAAGAGAAGCTTCAGGTACTGTTTTGCACCGAGCGACCACACAGGAGCCTACTATCTATTTTACCATAGGGAGATTTAGTTTTGGCATTTGTTTGTAAATTGCTTAAGATCGTATTCATAAATACAATGGTATAAAAGACTAGAGCATTCAACTCTCTCCTCTTTCTCCATCTTCTTCTTCGGTTCTCTTATGCTACACTAACTCTACAGTTACTGGTTTCAGTTTAGAACAACTACAAACACGATTTATAGAAGAGCAAAAGCTTAAACTCCACTTTTGGTTTGAAGCAACATTAGTTCGTCTAGAACTTTTTTTCCTCCTGTCTGCCTATTTTTTAGCTTTCTTCCATGAAACCAACGCATTCGCCCACCAATTCGTGGAATCAAATCTCACTCCAACTAAAGAACAGACTCAAGAAGACCAACCCTAATCGACGCGATACAAACATCAATAGAAAAAGAAAAAGAAAAAAGTGTAATTATTTTTTATGAGTTGAATTATAGCACAGGAAGAAAGAGAGAGGGAATAATAGTGGAAGAAGAAGTGTTCTGACCTAGAATGCTGGCGGCCTCGGCGATGGGGAGAGAGAATAACTTGGAGATTTCATCGAAACTGAGTGAGTTGCTTGACGACGCCACTGTCCCGCTCGTCTGAGAATAACTCATTTCAGTATTCTCTTCTTCCACCCTTCCCCTCTTCCTTTGTTATTAAAAGTTGCTACCAGCGTAATTGGGGCAATCGTCTTGTGTATTTGACGGACCGGCTCGTAAAAATTAAATGGCCATTCATATTTCCGGACAACTTTTTATTAATAGTCTGTTTGGACAAGGGATTTAGGGGAGAGATTTTGTGGGGATCAGGGATTTGGTAGAAAAATCATGTTATATTTTTCCTCAAAATCCCTGGTCCCCACAAAATCCCTCCCTAAAACCCCTTGTCCAAACAGACTATAAATTCACACATCTCAAATTTAAAATGCCGGTTCCATACAACCGACAATACAAAATGACTTATCGGTTATATATGGCCGACAGCCCTGGTTTGGCGGTTCTATGTTGCCGAATAAACCTGGCAACGGGTCGGATTAGGGTTGACCCTAGACGGATTAGCTGATTGGTAGGTCAAAATTATGAAATCTTAACCCTGACTAGGTTATGAAATGGGTCATTTTTTAAACCCTAACACTAATAGGGTTGACCCTATCCGTGACTCTAATTATTTTTTAAGTACTTGAATTAATCAATAAACGATACTCAAATTCAACAGTCTATGAAAAAACTATCCTACGGTCATCACGTCCAACCGTAATATATTGTTACTATGATTAGGGATCAAACTATTACCTATTTAAAATTTCAAGTGTAAAGTCAAGTCTAGGAACAAAAATTTCTAGAAGAGCATTGACTTATTCGATTCTTAATATGCAGAATTAAGAACTAGAATTGAATATTTCAATCTCTAAATTAAATAAAAATTTAACACGCGAGATTTTTTTTAACAAGAAAACCTAAACTGGGAAAAACCCGGGGACCTAGTCCAGTCAAAGATCCACACTTACTGATCGGTTTACCACTTGACAGACACGATTTACGACTCCTTCTACGTTCTGATCAGCAACGGCTTCAGTTCAACCACAGCTTCGAATCCATGAACTGCTCCTCAGTCGATCACGATGCGTCTCTAACTTAGAATCCTCTAAGTCCCACAATGTAACACCCTGGCCCTCGGAACCCGTGATCCGACCCAATCACTCGAGTCCAAGGTTCATTACGTTACGGGAAAGAAGGAAAAAGGTCATTACACGTGGAGTATTCATGTGAATTACTCTATCATTCAATATTCTAAGGTCTACTAAAGCCTTCTGAGAAGAAAAAAAATCTTTTTGGAAAACAAGAGTTCACCACATAACAGAAATAAGCAAATAAAACATAAACATAAGAGCAAAATATGTCAAAGTTTGCATTAGCAGCAGTATTTTGATCATTACTCTCAACATACAAATCCAAAGTCAGTAAAGTAAAATTTTACTTAAACTAGACTTTTGAGGCTACAACTTTTATGTTTTGAGGAAAGGCAAATTTATGATAGATTTACACAGAATTTGAGGTGAACACAGACAATGTGTACTTTCTGTACTTTTTCAACACTCAAGGTTCGTGTTCAAAGCTGAAGTACTTAGAGTTTCGCGAGCCCTTAAATGGTAAAATTTTACAGAGTTAAGCATCTTTATCTTTTTTAGAAGAACATACAAGTTTTTAAATCATTATTTGAGTTCTTAAACTTCAAAACATGCTTATACTTGTAAACACAGTCCATATTTATGCAAATTTGAGAAGTGAATGAGTAAATTTTAATTCTCAAATCCTCATTATAAAATCTAAAGCAAATAAAGAAACGTATAATGAACAATCATAAGTAACATGTAAGTAAAGTTCATCTTATCCCATGTGCTATTATATAGTTTAGTCCATTCCGAAGTTCGACATTATAATTACACGTCAGAAACATCTGACACTATTATCTGTTGTACTTTTATTAAAACGCATCGTCATAATTTAATGAAACTTATAAACATAGTCAAATGAAGCACATGAAGTAATTTACTGCATTCTTAAGCTGAACCGCATAGCGGCTGCCTACGTACCCATTTCGGGATCAAGCCTACTGTAGTTCATTTACTATAAACAGAAATATATATAATATACCTACTCACTTCCCTTCCCAAAGGCTCTCAAAAGAATATCGTTCTCGGAGTTATGAAAACTAACGAGTAAAACTTATTAGGAAAATCTAATTTTTAAAATATAACAAGGAGAATATACTTACTCTACAGTTCCTTGGGTTTCCAATGAGATCTTCCCACTCACCTTGCTTACGCCACATGTATGCATAATATGATTGCTTCCCGTGTTTCTTTTTAAGCCTAAAACGACTTAAAAACACCTTTAGATAATTCACTAAGACTACTCTATGCATTGCCATTGAGTACTCTTAAAACTATTAGTTTTTATGGCATATAACGTCCCAATCCAAAATCTGTCATGCTTTTAAAAATACATGACAACAACATTTATGGCACATGTTCATTGAGAAAAACATGACAATTTACTCCAACATCATAATTATGTATCTCACATCACAACCATCATCATCTCCACACAAGATATCAATTTTATCATAATGAAATCAGTATCAAGCTTTTAGAAAGCATACAACAACCTAACATGCATATTTTAGCATCGTTACAATGGATTCAGCAACAGTAACATGATCAGAAAACGTAGTCTTTTGATAGCATCCATTTTCTTTTCGAATTTTTTTATCTTACAACTGTAAGGTGGCTATCAAACGTAGTCTTTTGATAGCATCGTCTTCCATGGGGAACCTATCATGGGGTATCGCTATAAGGCCGCCTAAAAGGTATGAATCATATAGATCCAAAGTTTTCATGCATGATTTTTATCATTTTTAGTTTTACGGCTATTACGGAAGCCACCCCCGATTGTGAGATCGTCTTCCACGGGGACCCATCATGGGGTATCAACATAAGGCCACCAAAAAGGCATGAATCATATAGATCCAAAGTTTTATGCGCATATTTTTCTCTCCATGCTTGTTACGTATCATTTATTTTGTATGCATTTGTAAATACCACACAACATGCATTCATAGACCAGATATACAATCATGATTAGATCTACACATATTTATTCAAATCGAAATCTACAAGAGAACAATCCAATAGAACCATTTAATAAATCATTAAACCACATCCACTTGTATTCACATCTTTACAAAATGAAACACACATTTTATATAGATTTATGAATCAAGCCATATAATCACTCTTTCACGATTTTGTATTGCATATCTGAAAGGTCCATGAGTTTTTTCTCCTCTTACTCTTTCCTGGTTTTGTATTGCATATCTGAAAGGTCCATGAGTTTTTTTATATATTTTGTTTGTCGAATTTCGTGTCAAAAGTAAAACTCAAGAAGGTATTTGTAACTTGAGTTAGAGTCTAGAGAGTCTTGGTTTGAATCAGTTTAAAGAAATCCATAAAGTCTTCGAAGAACTCAACTCACCACCGAAAAATATTCTAGGATGGTAAGAAACTTAAAAAACTAAGTACCATATGTGGTTAGATCATTAGAGTGTTTTCCACACTTTTAAATTGCCTTAAAAATATTTTTAAAATAAAACAAAGACTTATGATTCATAGATCAGATATACAATCATGATTAGATCTACACATATTTATTCAAATCGAAATCTACAAGAGAACAATCCAATAGAACCATTTAATAAATCATTAAACCACATCCACTTGTATTCACATCTTTACAAAATGAAACACACATTTTATATAGATTTATGAATCAAGCCATATAATCACTCTTTCACGGTTTTGTATTGCATATCTGAAAGGTCCATGAGTTTTTTCTCCTCTTACTCTTTCCTGGTTTTGTATTGCATATCTGAAAGGTCCATGAGTTTTTTTATATATTTTGTTTGTCGAATTTCATGTCAAAAGTAAAACTCAAGAAGGTATTTGTAACTTGAGTTAGAGTCTAGAGAGTCTTGGTTTGAATCAGTTTGAAGAAATCCATAAAGTCTTCGAAGAACTCAACTCACCACCGAAAAATATTCTAGGATGGTAAGAAACTTAAAAAACTAAGTACCATATGTGGTTAGATCATTAGAGTATTTTCCACACTTTTAAATTGCCTTAAAAATATTTTTAAAATAAAACAAAGACTTATGATTCCCCCAACGCTCCAGAGGAGACGTTGATAATTGAGATCTTCATAGAAGTCTCTCTTGAGGAAATATAAAAACAAGAAAAATAAATACTAAACTAAAAGCATGTCAGCCATGGTGGCTTCATCCCTCTCTTGAAAATAAATTAAGTAGACATAATAAAGAAGAAAGGAAAAACAAAAATAAAATTGCATTACTGAAATAAATGTATTACAACTAGAACTGAAAATAAAACTCTCTATTTCTCTCTCACTATACAACAACTCTCAGTACTCTGGAATGATTATAACTGGTGGAAAAGATCTCTATTTATAGTTCTCTGGAGGCTGCACTGTAATACCCCTATCTCTATTAGTTGCTTATGTTGGGGGCAGCCACTTGTGTTAAGGGCACCTGGTTAGAATTTTATTAGGGTTGGGTGCTATTATCTATAAGTATTAGCTAAACCTAATCTAATCCCTTGTTTTCATTCAACTAGAAGAGAGGAGAAGAGAGGGGGAGAGGTGGATCGGCTGGGAGAGAGGGAGAGCAAGAGAGTGAGAGAACCTCTTGATTGAGAGCCCAAGGCTTTGTGAAGAAGGAATCTCAGAGGAATCAAGGGTGGGTTGCTGGGATCATCATCTTCTTCATCTTCTTCTTCTTCCTTTGGGTTTCATCTTCCTTGGTGATTTGAGGCAAGTAGTAACTTGCTCTTTTGGTGTAGACTTAGGTCTTCCACTTTGCTTTGATGAAGTCTTAGTAAATGCTTGCATGAAAGCTAGGTTTATGCTTAGTTTACATAACCTAATCCATGAATGAATGCATAGAAATTGGGTTTTAATGGATAATATATGTTAACTAGATGAATGAAGGCATGTATCCATGTGTGTATGATTTTCATTGGTTAAAGAGCATGAAATCTATGTATATTTAACTTGTATACAATCCCCTAAGGTTGCAGGCCAAAATCCCAAGTTTCCATGGAGTTTTGTTGAAGAACAAAACCCAGAATCGCGAGAAAACCCAGGGTGTATCGATACCCATTTAGGGTGTATCGATACAGCCCCAATCTGAAAGGGTGTATCGATACCCATTTAGGGTGTATCGATACAGCCCCAATCTGACAGCATGTATTGATACCCATTTAGGGTGTATTGATACTCCCTCAGCATGTAAGTTAGTATCGATACGCATTGCCTTTTGACCCTAAAATTGGTTTTTGATAGTTTCTTTTGTGTAATTAGTTCTTGTATGAAGGATATTATGATCATGTTCATGCATGCTAATAATGGATATGTATTTATAAGTGTAAAATGCATAAATGACTTATTGAGAACTATTTCCATGATGATGAGAGATTGTGGACACATAGATAATGTGTAAGATACTTCCATAAGTTTGATGTATGCTTAAATAACTTGTTTGGCACGTGTGCAAACATAGTTAGGTCCTGTATAGGCCTGGTCCTCTCCAAGCGAGGTCTTCGGAATCGCCAAGTGAGGTCTACGGAATCACTTGACACGTAAGTAACGCCGACAGGGTTACCAGTGTTCGGGGGATGGATTTCGAGGCGGTTTCATCAGACTTACGTGGCGCACGGCCAGTGTCTCGATTGAACTACAGGAATGGGTGAAACGTGGGTAGTAACTAGAGAGCACTCTTTGTTACGAAAACTTAATCTTAATCGAAGAACATAAAACACAACAGCCGTGAATCTTGTGCATTGCTTTACATTACTTTATTCGTTATCTTATCGTTGTTAATACACTGAAACTTGTGAAGCATATGGTTGACCCGAATCTAAGCCAAGGGAACTAGTGAACTTGCTGGCTAGGTTTTGACCTAGCACCGTTATTTTTACAGGTCCAAGACAACAGGTGAATCCTCGCTAGAGGCGGTGTTCACGTAGGCAGGATCTAGTCTTCGGAGACTTGCTTAAGTTCCGTGAAGACGTAGGACATCCTTTGCGATTTCTTTCAGTTTAGTTTGGACATTGTTTAGTCCTTTGATGTTTGGGATTATTTAATTATCCATTTGTATGACAGATTATCTTTAAGTTGATAAAGTTTATTTCAGCTTTATTGTACTTGTGTTGTGAATATGAGTGCAAGCTTCTTGTTAGCTTGGTGAACTGCGCTCACCGTAGAGCTACAGGTTGTTAATGGTTCCGCCGGAAATGCCTAGTTCTCATTGAGTAAGGGCTGCAGACCCGAAAGGTGAGGGCGGGGTGTTACAGTTGGTATCAGAGCCTCAGGTTCAAAGTCCTAGAGGGAATTAAGTTGAGTTAGGATGTTTGTGACACTTTAGACACGAGACTAAGGGTGCACTTGATGTTTGCTTGTTGCTTGATGTTTGGCTTGGTTTAGCAATAGGTTTAGTCCGGTTTCTCATCCTCCTTTTCTTGTATCTCAGAATTATGTCTGGGAGGAGAGCTAGAGGTAGAGGTGGTCGGCGAGGAGGTAGAGGTGCACGGGGGAACAATGATGATGTTCCTACCGAAGAGGTGAACGCACCACCTACCGGGGTTCCTCCACCACCACAGCAAGGAGGGATTGGGCAAGGCACGGGGCAGAATCGGACAGGAGGGGTGAACCCTCAGATGCCGGAGTGGGCGGTGTTGCGACAGATGATTGCAGAGTCGGTAGGGGCAGTAGTGGATGCCAGGCTAGATGCACGGTTGGGTGCAAGGGGCCCAGTGGCACCAGCTCCTGTACAAGCACCAGTTCATGTACCGCAACCGCCAGTGGTACGGGTAGGAGCACCTACTTGGATGGAGTTACATAGACACTTCTTGAGTTTGAAACCACGAACTTTTGGAGGTTCTACAGATCCGTTAGTGGCACATCAGTGGATCAAGGAGATGGAAAAGACCTTTAGGACCTTCGAGTGCCCAGAAGAGTATAAGCATATGGTTGCCATATCGACCATGCTTACAATGTCTATTTCTACGTCCAGAAGAGGACACTGCATGTATTTCTGGCAGTGATGCAGAACCAGAAGGACGAGAAGCATAGTTCGTCAATAACAACTCATTATTTTGTTGCGCTACGAGAAGACAAGAGATTAGTTCAGAATATCTCTTAAAACGACGCTCTCGATATTACTGCAGGAGCACATTCGAGGCATGAAATGTCGTAAAAGTCTTCTTTAGCATTTACTCATCTGTGACGGTCACACCACACAATTTCAGCTGTGAGGTGATTTTGAATAAAGCAAAATTATATTCCATCACAAATTTAAAACCTGCAAGCGCAGGTTTAGCCAGCTGTATTGGGCATTTGGGAGTGTGACCAACTTCAGGTGATCAACCCTCTCATTCAGATCATTCCAAATAATCAATGGATCTTTAACTGTTAGATATTCAGATTTTAAAGTAGCACAAAGAAGATGACGGAGAAAAATTAAGGCGGTTGCGCGCCTCTGCGGGGTCGCATGATTACCTTCCTTTATTGTATCTCCGAGGTCTTTGGATTGGAGATAAATCTCAACATCAAGTAGCCAAGAGAGATAATTATCTCCAGAAATATCTAGAGCTTCAAATTCAAGCTTTGTTAGATTTGACATAATCGAAATAACAAAGACGACGATTATACCTTTTTGATTTTGTGATGGGTCCAAGAACTTCGGGTTGATCAAGAACTACGAGTTGATCACGAATTGTCGAGGGCACTTTCTTGTTGTAAGAGATTGATAGAGACTCATGCTGAAAATGTGTTATAATTTCTACACTATTTGCGAAAATGTATACGAGAGAAGTTGGAGAGAGTTTTCTTATTCATTGTTTCAACTTGATCGTACCTTTCATTACTTGCATCTCACAAATGAGTAGGGGTATACATATATATAAAAGGCTGGATGCATGATGGGGAGACATCCACACACGACACATATTAGAGGAGGTGGCCTCTGCATGTAACCGGTCCAAGGTGGACAACCACCTCCATCTACTTATAACAATTTTTTAATTATCTAATAAAAAAAGGGTGTTGTTAAAGGAGTTCCCTAAAATATTTGGGGGATGGACTAGATTATTTAAGTTGGTTGGGGGGATGAATTTAATTTTACTTAGGGGATGGTCATCTAAAAATGGGTTGATATTTTTCAACCCAACCCCAAAAAATAACCCAACCCTAAACAAATACCTCAACCCTAAAAAAAACCCCAACAAAAAATACACCCACCATCTCCAACTCTAGTCACCACTACTCCACCATCGGCAACCTCCGGCCACTAGCGCCACTTCTTATTCTTTCTTCTTCTTTCTCTCTCTAAAATTGTACTACTACTTTCTTTCTCTAACTTGTTCATGATGGTTGCTTTTTTCCTCGCCATCAATAGTTTTATGAATTTGTCCTACTTTGAATCGTTTGAGGTGGCCGGCAGTGGTAGAATCTATTCTATTTTATGATTTTATGAATTTGCGAATCTCTATGAATCTGTTCTATGATTTGAAGTGGCCGACTGTGGTAGAATCTTTATGAATCTATTCTATTTCATGATTTTATGAATCTGTTCTATGATTTGAAGTGGCCGACGGTGGTAGAATCGCTATGAATCTGTTCTACTTTATAAATCTGTTCTATTTTATGATTTTATGAATTTGTTCTACTTTGAAGTGGCCGGCGGTGGTAAAGTAGCGAAGATGAAGATGATGGTGATCTTGGTAGGGGTGGGGTGTACTATTTAATTTTAGTGGGGTGAAGAGAGAAAGTGGGTGTTAGGTTAGTTTACCCCAACACCACCCCTAAGTAAAAATGAGTAATAATTTGGATTGGAAAAAACCCATTTAACTTATCCATCCCCCCATTTTGAGGAACTCCTTTAAGAGCACCCTAAAAAAATTTATTTATTTTATTCATTTTTTTTTTCAAAAAAGCCCCTTGCATGAGGTATTGGGGCTAGTTAATATCTAATGAGTCAGGTTATATAGCCCTCTTATATAACCCCTCGCCTGTGGGGCCCACATGTAATGTATCCAGGGGCTGATTTTTAGAGAGGATGCTCTCCTTACTATGTATTTAATCATATTAAAAAAATGGGCTTTTTTAGCAAATAACCCTATCAGTATATGGAAACTAAGAAATAACCCTGACATTTTCGATATTTCTGAAATGACCCTATCTTAGACGGAATCGTTAACTTGCCATCTTCGAGATCACGTGATGGTCACATGACCATGTTAAAGTACGTAAATGCCCTTATTCTAACCCAACCTCTCTTCACCTTGAGTTAAGTTCAGACATGGGACACGTGGAGCCATCTGTGCGTTGGATGAGTTTGACGGTGCAGATCAGTCCTTACTGTAATACACGTGTGAGTTGCACAGTTGAGAGAGGTTGAACAGTTTCTTATTTTTGCGGGATTAATTAGGGCATTTTGTTCTTCTTTCGTTGAACAGTTGAGAGAGGTTGAACAGTTGAGAGAATAGGGAGCTGAACCTCAGGCGTCCAGTATTGGACGGATCATCTTTTGAGCCGGCATTGAGAGTTTTAGTGGTTTATGGTGAGTTTTTTTAGTAGAATCATTCGTTTTTTTCTCACTGGATTCCTCTGTCATCTAAGAATTTTGTGAAGTTCTAGTTGCTTTTTTTAGTTCCATCACTGATCGATCTTGAACTATTCCCGTAAAAACCCTAGCTTTCTCTAATAAGTTTTTGTTCATGTAGAAGCTTTCAAAGAAATACAGCTCTTCTTCTCTGTTTTAGAGTGTTGGGTCCTCATTTCTCTGTTTCTGAAGCAAACCCTAGTTTTTTTTATTGGATCTTCGCTCGATTCGATTGTCGAGTGTTTCCTGCTGTAATTTTTTATGGGATCATTGATGATCTCCGAAGGAAGAAGACGTTGAAACCCCCGCTGAAGCTCCGAATCAAGCTCCAACATGCTTTAGCACCGATCCTACAAGAGAAAGAACCCAAAAAAAAAATTGTTACCATTCAGCATATAACCCCCCTGTTTCTGTAAAATTGAACAAATAACCATGCCATGGATGAACCGATCCATGGAGAAGGAAGGAGATGCAGTCTCCTTGAACATGAAAAATAACGAAAAAATAAGAAAACAAACGTTTTCATGAAGAATGGAGAAATTAACTTTGAAAAATAACAAAAAAATCTCAAATGCTAACATCCGATGACTCAACTGACTTTGCTTTTGATGACCCTTCTCCACCTCCCATGGATAGTGTTGTGTGGTTAAGAGATTTAATGGAGAAGAAAGGACCAGATGAAGATGAAGTTGAAGAAAAGACGATGATGGAGTGAGATGGTAGGTTTGATAGAGCCATTCAGATGAGGAGAAAGATCACTTAACGGTCACAGTAAGGACCGATCTGCACCGTCAAACTTATCCAATGCACAGATGGCTCCATGTGTCCCATGTCTGAACTTAACTCAAGGTGAGGAGAGGTTGGGTTAGAATAAGGGCATTTACGTACTTTAACATGGTCATGTGACCATCACGTGATCTCGAGGATGGCAAGTTAACGATTCCGTCCAAGATAGGGTCATTTCAGAAATATCGAAAATGTCAGGGTTATTTCTTAGTTTCTATATACTGACAGGGTTATTTGCTAAAAAAGCCCTAAAAAAATCAGCTCGTTAACTCATAACCCCCTCAAATTAACCCTTAAAAAATATGCAAATTTCAAACTTTTATTTTGACCGTTGATTTAAAATGAATAGATTTGAGGTTAGAAATTTCAGAACAAGCTGATTTTAGGTAACTATATTCTCCTCATCATGTAGATCATTCTCTCTAAAAATTAGCTCTTGGATGCATTACACGTGGACCCCACATGCGAGGGGTTAAATAAGGGTGCTATATAACCTCACCCATATGTAATTACTCCGATTGATTACAGACAGAACGAAGGCTTTGGCGTTAAAGAATTAAAAAGATCCGCTCCATCATCCCTTCCTCGGCATCCTCTTCCTCCTCATCATCTCCAGTATCTATCTATATATTTGTAAGCAGTAAAAGCAAAAGCAGAAGAGTTTCTATTAACTGTAGAGTTGAAGGCTTGAAAAGCAAAAGCAGTCTCATTTCAAACCAACAGAAGCACTGCACAACCCTATTTCAAAAAAGAAAAAGTTAGGGTTCCCTCTCTCTCTGTTACTCCGACTGCTTTCTTATTCATTCCTTACTTGCATCTTTGGAAAGACGAAAAGAAAGCGATATTGCCCCACCCAAGCAGAGCTTTAAAGAATCACTCTCTCTTCTCTCTCAACATTCCTTCCCACTTTCCCTCTCTTTCTTTCTTTCGCAACATAAAAGCAACAAAAAAAAGAAAAAGAAAAGACAAAATGCATTCACCATTACCACTACTACTACATCTGTATCTGTGCCCAAACCAGAACAATAATCTAGAATCGTTTGTTCTTGGCTGGAGGAAATGGCGAGCTCCAGCGGATCTAAGAACGAAATGCCTCCTCGGGGAAAATCCCTTTCAAGGGGGATGACCAGAACTGTTACAATGATCGACGCAGCCGAGGATGATCCCACTGTTATCGACAGCGAGCTTGTTCCCTCTTCTCTCGCCTCTATCGCTCCCATTCTTCGTGTGGCCAACGAGATCGAGCCTGAAAACCCTAGAGTTGCCTACCTCTGTAAGCACCAACTAACTCAAAAATGCTATTTTATTTCCTTATTTATTTCATTCCAATTACGTTAGAAGCTAGAAAAGTATCTTTCACTATAATTTAGTTTTAATACTTTCTACTTGTTTTGCCTAATTCTTTCTTTTAAACCCCATATACTCTAAAATGGGTTCCATGTAATTGTTGAATAATTCATGTATAAGTGTAAGTGTAGTTCCGGATTTTATGGATTTCATCCCCTTGTCTTGTCTAGTGTAGTCTAACTTAATTTGGATAGAACTTACTGTGCTTGATAAATTGAATTTGTTTGTTAGATACATAATAAGTAATGATCCCTTCTCTCTTTCATCTTAGAAAAGAATGCAAACTTGATTGATTGATTGAACCATCTTCTCTTTCTTTTTCTTTTCATTCAAAAAAAAAAAAAACTAGAATGTTTCATGATAACATGTTTAGAGTGAAATTTCCTTAGTGGCATCTCAACTATGCATAGATTTTAATCTTGTACATGTATTTCTATAGGCATTTAAGATAAACTTTTAATAAATAATTTCGTAACCATTGGACCTAAAAAAAAAGTAAAAGAAACTGCCAGGACAGAGCTTCCTTAACTAGTTCTAAGTGTACCAAGTTTTAAGGCAAGTTAGCTTTAGATGAGACGATGTCATTGCTAATGAGTTGGGTGGTTTGGGTTTCAACTTTGTTTTGTTAAATTTTCATTTGTTTTTCTTACAACTGTAATGACATTGAGATGTGGAGAGGTGGTTGTCCAATTGAAAGTTTAGAAGGGAAGTCTAGTGCTGAAAATCAAACTGTAAATCTTTGTCTCATGTTTAATATGTGACCCAAGATTTAATAGGTCTCACATGCAACGAAGCTTCGAACAACCAACCCTACACCACATGATGTTGAGGAATACACCACAGTAAAGGGGTGGCCCCACTCTAACTTAAGTGAGAGGGATATGTTCCAGCAACATAACCACAATGCGTAAATTACTTATATGGCCCATTAGCCCCACTAAACATAAAATACAGAATAAAGAACTTCAACAAATTCAGTTAACTCTGATGTTTGAGAACATTGCATTGTTGTGAGTACATCTCTTCAAGAGATTTCGTATCATCTTCGCTGTATCAAAAAGTTGAACATTTGAGGCCATTTAAGGTGGGGGATAGCGATTCTAAGTCAAACATTTCAATTTCTTCTTAGCACGTGAAAGGACTCATTTAATATCAAACCGGAAGAGATGATTATGATCATTCAATTCATGGATGTAATTTTTACCTACATCATAGATTATACTCATAGGACATAAGATTTTTTTTATCAGCTATAATAGCCACACAAAAAACCCTAGAAAATTGGAAGGTGCTTAACTCAAACAACGAGGGGTGGTTGTAATAACTGAATCTTCTGGAGTGTTTTTGATAGTTAAAATGAAAACCCTACAGAGCGATTGCCCTACACTGCTAAAAAAAAGGAAGAATAAGAAAAAACTTGGCAATTGAAGGCCCTATGAATTGCAGAAACTCCACCATAACTTGCAAAATACTAATGTAGGAGGGTCTACATGCACACAGAGTCACACTGGCTTCTAGTTTTCGTGAATGTCGAGAACCTACTTTGCCTGAAATACAGATAAATCAACAAATAGGCTTCGTAAACATTTAAACAACTGTAATCCTTCAACATAAAAAGAAAGAAACTTCACTCCAAAATCTATTCTATTATTAAGAGGGAAGCGACCTAAGAGGTAGTCATGAGGTTGGAAATTGTGATTTCCCATCTTACCCTTACTAAATAAAAAAGAAAACATTAGAAAAACTTACAACCAAGGTTATTATTGGTATTTACCAATAAGGTAGTTACTAAAGATAAGTTAGTTTTTTGAACTACTCGGTTTCCCAATTTACATGCGCATCGCGCGTGCAGGAGGTCTTGTAAATAAAAAAAGAATGTTTAACCAAAAAAGGAGGAAAAGAATATGGACGAAGGGAAAAGGAACTTTTGTTTCATTATGGCAGAAAGTTGCTCTGCTACCAAGATAATAACCAGAAGCAGAAGAAGAAGAGAAGAAATTCACTTATTATATTCATTCATAAGTCTGACTTTTTTCTTTTTTATTTTTTAAAATTTTAAGTGATCTATATGTCTCTTAACCTAAATAGTTGATTTTTGGCATAATCATGCCCAGTAGGTCAAAACCCTCAATGAAAAGCTATTACAACTGGTAATGGTCAAATTTTATGCTTCCTTTTGACCTGTCTTTCATTTTATTTTGGATTAACCTCTTCAACCTGAACATTACATTATTACTTTTTGTTCATGTGTTCAATTAGGTCGCTTCCATGCATTTGAGAAGGTTCATAAATTGGATCCTACATCAAGTGGGCGTGGTGTTCGTCAATTCAAAACCTATCTTTTGCGTAGGCTAGAGAAGGTTTGACCTGATTGCTATCTTTTGTCTATACAACATATTCTCTTTTCTTGTAGTGCTTACTTTGAAATCCATTACAGGCATTGACATTGTACTATAACGGGTCTTTTATTTTACATCTATTCGTGTTAATAAGTTTTAGTTAGATATCAAGAAAAAGTTCATTGATCTTTAGTGTTTCTTGTTAACTAATTGAGGTATTTCAGAAGTTTCATTATCCTATAATTCTTATCCAGCCTTTTTTCTTTCTAAAATTATTTGAGTAATCGGAAAATGTTGTTCCTTTTAGCATGTCCTATAAGTTCTTCAAGTCTTTTCCAGTGGTGATGAAGCCACTCTGTGTTCAAAAGTTTGAAATGTGCTAACCTATTGTAAGTAGTCCATCCATGGACCTCGAGTGAATCTTAAAACCTTAAACCTGCTTTTTTTGTTTCTTAGATGGCTTAAAAATAAATCTGTAGCAGAATAAAATCAACATTGATTTTTAAAGTACCTTGATCAAGGAGAGTTCTCAATGTCTTCAGAGAGAGCCATATATTCTCTTAGATCATCTGTACAGTCAGGCAAGAATAGAAGAAAAAACTTCAATCTTCTTAGGAGTGAAACTCTAGTTGGTTGAGGTGGGCTCCGGTGTCAGGTTAAAATTAGTATTCTTTTGCAGAGAAAGGAGAAGAAGGCGAGAGAGGCGAAAGTGATATAATTAAAAACAAAATTATTGGAAGTTCTTTACTGTCATAATCAGCAGGCAACTCTAAGAGTTGTGAGTACCAATTGCTATCCTTGTCAAATGTCAAGGAAATCTATGAAATCATCCTTGAAGTTTCTGCATTAAGTAATCCCTAGATTTCCTTGAAGTTTCTGCAATGAGAAACTTTCTTCTGCTACATGTGGTTATCTAGGAAATTCAAACAATATTGATGAACCACTACTTGAATGTTGTGATTTTACACACATGTTTAATTGAATACTAGTATCTTTCTTTATATATATATAAACTTGATCTTTGGAGGACAATGGTTGTATTATACTATTATTAACGCATCTAACAGTTATGCATGTCACCTAAAGTCTTTTGAATAAATCCATGAGAAGAATTTCGTTATAAGGGATCCATGTAACCAAGATTATGAGAGCACAAGTCTAAGTCTTCCCAAATTTTTTTTTTGCCGTGTCGACATGGGTACGTGTGTCGGACACGAGCAGACACGGCTTGGATTCTTCCTTAAAGAAGAAGATAGAAGGCCCTAAAGTCTTCTTTTGGAGTTATTTTATACTTAGAAAGTGTCCAGAGGTTATGGGATAACTTGGATAGCAAATTTTCATGTTTTTAGTTGGTTTTGGACTCTTTTTGGAGGATTGTTTTATACTTAAAAAGGGTCCATAGGTTATGGGATAACTTGGGTAGCAAATTTTCATGTTTTTAGTAGGTTTTGGACTCTTTTTTGAGGAGTTATTTGTTTAATAGGCTCCTAGTACAAAAATTGTTAGGGGGGGAAATCAACAACAAGAAAAGAAACCCTAGGGGAGAAAAGTTAAAGAAGATAGATGATATGTGTAGAGAAGAGATCGACCGAAGTGGGCAGCATGCGTACAAATAAGTTTCCTTATTCCTAAGATCTATGTGGCCTTTCTCAACCAATCAAAATTGATATTTGGGGTACTCGTAATCTGTTTTACATGAGTAGTCTGATTTTACATGGGTTGTAACATGTTGTTATGATAATGTTTTGATTGTAGTAGGGTTTAACATGTTGTTATGCTACTAGTTTGATTGTGTTCAGCTTCAAACATGAAGTTATGTTGCTGATAGGGTTATTTTTGGGGTAATAACTTAATGCTATGTTGTTTCGGGCTATAGTTAGATTATAACCTGCTGTTATGTTACTGATTTGAATGTATAAAGGTTGTAACCTGCTGATATGTTGTTGTACTGATTATATACAGGCTACATGCTGCTGATTTGTAGTAGTGTTGGTTATAATTAGACTATAACTTGCGTATATGTTACTGCTGTTAGAAGATTAAATCGTGTGAACAGTAATTATGAATAGTGACTGTGAACAGTGTTTTGTGTACTACTCATGAATAGTGTACTTTAGTGTACTACGCCTGAATAATGTACTTTAGTGTACTACTTTAGTGTACTTTAGTTTGTGATAGTACACTTAATAAATATATATAAGGGGTAGAGATGCTACACATTTAGTAACCCTCTACCCCCTCATTCTCTTCATCTTTTCTTCTTCTTCTACCTTTTCTCTCTCAACTACTGCTTTGGGTTAAACTTGAACTTGAACTTAGTAAATTTGATAATTGATTATTGCTTTAATATGTATCTTGAATGTGATAAATCTGATAATGATTTTAGTGATTGGATGCCATAGAGTTGGCTGGTTATAAATTATGCTTTAGGAATTAAATTCAAATTCGTATGCGGTGAAAGCGATGAGCAGGATAGAGTTGGAATTTACTATATCTTGAATAAGAGCTATGAATGAACTTTCTTTTAGAGTACATGGTCTATTTGGCATGGATGCTATTCACGTTACCTAGGTTTCATCTAGGTTCTAAGATGTGGTTTCATGTGTGCACATGTATGTAAAATTTATGTATTGTGATGTTGAGAAAAACACCGAGGCAAGAATAGAAGAAAAAACTTCAATCTTCTTAGGAGCGAAACTCTAGTTGGTTGAGGCAATCCTTAACTGATATTCACAACCTATAGATGGCACAAACTTGAAAGATTTCTGTTAAGTGGAAACTACTATTCATGACACGTAGAGTGAAGGTTAACCTAATAGATGAGTTGGAATATTAATAACAACTGTGATGATGTTGTGAATCCCTATTGATTAGTGGTTGGCTCGTTCTTCTCTGTTTGCATTTTATGCGATGACCGAGGTGTCGCATTCGAAATTTATGGAGGTATACCTTAGCCGAGGTGGTTACTTGTTTATTGACGGAGAAGAGTCGATGTTAACACAAGTTAACCCAGTGCATAATTGGTTAATTTTGTGGACCACCAAATTGGAAAAAATTGAGGGGTATATTGAGTAAACTATTGGATGGTGAAACCAACTAAATTGAAGTACATACCTACTTAAGTTGTTAGATGTAGAGATATTCCTTGTGTTTGTTGAGAGATTGGGTAAGTTGGTTAAACACTCACAAACGGTGAAGTGTGGTGTAGACGCCGGTGTGGGATTGAATGGTGAACTACGTAATGCTTGATCTCTATTTGGGTACGTAGGCACTAGGTAGCCGCGGTGCGGTTCAACATAAAAATATAACAAACTCATTTTTGTTGTTGTTGGTGTTGATGAATTGACTTTTGCGTTTCTTTGACTGTACAAGTTAGTGTGTTGTTGATTGAAATTATTTTTGAGTTACATTTTGTTTAGACTTAATTTTAGATTGAAAGTTATAGGTTTTGTTGTAAGGTATCGAGTAATGAGTTTGGATTCGAGTTTATACAGTAATTAGAATTTGGGGCGTTACACATTGTTACTTAGTTTTTTGTGTTTGGTTTCCCCAAAAGCTGTAAAGGTGCGTCCATAGTGGGGATTGTGGGTCTTGAAAATGTGGGAAATGATTTCCCACTCACCACCTAACTTTTCCCAAGCTCGAGCCGGGAAATGCATCCTCTTCTCTTTCTCTCTCTTTTTTTTTTTGAGGGGAAGTTCAAATTTATTAATAGGCCAAATTGGCAAAAAATTGCAAGTATAACAGTATAAAGATATAAAAATAAAAAATGAAAAACTATACTCGGACTAGCCAATAGGTTGGCCGTCCCGAAAACCCTCTCTCTCTCTCTCTCTCTCCTAAATATACGAACCCACCCTCTTCATCCGAAACTCCTTTTCTTTCTTTTCTTTCTCTGTTTCTCAACTAGCATTAAGGTTTTCTTTGTAAAGCAACAAAAATGGGGAAAAGAGTTGTTGCCTGTTGCTGCTTTAATCCTAATGAAGAAGATCTTCCCATAGTAAGCCTACATAGCGATATAGGTCTTCCTTAGCTTCACAATGATCATGTACACGATTTCTTTGTAGGGGCGAAACCAGGAATTTATGTTGGGGTGGGATGAATTCAAAGACTCGAAGTGTCAAACTCGGTTACAAAAAGCTTTTTTTTTTTTTTTTCCAGCTTCAACTATTGAACATAACATGAGAACAGAGACAAAAGAAATAAAGAAGAAAGAGAGAGGAAGAAAGACAAAAGGGTCCACTTTTGTTTAAGTCGCTTGTGTAAATTTTTTGTATAATTTTACCCCCGGATAAGGTATCAAATCCATTTTATATCCCCAACTTTTTAAATTAATTTCTATGGAGAGCATATCCGCATACGTTGTTATTCATACATTGAGTGTACATTGGCCTGTGCGGCCCACATAGAGATGATTCAAGGGCTAATTTAAGTTAGGATGTTCTCTTCTTCGTGTAGATCATTCTCAGAAAAAAATCAGCCCCTTCTAAAGCTTGTAACCTTATCATACATTGAGTGAAATCAACGGTAAAATGAATAGCTCAAACACTGTTGATTTTCAGTGATTTCCAATCGCTGGATGATGGGGTTACAAGTTCTAGAGTGTGCTAATTTTTGGTGAGGATGATCTTAGTGCTTCCGCCTTTGTCTCTTTGTGCGTGTTTTTCTCTCTCTTTATTTCTCTTTCTTGCATTTTTTTTTTCTTCTTTTACTTCTTTGTTTCTGTTAGAATGCTTGCCATTTTCAGGAATGTGGGCAAGCTGTTGCAACTATGTAGGCTGTATACCTTGAGTAAAGTTTCCTATTTTGTTATTATTTGTAGTAGGGTTTTCATTATTTAGCTAAGTAACATTGGTACGGGTACGGGTGTGGGTGTCGGACACCGGTACGAGGTGTCGGATTCGGCGACCTAAAAAAACCCGAAACGGGGATACGGTAGTGTATATATCTTAGATAAATATTTTCTCTTAATATCAAGATAAGTGGACCACCAATTGGAGGAAAAATCAAACAGGTCCCAAGTAAAAGTAGAGAGTTAAGCTTTAAAAGGTTGGTTTGAATTAGACTTAGAATTGGGCCTTTATAAAGTGGGCTTAGCTTATAATAGGTTGGTTGTTTTAAAGGGTTAAACTTGGGTATTTAAGAAGTTGTCCTTTATAAAGTGGGCTTAGCTTATAATAGGTTGGTTGTTTTAAAAGGTTAAACACTTAAACTTGGGTATTTAAGAAGTGGCCCAGCTTAAATTAAGTTGGTTGGGTTAAAGGGGTTAGATTAGGGTTAAGTATTATATCTATTATCTATATCGTATGATAGCTGAGCTCCCAAAATGAAAAAACCCTAAACAGCAAAGGTCCGACAACAAGAAAGAGGCGGTGGTGTATGTAGGAGAGATGGTTGCGATGTCTGAAAAATGCTGATAATTATCCTCTTCTCCTCTTCTTCATTTCCTGGAAATCAGATCTTGTTCAGTCTTCTTCTCCTCCTCTTCTTCTTCTTCTTCTTCTTCATTTCTTCTTCTTCTTCGATCTGGGTTTTTGACAGTTATTTTTGAAAAAAAAACATAAAAGAAGGAAGAATCCAAAGTCGTGTCTGCTCGTGTCTGACACGCGTACCAGTGTCGACACGGCTAAAATTTTTTTTTTGCCGTGTCGTTGTTACTTAGTTATTTAGTAAGTTTCAGATTATAGAGAGATTATTTAGTAAGTTGTTGATTATAGAAAGATTGTATGGGACCCACTCATTATTAATAAATGTGCGGGAGAGGACGACCTACACAACCAAGCTAAGCAAGATGTAGCCATCCACTCTTTCCCTCTATTTACACACTTTTGTTCTATTTGGCCTACACTTTAACTTGGTATCATATCATCTGATCTGCTCTTTACATTCCACTCTCTCTCTCTCTCTCTCTCTTTGTTTTTTTCTTTTTTGTTTACTTGAATGAAGATGGTGGTATGGTTTGTTTTTTTTGTTTTTTTTGTTTTTTTAAATTTATTATTATTTATTTAATATTTTAACCTTACAATAAATGTGACTTGTTTATTGTTGTTCTTTGATCCTATATTTGACCTAGGAAAGTTTTGGTGGTTGAAGTATTTATGGTGGCAAAAATCAGTTCGTGCAAGTTTCAAGTTTACACATCTTTTAGGCATGTTGGGTTTATGTTTTTGGTGTGATTTTTGAGGCTGTTTTCCCCATCAACCCAAAACATGCAACACTAGAGAGTTCTACATGTACTTAACGACAATGGTGGTGGTTCGCCTTTGTTTGCCTCCATTTGCAAATTCTTTTTTTTTTTCTTTTGCCTTCATTTGCCTTCGGTCTGAAACCATTCTTTTGAAGATTTGAAGTCACCTTAATGTTTTGAATATTTGAAGACCAATTTGGAGATTGTTGACGAAGCTTGTGCTCAGTTTTTACTCTCTATGGAAAGCTGGAGATCGTTTGATCTCTATGCTCAACTTGAGTGGGAGTGCTTGAATGTATGCCATCTTTAGTAGTGTGGGCCCCTGGGCCAGCCCTGTGTGGTTGTTTAGGCTGTATGACTTGAACATAGTTTTTTATTTTTAGTATAGGTTCCTATTTTGTTATAGGGGTTTTCATTATTTACTAAGTTTTAGATTATATAGAGCTAATTTAGAAAGTTGTTGATTACAAAAAGATTGACCCACTCATCATTAATGCATATGTTGGAGAGGAGGACTCCCTACACAACCAAGCTAGGCAAGATGAAGCCGTTCATGGCTTCTCCCCTTTTCTTCTCTCCCTCTCTTTACGTTCTTTATTCTATTTTGCCTACACTTTAACTATTTTTATTCTTTAATTTTTATTTTTTGTTCTTTTATTTAACTCCCCTGATTCTCTCATTTTTTGAAAATACAGGAGCTGAAAAAGGATAAAAAAGGTGTTTTTGAAAAAAGAAAAAAAGAAAGAAAAATGCAAAAGAAAAAGAGTAGTAAAATAGACGCCAAACATATATATGATTTCGTAAGCACTAAAAACTTTTAGCAATCACTTGTTTAATTCACATTTAATACGTGAATATTATGTTTTTATGGAGGTTTTTATTAAACACTCATATTTTTCAAGCAATTGCAAAATTTGCGAATTATATGGTCATGTCATTATTTTTGTATTATACATGAACTATTATCCCCAATTTACTTAAAAACACATTTTAAACATGAAAAATAATAAATATATTGATTATTAAAATATATTTATCAGTCTGGATCCGTGTACACATAAAAGTTTACATCAAAAGTGTACACAAGCCTGTGGGGATCACATGGAGATGATCCAAGGGCTGATTTTTTGGGAGGACGTTCTCTACACCATGTACATCATCCTCACAAAAAGTCATATCATTCTAAAACTTCTAATCCTTTCAAATGTTGGTTAAAAATTTAGTTTCAACTGAGCAATCTATTTTACCGTTAGTTTTCAACGGGAAGATGAAGGGGTTAGAAGTCATTCAATGATATGATTTTTGGCGAGGGTGATCTGCATAGTGATGAAGACGTCCTCACCAAAAATCAGCGCCCTAGTCTTCTCCATGTAGGCCCCATAGGCCGTTGTAAACTCGTAAACTTTTCGTTGTATGCGGATCCCGACTCTATATATAAGGGTCGGGTTCTTGGGACACAAGGTTTTGACACAGGGTTTAAACACTTCCTATTTACTGTTGGGTGCAATCATCCAATGGTTTAAAGTCTATTGATATATGATCTTTATCTTCTTAAATTTAAGGATCAATTCCTAAATTATAGGGACACATCAGTGAGTTGCTAACCGTTGGATGATCGTATCTAACTGTGAATAGAAAGTGTTTAAACCTTGTGTCAAAACATTGTGTCCCAGGAACCTGACCCATAAATACTAGTAGAACGTTTTACATACAAAACCCTAATAGGTTAGAGTGTTAGACAACAACATCCAAAGTAAATCCAAGACAAATACAATGTCAAACAAACAACATTCTGGCTATCCAGTTCAGGGTTTAGTCAGATGGGTTAGGGAAAAACTAATCCAGGATAACTAAAGATAGTTTTAATAAGAGACACTAAGGGATTCACACATGCTCCCTAATCTAAATTTCAAATGTTCCAATGGGTTATCTATCATGTGGATTAAACAATACATGGCTCGAGGATATGGCTTTACACTGGCAAAAAAGGTTATGCTTTTGCTAATTTTAGAATCTATTTTGTTATGTAGTATTGACATGTGGCTGTCCACTAATCCTTTCAAAGGATGTGTCATACCAACACGTGTCATCATTTTAAGGTGTTTGATGCCACCATTTGACACCTCACATAACATGTGTCAAATGGTTAGACACCCTCATCACTTTGCAACCCCTATATATATGTGTACTTCATTATTGTTGTGGTATGAAGTTGGATGTAATAAATAGCATCAGTGAATGAAATAACTATCTTCTCCCTATTTCTCTCTCTCTCTCTCTCTCATATACTAGTAGTACATTTACACTTCTTCATCTATCGCAAAGAACGTAGTTTTATAACACGTTATCAGCACGAGTCTCTACCAATCTTTACGACGAGAACGAGTTTTAGACTACACGATCAACTACAAGTTTTGGATAATTTCTGAATCATAAAGGTATATCTGTGTAGTTTTATTTCAAATGTCAAATATAACAAAGCTTGAGTTTGTTGCTTTAGATATTTTTGGAAATAACTACCTTTCATGGATTCTTGATGCGGAAGAGCAATCGACTATAAGACAGAGCTGCGGAGGGACTAAAAGTTTTTATGTTCAAGAGCAAGAGTAAGTCAGGTTTAGTCTTTCCGGGAACTCGAGCTAGTATTGTTTCTACTAGTCGGCACCACAATCGAATTTAATAGCAAGAGGACGGTCAGAGCAAAACAACTTCTTTGGGAAAAGCGATGTCATTATATTCCGGTAAGAGTTCAAGCGGTAGTTTGAGCTAAAGCACTCTTCTTGGCGTTCAATTCACTTCTATTGTTGTACCATTCCATCTCTTTGTCATCGCATATAGAATTCTTTTTCCCGTTTCGAGTTTCAGGTC
The DNA here is from genome assembly GCA_002174775.1 of Macleaya cordata. Taxonomy (NCBI): domain Eukaryota; kingdom Viridiplantae; phylum Streptophyta; class Magnoliopsida; order Ranunculales; family Papaveraceae; genus Macleaya; species Macleaya cordata. The sequence goes on from MVGT01001646.1 coordinate 347,022, forward strand.
TAGTGTGGTAGCTATCCATATAGAGGCTTTTAAGTCAAGTTTTTGCAAAAAGCCTATATCTCGAATCTAATAAACTCGCTCATATGATAAGAGAATGAAATCAAGCGACCCAACAAAGTTGTGTCTGCACTTATTTTCTTTCGACATCATATCCACAAAGGATTGAAATAAGAGTATTTGACAGTAAAGGACCCGTTGATCCTTTGGAATAATCTGAAAAAGAGGTATGACCATCAGAAGATGGTCATACTGTTGAAAGTCACCACCGACTTTCAACAAGTCTCTGGAATCCTTTTTTCTTTTCTCCTTTCAACTCTCTAGACTTTTCTCTTCTAAATATCTCCAGCTATATTATTATTATATTATCCCACTTTGTCTAGATATTTCTTTAATCTAGAAAACTCTAGCAACTTAAGTGTGTCGGTTGATTACTACTATAAATAGGGTCCTAGTCTCCACTTTGTAACCAAGCAAGTGAAGTGAGCAAAGTTAGCAAGTGAGTGAGTGAGTTATTGATGAGTGCTAGCAAGTGAGTGAAGTAATTAGCTAATACAAATAAGTACTTGTGAGGGTGTATTGAGTGTTTGTGAGTGTAGTGTTATAAGTTGTGTACTCCACCATTTGTAAGTTATTTATTATTAATAAAATAGTGTCTTCTTGTTTGTATCCAAGTGCCCATCAACTTTGGATCAATTTTTGATGGGGCTAGAAATTTTAAAATGATATTATTTTTGGTAGGGATGTTCTACTCATCTTTTAGATCATTCTCACAAAAAATTAGCCCTTGGTTCCTCACCATGTGGGCTCCACAACCAATGTAAAAATACCGATGTACATTGATCTGGACTCTTTAATTAGTCTGACAAACTCAGAAGGACTCGACATGCATCTGATGGATGTGGTTACAAACTTACAACATATCTATATGTAACATTAGATACTGATATCTATATGAAAATCCCTGAGGGATTAAAATTGCCTGAAGCAAAATCACGCAACATGTATTCACTTAAGCTTAAAATGGTTTTTTATGTATTAAAACAATCCGGACGGATGTGGTATAATTGCCTTAGTGAATACTTGATAAAAGAAGGATATACTAACAATCCCATTTGCTCATGCGTATTCATTAAGAAAACAGAATATGGATTTGCTATCATTGCTGTATATGTCGATGATATCAATTTAATTGGAACTTCTGAAGTGCTCAAGAAAGCTGTAGGATATTTGAAGAAAGAATTCGAGATGAAAGATCTCGGAAAAATGAAATTTTGTCTCGGCCTGCAGATCGAACATAATGCACGCGGAGTTCTTGTCCATCAAACAACATATACTGAAAAAGTCCTGAAGCGCTTTAATATGGACAAAGCCTATCTGCTTAGTACTCCTATGGTCGTGAGATCTCTCGATGCTGAGAAGATCCATTTCGCCCAAAGGAGGATGATGAAGCACTACTTAGTTCAAAAGTACCATACCTTAGTGCAGTCGGTGCATTGATGTATCTTGCACAATGTACTAGACCTGACATAGCTTTCTCAGTAAATTTGTTAGCCAGGTTTAATTCAACACCAACAAGGAGACATTGGACATGTGTAAAACAAATTCTCCGTTATCTCTGTGGAACAACAGACATGAGATTGTTTTACTCTAAGAATCCATCCAATGGCTGACAAATAAAGGGCTACACAAATGCTGAATACCTCTCTGATTCCCACAAAGCTATCTCCTAATCTGGATATGTTTTTACAAGTGGTAATACAATATTTTCTTGGCAATCCAATAAGTAAAGTTTTCCGACCACTTCTTCTAATCATTTAGAGATTATTGCTCTGCATGAAGCTAGCAGAGAATGTGTGTGGTTAAGATCACTAATTGGACACATTAGAAGCTCTTGTGATCTACCCTCCATCATTGATGTACTAACAGTTATTCTTGAAGACAATGCTGTGTGCATATCACAAGTTAAAGAAGGTTACATCAAAGGTGATAGAACCAAACACATTTCGCCAAAACTCTTTTATTCCACTATCTCCAGAAGAGTCATGGAATTGATATCCAGCAGATACAATCATGTAAGAATTATGCTAATTTATTCACAAAGTCTTTGCCAACAACGACATTCATAAAGCTAGTTTATGGAATTGGCATGAGACGTATGTATCATCAAACAAACTGATTTTCAGAGAATGCTCAATCAGGGGAAGTATATCAGTGACAACATTTGATCTTTTTGGACCTTATCGCGCTGTACTCCTTTTCCTTTGTCAAGGTTTTGTCCCTCTGGGTTTTCCTTGTCAAAGTTTTTAATGAGGCAGCTTATGCGAGTCCAACACTGTTATAAGTTTATGTTGTACTCTTTTCCTTCGCTCTGATTTTTTTCCCTTTGGGTTTTTCCTAGCAAGGTTTTTAATGAGGCACCTATCTAAGAATAGTGGACATCCAAGGGGGAGTGTTGTGTAGTATTGACATGTTGCTGTCCACTAATCCTTTCAAAGGATGTGTCATGCCAACATGTGTCATCATTTTAAGGTGTTTGATGCCACCATTTGACACCTCGCATAACATGTGTCAAATGGTTAGACACCCTCATCACTTTGCAACCCCTATATATATGTGTACTTAATTATTGTTGTGGTATGAAGTTAGATGTAAGAAAATGTAAGAAATAGCATCAGTGAATGAAATCAATATCTTCTCCCTATTTCCCTCTCTCATATACTAGTAGTACATTTACACTTGTTCGTCTATTGCAAAGAGCGTAGTTTTATAACAATTTTAAATTTGTAATAGATATAAGTAGTTGATGCATGATAGTTTCAATAGTTTCTCACCATGGTCGTCACATCACGAGCTACTAATGTGATGAATGAGAATGGAACACCATATATCTGCCAACCATCATGCAGCCGAAAAGCAATGCCATAGTAGAATAATAGCCTGTTCGCAAAATTCCATTGCAACCCAAAAGATCCAGCAATTATGAGATGGGTGGTGTTAGTTAATTTTTGTTATCTTCAATCAACAAAACTACTGATTGGCACTGTCTGCATTCGACGCTAATTACTTTGCAATAGCATAAATGATAAAGTTAATTTCTTTTTCAGTAAAAAGGCATCCTACATAACTCATAGGATCATTAACTTTTGTATTTGTTAAGTGTTAAGAGTTAGTCAAAATAACTTTAATAGTACACATGAGTTTTAATAGTAAATACTTTTGAAATTTATGATGTGTAAATTTTCTCTTGGTGCTAGGAAGAAGTGGAAACAGAACGTCAGCTTTCAAGAAGTGATCAAGGTGAAATCCAGAAGTTCTATAAGATATTTTATGAAGAAAAAGTGAGAGAAGGACAACTTAGAAGAAAACCGTGAGGCTTGACGTTGACTCCTTGACTTTTCCATTTTTTTTTATTTTTTTTTCGGACTTCTATTTGCTGATGAAAATTGTTAGAACATTTCATATTTATTATACCGGTCTTTTTTCCCCACTAATTTTTTTTTTTTTGACTTTCTATAGTGAGGAGATGGTAAAAAACTATCAGATCGCATCGGTATTGTATGACGTGCTGAAAACTGTGGTACCTCTTGATAATGTTAATGATGAGGTTTGATTTTTGTTATGTTTCTATTTTCCATTTCTAGGTTTTTATTATATTTGTTTGCACTTGTATGGTAGTTTTATATCTAGGTTTCAAGATAAAGAGAGAATTGTATTGGCAGATTAACAGATATGCTAAAGAAGTTGAGAGGAAAAAGAAGGGGCACTTTAATATTCTTCCCTTGTATGCAGTTGGCACTATTCCAGCGATTATGGAACTTCCCGAGGTTGTAGTATGTTGCATATGTTTGTAGTCGATTTTTCAATGTCCATATTTCTCATTTGACCCCATTATATGTCATTTATTTTCTTGAAAATGTAGATCAAAGCGGCGCTTCGTGCTTTACGTAAGGTGGATAACCTTCCAAAGCCCAGAGTTCAGTCAACTGATACTGCTCCTCATAACCATATCACTCCTGAGGACTGGGATGGATCTATCCATGATTTGCTTGACTGGCTTTGGTTAGTTTTCGGGTTTCAGGTAAGTTGCAGTCTGAATTCCTTTAAGGTTCCATTCTTAACCCTGGTTACTTCATGTTTCATTTCTAGAAGACTTCACATTCCCATAAAGGTGGACAAACAGGATGGGGTTTCTCAATTCCAAATATCCAACCTATGGTTGTCATCTATGAGATTTACTCTACAACAAACGGACTTGATTGGGCTAACATGATAATTTTATCTATTGCCAGAAAGGTTTTGGTCAGCTTTGCTCCGACTGTCTAAAAGAACTTAATTGATAATTGATAATGTGCCAAGATAATTAGATTATTTAAAATGTTAGCATAGGAGATATCCTAGGTTAGACAGATCCATTAGTGGGTCCCACCTTTACACACATGATACATATTTTGTGGCTATAACCTCCAGGGATAAATGGCCATCTTTTTTTATCTCCTTGAAGGGGACGAACCCTGACTTTCTCCTCCATTTTGAATGTGATAACAAATGTTCATATAAGAAAGCTATGATCTGACTGATTTTATGTTCTATCCTTGTTGTATGAAGAAAGGAAATGTAGCAAATCAGAGGGAGCACTTAATTTTGCTGCTTGCAAACGTTGACATAAGGAATAGGCAACATGAAGACTATGTGCAGGTAAGTCTTTTTTCTTTTTCAGGGTACTGTTTCTTAATTTTGTATATTTGCTTGCTAATGTTGAAATTTGCATCTTTGCTTTCTCAAAGGTAGACGATTGATGTTTGTACTTATTGCAGCTGGATGATAAGAGTGTCAAGCATTTAATGGACAAAGTTTTCAAAAATTATCGTTCCTGGTGTGCCTACTTGCGTTGTGAATCAAATCTCAAGTAAGCAAGCTTGTCGCCCACAGCATTCCAAGCAATAGCTGAATTGAAAAGTTTACTGTTTATCTGATTCTTCAGTACTAGGATTTTACTTAATAACAATCTTATTCTTGCCTTGTAGGTTTCCTATTAATGCTGACAGACAACAGTTGGAACTTCTCTATATCGGACTTTTTCTTCTCATCTGGGGAGAAGCTTCAAATATTCGATTCATGCCAGAATGTATTTGCTATATCTTCCATAAAGTATGTTCCCTTTCATTTCTAGCCTACTAGATTTTGTTTCAGCTGAGATTCACAATCTTGGAAACTGGAAAGCTTGAAATGTTAAGTTTCAGTTAGAATTTCCTATTTTCTAGGACCATTTCCCTTGTGATGGAGATCTTTTACTTCAGATAAATAATAAAGTTGATAGAAGCTTATGTTTATATCTGTCCTTGAATTCACATTTGCATCTGTTTGTGATATCTTATAGCATCAGCCAACATTTCATTATATTTTCACTCTTATGTAGTTTCTGAATAAGGTTAGAAGTCATCAGCTATTATATTACCCTACAGTTACATTAGCCAGAGTTTAAGGGTAAACTATTTAGAGAACTGATCCGCTTACATGCTTATTCTTACATGTTCTTTGTGGGGACCAAATGGAGATGATCAATGGATATGAGGATGTTCTCCGCGTCATGTAGATCATCCTCATATAAACTCACCATGTTCTAAAACTTCTAGTCCCATCAAAACTTGGTTTAAAGTTAACAAAAAAACAAACAGCTTATAAATTACCTAATTTTGATGGGGTTAGGAGTTTTAGAATGATGTGATTTATGGTGAGGATGATCTAAATGGTAAGGAGATCATTCTTACATGTTCTTTGTGGGGACCAAATGGAGATGATCAACGGATATGAGGATGTTCTCTGCATCATATATATCATCCTCATATAAAATCACCATGTTCTAAAACTTGTAGCCCCATCAAAACTTGGTTTAAACTTTAAACTTTAAAGTTAACAAAAAAAACAAACGGCTTATAAATTACCTAATTTTGATGGGGTTAGGAGTTTTAGACTGATATGATTTATGGTGAGGATGATCTAAATGGTAAGGAGATCATTGCTAAGACTGAATCATCTCTATGCGGGCCCCACAAAGAACATGTAAAAAACATGTAAGAATAAGCATGTAAGCGGATCCGTTCTCAACTATTAATTTATGGTCCTCTGTTAATACAAAAACTTGCTTTACCTTAAACTTTGATGGATGTCCTATTACATTTTCCGTCTTGTTAGCAAACCAGTTCCTAGTTTCTTCAAGGACACCACCGGCTTGTCAATCATTTTTTTCTCCACTCCCATTTCCAAATGGCCGACATGTTCTTGTCTATTTTCTCATAGCAGAGGAGATAGAAAAAACTGTAAGCATGGGGAGTCCTTGAACATTAAAAAGGATTCTGAATCAGGGTCTTTGTTCTAAGCCCTTTTGAAGGTTCTATCTTGTTTATTCTGCTACTGTAATGGGGTCTTGCCCCATATTTATTTCTACATTGCATCAAAATACAAATCAGACGGATAGAAGAAAAAGATGGTACCTAAATCCAACAAAGTATAGTGCTTCGATGTATTGTTCCTTTTCTATGGTTGAAGCGGTTTATTGTTCTGTGAGCTCACTTGGTCAAAATAATCAAGTGAAGGTGTCTCTGCAATTTCCTTATCCGTTACATTCTGCCTTTGAGGGGCGTGATAGTTGAGGGAAGTCCTTCTGCGACTAGAAGTACGATTCATACCAAGAAAGGATTTAAAATGGATGGACTCAAAAGTCAGAACTTGGATGAAGTTTGTGCACTACTAGCTCTCCCAATTGCCCAATTACCCACAAAAACATACGTGATAGGAAACTTGTCCTACTTTCCAAAGTAGCTGCTTTCCATTTAGAACTCTTGTACACATGTAATTAATAAAATTGAAAGCAATCAACATGATCTCATGCTTGAACTCCATGGTCATCCATTGCTCTTCAGCAAGTTCCACTCTTGTGCCAGCTACCTAATAACACCTTGTCCCATAACTAAGGTGTAATAGGAGCTCCGACGAGTATGTAATGACATATATCCTTATATTGCTCATCTGCTATATTAGGAGCACACCAAAGAGCACGAGGATGACTTCCCCCATGATCATCAACAATCCATCCATGATGACTTGTGCGCCGATCACCATCATCATTCATGCTCATATAGATTCTTAGTTCTTACACTGGTAAACTGGCTTGTATGCAGATATGGCCGCTGTAAGACCTTTACATCTAGGGCACTTTTAGTTGGATATGGCTCAAGAGGCCTAGACAGTTTAACCGCCTATCATGATCAAGGGCACACCACAAAGCACTTAAATGACTTGCATAGGCCCTATGTACCTCCCGCTTGACACACTCCCAATGAAAAGGTGATGCTTTTAAACTTGAAAAGATGGCAGGCGAGGCTTAAGCCTTACAGAAACCGAGGTGTAAGCCATACATCTTACCTCAAAGCACGCTTGAATGTTTCCAGCCTGCCTTTATAAACACTGCTTGCATCATTTGATGATGTCACGTGAAGTGCTAAAAACATGGTCCAGCCAGAAGTTAATGTGTTATTAATGTCCTTGTACAATGCTTAAGGCTCTTGACTGAGTTGCAGTAACAACTTCAAACTTTCTATGATTCGAAATGATGGATTCAATAAGTTCTTGCCAATAAGCAAGGGTGCTGATTAGTAACAGTAAACTGAAAGAACAAACCAAATGAGCACCTAGGAAGAAATGGCCTTATGCAAAAATTACCTGTGATGCCTATGCTCATAAACCTATCATGGAGCCACCCATTAATGATAATGGAGCTATGCGCATAGTTTCTCCCGTGATATGAGTTACCACCCTTTGATCATTTATACTACCCCAAAGTCCGGCTACATTTCAACTAAAATGGAATGTTGCTACTGAAATTGTATTGTACATCCAGAACAAAGCTAGGAAGGCACGATAATTTCCTTAAAATATATATTACCTTAAAAAGCATTCACTGCCACATTTTGATACTTGGTATTATTCTGATAATTTTCTTACCAATCTTTGGTTATGTGAGATCTGCCTATGAGAAATGATGTCCCTCTTTCTATTTTCTATTAAAAAGATGGCAGACGAGCTTTATGGAATTTTGCATAGCAATGTACATTCGGCTAGTGGAGAAACATTCCAACCAGCGTTCCAGGGCGAAGAATCATTTCTGCAAGAAGTTATAACACCTATTTATCTGGTCATGCGCAAGGTAAACTATTTTTAGATGCTACTGTGTCTCTCACGTGTTTCATTCATTGGTTATATATAGGGGAGGGATATTACACCACTTGTTTTTGTGGGGGCCCACATGGAGATGATCTAAGGGCTAATTTTCGGTGAGGGTGTGTTCTCCTCACTGCGTATATCATCATATATCAAAACCAGCCCATTCTAGTACTTCTAACCCCTTCAAATCATCTCATAAAAAATAGGCAAATTTTAAGCATCTTTCTTAACCGTTGATTTTTCGATGAACTTTTCATGAGATTAGAATTTCTAGAATGGGTTAATTCTGGGATATGATGATCTACATAGTGAGGAAAACATCCTCACCGAAAATTAGTCCTTGGATCATCTCCATGTGCGCACCGCTTTGTCCTAAAAAATCAATGGTCCAATAGTGCCGCAATAAGGCATGGTGCAATATCCCTCCGCATATATATACAAGTTGATATCTGAAAAACACTCCTTGTTTGGTCCAATAGGAAACTAGGAGGAACAAAGGAGGTACTGCGAGCCATTCAAAGTGGAGAAATTATGATGATCTAAATGAATATTTTTGGTAAGATAATTCTTTGAGTAATTGTTTGTTTTCTAATTCCACAACTCTATGAGACGAGTAATACTACAAATTCTTGTCTTTGGCAGGTCAAATAAATGTCTTAAGTTGGGGTGGCCAATGAATCATAAGGCAGACTTTTTTATTCATACAGAGAAGATTGATCCCATACTCCAGGTTTGGAAATCAGAGAGCTTCAGTACTGATTAAGCTTTTGTCATTCATAAGCATTCAAGTAGTATACCATGTCCCCTCTTTAACATATAGATACTGTGCAGAGTTGCTCTATATTTGAGCATTTGCTTTGATGTAGAATTTATATTTGAATGCAGTGGATCCTACATGATCTAATTCCATACTTTATTTTTGAAAGAATAAAACCAGAAATGGAGGGTAAAAAATCATTCTGCCCAAGAGTGTACTCTTTAAGTTCTCTTTATTTCTAGAAGTTTCTGCAGGAAAGGAGTAACTCATCCCTTTGTGGTCCTACCCATATACTCTGGGCTATAACAAAAGCTAAATAATAATTTGATGAAAAGTAGAGTAATTGGTCCCTACACTCATCACTTATGCTCCTTACCAGAGCCAACTGAAATTTTTTATCTATAAAAAACCAAATGCCAAAAATCACTTGTAAAATCAAAACCAGCCAACCCTACATTGGTCCTTGGTCGTAAGAGTGCCAATGGGTCGGTATTGGTTTGGGTACTTTAGGTCTATAGAACAAGAACCTATAGTGGATGTGAGTTAGAGTTCTTAAATTTTTGTTTTTTGGGTAATACCAAAGTCGGCCCTGAATTCGGCCCTAAATTCGACTCATCAGCTGGAATTCCTTGCTCATTCAAAAGGATTTCTTCTCAATTTCCTAATTTTTTTTTTCTCTCTCTCTCTCTCTTTTTTTTAAAGAAGCATGAATAATTTTTCTCTATTCTCTCTAGCTTTTTTTCTTTTTTAGCTCAACATATTATAATGGAGACTTTCATAAACATGTTTGGCTAAGTCTATGTTGTACATATCGGCAATTTCTCGGGATTAATCGCTGATATATCGCTTATCGGGACCCTGACGATTATTTTCGCAAAATATCGCTGAACTTTATTGGACTGATATTATCGTCCAATATTTATAAAAAATCGGCCGATAATTGCGATAGCTTGTATTCGAGAATCGCCGATTTTATCGGCCCTATAAAATTTTATAAGAGGAAGAAGATGAGGAGGGGAAGGGGAGGAGGAGCCAGCTGAAATCAAATATGGATTTCAGATCTGGTTTCTAAAAAGAATAGTCAAATACAGAAAATCGAAGAAGAAGAGGATGAAGAAAAGAAGGAAAAAAGAAAAGAGAAGCACTATCCTTGTCATCACATCAGCCACCGTCTGCCGCCTCTTCCATCGTCCTCAACATGCTGTTTAGGGTTTTCACTTTTTCCTTCTTACTTCATACGATCTGATATGTACTAGTACTACCCTAAATGGCTAAATGCCTAAATCCAACCCCTTTAACTTATTTCAGCTGGGCTTACTTCTTAAAACCCAAGTCTCTAACTCTTTAAACATCTTAATAAAAACTTATTATATGCCAAGCCCACTTCTTAAAGGCCCACTTATAAAAACTCTTTCATATTTGAGTATTGAACCCAATTAAGTCTACTTCAAACTAACCATTTTAAAGCCCAACTCTCTCTTTTTTACTTAAGTTATGTTTGTTTTTCCTTTTAATCAGTGATCCACTTATTTTGTATATTTATATTATGGGCCGATATTTGCCGATAAATCCCGATAAATCTTTTCATATCGCTTATCGCTCCTTGGCCGATAAGCGTCCGATAACGATATGTACAACTTAGGGCTAAGTTTATGGCCAAGACTAGAGGAGAAGCTTAATGCAATTCAATTATTATCTTGGAACATCAATTAATGTATTTAATTTCGAATTTGCCAAGACTAGAGGAGAAGCACTATCCTTGTCAACATCAGCCACCGTCTGCCGCCTCTTCCATCGTCCTCAACATGCTGTTTAGGGTTTTCACTTTTTCCTTCTTACTTCATACGATCTGATATGTACTAGTACTACCCTAAATGGCTAAATGCCTAAATCCAACCCCTTTAACTTATTTCAGCTGGGCTTACTTCTTAAAACCCAAGTCTCTAACTCTTTAAACATCTTAATAAAAACTTATTATATGCCAAGCCCACTTCTTAAAGGCCCACTTATAAAAACTCTTTCATATTTGAGTATTGAACCCAATTAAGTCTACTTCAAACTAACCATTTTAAAGCCCAACTCTCTCTTTCTTACTTAAGTTATGTTTGTTTTTCCTTTTAATCAGTGATCCACTTATTTTGTATATTTATATTATGGGCCGATATTTGCCGATAAATCCCGATAAATCTTTTCATATCGCTTATTGCTCCTTGGCCGATAAGCGTCCGATAACGATATGTACAACTTAGGGCTAAGTTTATGGCCAAGACTAGAGGAGAAGCTTAATGCAATTCAATTATTATCTTGGAACATCAATTAATGTATTTAATTTCGAATTTGCTTGATTATTTGGTTTGATTTTATTATTGTTTAATTCTAGGAGTCTATACAATTAAAACGCTCTCTAAACAATTTTTCACAGGAGTTACTAGGACTCGTATAAATGCACATGCATATATCATTTTGCTAGAAAAATTTGTACAATGCAACAGTGCAAAGAAAATTGTGCTCATTACGTGTAAAAGTGAAGATATACAAAGGGGACGCATAATAATGCTTATGATGTAGATGTCATTTTTGCGCAAAAGCAAGCGTTTACGATTGCACTTAGCATGTGCAACAAGCCTTTAACCCGTAGGTTACCCCTAGTGGACAAGTTTGACTCGTGAGGGTTTGCAGTGAATATACCCACAAAGTTTGGGACTTCTGTAGAAATACATTCCAAATTGTTAGTGCAGATAATTCAGAAAGAATATTTTTTTTTGATAAGTCAAGACTTTATTGATAAGCCCAATCGGGCAGAAAAATGAGTTATCACTGATTCAAAGCTTATTGATAAGCCCAATTGGGCAGATAATTCAGAAAGAATAATCTCTTAATACCTGGAAGACCTTTGAGTTATCACTGATTCAAAGCCTTGCTACCTGTTCAGCATTACGAGAGATGTGAAATTCACTTTATTACCTAATCGGTTTTATCTGTGATGTTAATGCTTAGTCGTGTTTTTACGGCGACGGCTTTCACCCTAATTGTTTTCCACAACAAGGTCACAACGACTTATTCTTCAAAGATTTGATTTTTTGACTTTCCAGCTATATCCTTTATTTTTCTCCTTTTTTTCATTTTTTGTCTTCCTGACCTTATCAATATGTAGCCCTTTCTGGGTTGCCTGGTCTAATTTACTTGTTGCTTTCCATTGCATTTTTCAAGCTCGGTTCTGTTTTCTCCTTTCCCAGCCAATCACATGAATAAGATAGTCGAGGCTCATCAGACTTAAAAATTCCTAATTGAGATTAAAAATGATTCAAATCAGTCTTTTTAGGCACACTGGTTAAGCTATCTGTAACGCAATAACTCTAACCAAAACAAGTCTAACGTAAAATATTCATGGAGAAACACAATCGAAAGATCTATATAGATACACACATATCAACCCTTGAAGCCAATTTTATTTTTCGAAATATGAACTTTATTTTGCTTCTATATACTCAATGTGCCATGGTTATGATCATTTTCATGTACAACTATAGCTGTTGCCTTTGGTTGCTCTCCGAATCACAAAAAACCTGCAGCAATGTTTTAATTAATATTGTTGATCCTACTTTTCGTACTCAATATGGTTTTTTCTGATGTAGCTTGGATGCATATTTATTACCTTGATTTGCTTGATTTTTATTAGTTCAGTGACATTTATAATGTTTCAACTTTCGCCAAAAGATTTCAGTGAAATATCTTAATTTCTGGGGTGACCTTGAAAAACCTTTTAATGCGACTAGAGTCTTCATATGATACGATGTGCTTTACAGGGCAAGCCTAAGGTCTCGCATTTGTATCTATAAGATGTTCTGGATTATTTTGTTCTTTATTTCATTTTTTTTTTTGGGGCCCTCCCGAAAGTGTAAGTTCTCTTTTACACTTTTTTTTTTTTTTTTTTTTTTTTCAGCGGCCAAACCAAGTTACTGCTGGAAAGAGGAAGCCCAAGACAAATTTTGTTGAAGTTCGGACTTTTTGGCACCTTTTTAGAAGCTTTGACCGAATGTGGATATTCTTCATATTGGCTTTCCAGGTATAGTCAATCTTGAATTATGATAAAGTTGGTGGCTATCTTCTAGTTCTATACAGCTGGCAATTCAGCCATGCTTCTTGGTTGGTTTTCAGGCTATGGTTATTGTTGCATGGAGTCCTTCTGGATCTCCTTTGGCTCTGTTTGAAGAGGATGTATTTAAAAGCGTTTTGAGTATTTTTCTTACTTGGGCTTTACTAAATTTCTTGCAAGGTACAAAGGTTTAATCTCCTTTCATATTGAAAATTTTATGTATGTTTATGCTTCTGTTATGGTGTTGATTTAATACTGCATTGATATATTTTTAATACTCTCTACTACTGTTCGGCAGTTTCTCTGGATTTAATTCTTAGTTGGAAGGCTTGGGGAAGCTTGAATTTTACCCAAATCGTTCGTTACTTCTTGAAATTTGCGGTTGCAGCTGTATGGGTAATAGTCCTCCCTATAGGATATTCCAGCTCTGTACAGAATCCTACGGGACTTGTCAAATTTTTCAGCAACTGGGTTGGCAATTGGCAAAACCAGTCATTTTATAATTATGCTATTGTAATTTATATGATGCCCAATATCTTGGCTGCACTATTGTTCTTTATTCCACCTCTTCGAAGACCTATGGAGTGTTCAAATTGGCGCATTGTTGTGCTCCTCATGTGGTGGGCTCAGGTAAGCATTTCTCAGACGGGTTTCTCTTTGATGACTGATACTTCCTTTCTTTCCTCAACCCTTTGTTTTTCTCTGAGTGGGAGGTTTCTCATCTCCATTTAACTGTATTATAGCCGAAACTTTATGTTGGAAGAGGCATGCACGAGGATATGTTCTCACTTCTCAAGTAAGAAAGCACAACGTTCTGGTTTTTAATTTTTCAAGTTCAAGTTTCTCTTACTAACTGGATCATATTTTGAATACTCAGATATACAATGTTTTGGATCCTGCTGCTAATCAGCAAGTTAGCATTTAGCTACTATGTGGAGGTGAGTTACTACTTCTTTGGCCAAGTCTTCTTTTCCTTGTTTGGTGGCACCATTCACCAATAGGTATCTCTTTTGGTGGCACCAACAGTCACTGACTATTCAAACTTTTCTGCTTTTCTCCTTCAGTTGCACATGGATTTACTTAGGTGTCACCAATGGGTGTCACCGTAGTGTTTCAATATAACTCATTTTCTCCATGTTCTTTCCTCTTTGTTTAAAATGCCTCCAAAGCCCCAACACATGTTCAAATTCTGGGTCTCACACACCATACTACATCATACTACTGATCTCATTTTAACACCACATCTCAACTCATCAATGTGAAATATTTTTATGAAAAAATAGCAGTTTTTTTTAGGTTTTATTTTTATTTTTTAACCTTGAACATCATGAAGTTGCCTTTTTTATGCATTGGCAAAACAAAATTTTGGGGCTCTAATGTTGGACTTCTTGATAATAGATATTGCCATTAGTTGGACCAACAAAGCTTATCATGGACATCCGAATCGGCAATTATGAGTGGCATGAGTTTTTCCCCAATGGTAAGATTTGGTATATCTTGTAATTGTATGTTGCCTCTAGCTGTGTGGCTTTGGCCTGTACTAACTGGTATTCTCAAAATGATGCAGTCAAGTATAATATCGGTGTTGTTGTTTCCATATGGGCACCAATTGTCCTGGTAAGCCAATCTGATAAGAACCTTTGGAACTGATTTTGGTTGAAGATATCATCAGCATGATAATGTGTATTCTTAAATAGAGAAACCCTATGCATCAGATACATATCTGTACACCAATTGTGCACTATAAAGATAACGGTTTGATTTGATTCAGTAACTAAAACTCAAATTGATGGAATAAGCTAAATTGATGATGATTAAAGCAGGGCCTGATAGTGTGATGGGAAGATACATTATGATAATGACTAAGTTATTGTTTAATATTTAGATGAGATACAGTAATAATGCAATAATACTACATCTTCCAACAAATCTTCTAATGTATTTAATTTATTTAACCACGTTGCCCCAAACGGTGCTCGAGACCCCTATGGGAGACAAAAGTGGTAAGTGGTTGGTACCTCTAGGTCATTGATGAACACTGCTTACTGCCACATACCTCAGGCTCCGGAAACTCATCAAAAAGGAGTCGTGGGTTCTTGGATCGACCAAGAAACATTGAGAAGGGTCATACACAATGGGGTTTTGAAAATAATACAAGAATTTTCGAGGTATGAACAATCCAACCATTCAAGGTGAAGGTTGATTTACCTAGTTTGAACGGTACAATTCAGATTGTAGATTTGTTTGATTACTTTGCTACATAGAGGATTTTATTAGTGCACAGAGATTCCGGAATCCTAGAAAGTGAAGTACGTTGCTACTGACTGAAGGGCGGAGCAGCAATTGGAGCTTGGTTTTAACTTTAAAGACAGATAAGCTCCCAAATACCTACAAGGCGAGCTGGATCAAGAAGGATTTTGAAAATGAGGATTGATTGAATATGTCAAGTTCCAATCTCTTTAGGGAAGACTTATAAAGAAATTCTAGGGAATTTTGGCCAAAAACCCCTACTTGAAAAACGTTTTAGGATTTAGCCCAACAAACGTTTTCTTTTAGTCTAAGGCCCAAGGATAACTGACTGAAACCCTCTCGGAGAGGGTTTCACTGAAACCCTCTTCCTATAAATTACACACACTGAAACCCTCTGACTGAAACCCTCTTGGGCCTTAGACTAAAAGAAAACGTTTGTTGGGCTAAATCCTAAAACGTTTTCCAAGTAGGGGTTTTTGGCCAAAATCCCCAAGATTTTTTCTATTATTAAGTTTTGCCTTATCAAAAAAAAAAAAAAAAGATTCCATTATTCGCGACATGATTGACATGGATGCCAGTCATGTCTTACTCGGGAGGCCCTGGAAGTTCAGCATTAATGCACTATATTGTGGGCACGAGAATACTTACGATTTTTTTTGCTATAATAGGAAGGTGGTTCTTTTACCTATAAAGAAGAAGCTGGTGGAGACTTTAGACCAGCACAAGAAACACGAGACCAGCTTTTTCGACCATAGCAAGGGTAGTTTGGCCATGGCCAGCAGACCCTATAAAGCCTATTTTATTGTCTTAGTTGAGCATCCTATTATGAACTGAACCAGAGAATTTCTCCATTGTTATCGCTTCTTTATTGTTAGCTACATTCTGCTCTTGGAGTGGAGAGTTGATAGATTATTCCGGAGGGATCTCCCCCTTGTTAGTTTGATTTTACTTGTGCGTCTTCTACATTAGATAAAAAATTCATACTAGTCGCCTTCACACGTAATGCACATACATTAGGAGGTACTCGCTACGAAAAGAAAAGGCCAGAGGCATAAAGTGAAAATATTACTTAATTTTGTTAGGTTGGTTCACCGTTTCAGTCGCATGCTCTTGTTGTTACTTGTTAGCCAACAATATTATTAGTTTTCAGTTTAGAACATGGGTATTTTAGTTAATTATTTAAAAGGCTTGATGTCTGTTGATGGGAAGGGGTGTTCTGTAATGCAGCACAAGCGGAAGGCTTCATGCGGAGATCACACTCCTGTAATACTAGAAATTATTAACGCTCCAATCCAGGAGGAATCAAACTAGAATAATAGCAAAGAACAATATGAACATCCAGACCAAGGGGAAATCGATATGGGGGCTGTAAACCCTATTCCTTCTATTCTAAAGTGCGCAAAGCTGCTAAAATAACAAGCTGTTTTGGGTTTTATAATAACCCTTATTGAGAAAATACAATAATAAACTAACTGTTAAAGCGAGCTAAATAATAAAGTAAGTATCTAAAACATGAATAAAAGAGACTAATAATAATAAATAGCAGCTAGTGGGCCCTAGGGCCATGTGACTTGGGTCCAACTTAGGTGTCCTTGGGATAATTCCCATATCATTCTGTTTATATATAGTATAGATCTATGTATATACATTTGGTCTTCTTTAAGTGGGGTTCCTCTGTTTCTTTCACTAAATTCCGTATCATCCCTTGTTTCTTTCACTAAAATTGTCTTTTTTTTTTTTATATCGAAAGAAAAGAAGGCTTTATTTTTCTAAGGATCTAACAGTTTGTTAGAGAGGGAACTAAAAGAACAGGGCAGTAGGTGGAATAAAGCAAAATATGGGTATTTAGTTTGGTGGTCAGAGCCTTGCATTTAGTCATTTCTTGAAAAGTACACTCGAAATGCCTAATGTGTCATATAATACAATATTTTTTATTACTTGAAGATTTTTTGTGACACAACATTTTGTTGTTTCATGTAGGTGTATTTCATGGATACTCAGATATGGTATGCTATTTTCTCCACCATATTTGGTGGTATTCATGGAGCGTTCAGCCACCTGGGTGAGGTTAGTGTACACTTTTATTTTTTATTTTTTCTTACTCATAGCATGCAGAACCATAGGTCTTGTTGGGTATCTGCAGATCTTAGTTATTTAAGGAAGAATTAAGAAACCTTTAGTAACCAGTTTTAAATAACCATAAATATGTTTTATCCTACTAAGTTCTGTGATAGATTTTGCTAAAATAACGCTGTAAGGGTGTCAATATTCCCTTCTCTTCTTCTACTCATTTTCAGTTGCGCCTTTTGGCTTTCCTTAGATACGGACCCTTGGGATGTTGCGATCCAGATTTGAATCTGTGCCCATTGCTTTCAGCAAACGTCTTGTACCTTCATCAAAAGAGGAATCCAAAAAGGACCACTTGGTAATGCTAGTAATATTAGACTCCAATTGTTGATCTGACATTCGGATATAATTACACGTTGTCAAATGATAATAACAATAACTTAAAAGACATGGTAGATGATAAGACCTTTTTTTGCTGAAAATTTTGAATTTGTAACAACAGGATGAGACATGGGAACGGAAGAACATTGCCAAATTCTCCCAGTTTTGGAATGAGTTTATCAACTGTATGCGTGTGGAGGACTTGATCAACAATAAGTTGAGACTCATGCTTGCTTAGAGCTAAATTTTGTATCTCTAACATTAGATTTCGTGTCAGCATCTCTTATTTTACTTTCTATTGTCCAGGGAGAGGGATCTGCTGCTTGTTCCTTATTCTTCTGGTGATGTTTCTGTTGTCCAATGGCCTCCTTTCTTGCTTGCGAGTAAGGTATACATCATTGTGGTTTCTTATGTTTATCCAGAATTAAATGTCTGTTCTTTGTTTGATCCCAACTCATGCTCAGACCTGTCTCTGCTGATAGATACCCATAGCACTGGACATGGCAAAAGATTTCAAGGGTAAGAATGACGCCGATTTATTTAAAAAGATCAAGAATGATGATTACATGCATTCAGCAGTAATTGAATGCTACGAAACATTCAGAGATATACTGTATGGCCTTCTGGACGACGAAGGAGATAGGCTGTAAGGAAAAACAAATGCTCTTCTTTTGTTGATAATCTCTGATTCTGCTGACCTTTTTCCACATTATGTTATTGGTCAGAGGTTGTTCTTCACTTATTTTATTGATCTCTGCTTCATATTATTGAAAGCTCATGAAACTTCTTTCATGTGTAATTATCTAGGTTTATTAAGCACATATGTCAAGAAGTAGATGTTAGTATAGAACAGCGCAGATTTTTGGAAGACTTCCGGATGAGTGAGCTTCCTCAGCTCAACAATAAGTTGGAAAAACTTCTAAACCTTTTGGTAACCATCTTGCTTAAAGTCTCCTTTTCTGTCTATTGTTTGAAACTGACCTGGAAAGACGGGTTGGGTTAAACTTAATGATTATTGCTCTTGCAAACTTAAGATCTTATGTTGGCAGAAAGGTGACCATGAAGATGTTGAAACATACAAGGCCCAAATAATTAATGTCCTTCAGGATATTATGGAGATTATTACACAGGATGTTATGACTTCTGGACATGTGTAAGATGCTCGTTAAATTAGAACTTCTTCCTGTTTCACAGAATAATGATATTTCATGCTCACAAATGATTTTACTTGTAGCCTTGAAAAGTCTCATCAACACAAGCAGGAGGATCAGGAAAAGAAAGAACAAAAGTTTGAAAGGTTAAATCTCAACCTTATGCGGGATAGATCTTGGATGGAGAAGGTACTAGTATTAATGCTCATTTGTTAATAGCAATTATCTCCTGTATTTTATGAGAGAGACCTTATTTTCCATTTCATGCAGGTTGTGAGGCTTCATTTGCTTTTGACTGTTAAGGAATCAGCAATAAATGTGCCGATGAACTTGGAAGCTCGCCGCCGCATTACTTTCTTTACTAACTCTTTGTTTATGAATATGCCAACTGCTCCAAAAGTCCGTAACATGCTATCTTTCAGGTTAGATCCCCTTGAATCAAAATCTGTCAATGCAATGTCATTTAGGTTTTATTTCCAGTGTATTTATTAATTTGAACTTCTTTTCTTGAGAGTTGAGACCCATGCTGCATGTCACAGTTTGGGACCTTTGGGTATTGTAGGAAACGTGGAAATAAGTTGAGAGTTTTACATTGGTACACCATGAAATTAGGATTTTCGTGTTAAGGATATACTTTTCTTTTTGTTCTGTAGGGAAGAGATTGAACTCTCCATTCATCGTAAGCCTATGGTATTACCACTCGTAGAGTTATCTGGACTGATTGAAACTTGGGTACAGAAATCATACAGTTGCAATCAGATGAAATCAGTATTAGTGCATACACAGTGGTTCCAGAAAAATGCATTTGGGTTGTTTTCTGCACCAGTGCATTTTTTGTTTTCACTCAATCCGAGTTCCTGCTGGCCATAGCCAATCTATCCCGGAATTTGCATTTATCCGTTGGGTGAGATGTGAATGCACTCTTGGATCAGGAGAGGTATGGAGGCATGTTTGAAAAGGGGGATACTTGAAAACTCGCCTGAATGCATTGGGCGACTCTTGAAAGACTGCCTATATCCAGGCGAACTTTCAAGTCTCGCACGGATGGGGCAAACCGTAAAGGCTCGCCCCAAGTGTTTATTCTAAAAGGAGGCAGGATTGTCATACATCGCTTTTGTAGTGAGGAGAACGTGCTGATTTCCGGATATGATGATATACATAGTGAGGGGAACATCCTCTCCAAAAATTAGGCCCTGGATCATGTCCATGTGGGCCCCACAAAATGAGGGGCATCAATGGGGTTGAATCAGGTGGGAACCCGGTGTTGAAATTGATGCATACGTATGGGTGTATGGGGTCCACACGAACCCATATCATGGGAGATCTTTTAATCTTTTAGTAATTCATGTTTTTTAGTAACTGTTAGTTTTCTATTTTAGCTAGAATTGATTTGTTTCCTAGATAAGATAGGTTTCCTATCGTTTAGTAATATTTGCTTTCCTTATTAGATTAGGTTCCTAAATAGTAGTTGCTTGGAAATAAAGGAATAACAGCCTATTTAAAGAGGGATCGTCCTCTCCTTTGTAGCAGAATAGTTTTGATTAAAGTTTATTAATTAATAAAAAGAGTAGTTAGAGAAATTAGTTGTGTTCTTGAGAGTTTATTTACGCTTCCGCAAATCTATTACACTAATTTTGGTATCAGAGCGGTAAAATCCTTGGAGTTGAAGGTGCCGGCAGATACGAGGAACAAAGCCTTGGCCCAACGTGTGGAATCGATGGAGAAGGAGGTCACCAACTTCACAAGCAAGATGGAGGAGACAGCTCAAGGTGTTAACGAGCTAACCGACTTTGTGAAGGTCATGTTCATGGCGCAGGCAGCAGCAGGTCACGGAACACCTATGCCTGATTCGGTAAGAACCACTCATTCCCATACCGTAATTGGACCCGAAACTAGAGCCCTTTTCCCCCCTCAACCAGTCGCATCAAGTTCTGCCCAACCACAGCAGAAATTGAAGGCTATTGAGAGGGAAGAACCTACCTTCAATAGGACTTTCATCCACCCACCCTGTCCCTTTGAAGAACCACCCAAAAATCCACCCGAAACCGACCTAAACTTGTTAGAACAAGTAGGAAATCAGACATATAACGATGTACCTCTTCCTTTTGATCAAAGATCCATAGTTTCACTACCAAACGACCTAGAAAAGGCTAACCTAGAACGTACTAAATCTTGGCTTTTAGGTGAGCCTTTAGTTTTTGGAACTTTTGGACAGCAAGTTATGAAGAAACCTAAACCTAAAGGGGCTTTTCGATCTGAACCGGAAGAGTTGTATCATGGACATAGGTTAGGCACGCCACCCCCAAACCCTAACCCTAATCGATTCCAACCCTTAGTACCCATTGTTGAAGATCATGAAGTTGTGAATCATGTGGCAGGAGAGATTCGTTGTTTCTTTTGTGATGGTGTAGGCCACGTGGCAAGATTTTGCCCCAACCGAGCTCATAGGAGGAATAATCCAGCCCAACAAGTTCAAAGAGGCCCACGGCAGCAGTATGTAGCTCCACATCAGCAGCAGCAGCAGCAGCAGCAGAGGTTTCGTGGTCCAAATCAGCCTTTTGAAGAGCCAAACTTGCCGTTTGATGATGGTGGTGGACCCGTGAACATCAACCAGCTCCTCCGCCTTTGGGAAAGAAGTATGAACAGCGATGTTCATATCGATGTGCCTAGTTTCAAAGGTAAACTTGATCCGGATAAGTTTTTGGATTGGATTGATAACATAGAAAAGGTTTTTGAAAACAAGAACTTGACGGGAATCAAGTGTGTTTGTTTAGTGGCTACAAAATGAGGGGTTATGCTCAGATTTGGTGGAATGATTGTGTTAAACAACGTGAGCTCAAAGGCAAGCAACCTATTGAGAGTTGGGAGAAGATGAAGAAGCATCTGCGTATGGCTTTTGTTCCCAAAACTTATGAACGAGAATTACATTCTCGAATTCTGCACTTTAAACAGAAGCTAATGTCAGTGGATGACTACACAACTGAGTTCTTGATTTTATGCACAAGAGTTGGAGTAGCTGAGCATCTGGAAGCAAGGTTGGGTCGCTATATTGAAGGGTTTCAGCCACCTATTCGTACTGAGTTGAAATTGAGGAAGATTGACTCTCTTGCCATGGCAACCGAGTATGCTAGACAGCTGGAAGATTACTTTAATTCTCTCTCTGAAAGAGGCCAGCCATCGTCTATCGTGACCACTCCTAGCATCCAACGATCGACTGAGAGTGCTTCGGTTGCTTTCAAGTGCTTTGTTTGTGGA
This sequence comes from Macleaya cordata, assembly GCA_002174775.1. Classification (NCBI taxonomy): domain Eukaryota; kingdom Viridiplantae; phylum Streptophyta; class Magnoliopsida; order Ranunculales; family Papaveraceae; genus Macleaya; species Macleaya cordata. The sequence goes on from MVGT01001646.1 coordinate 369,199, forward strand.
GGTTTTGGACACCGAGCAGCAGAATGTCCTAAGAAGCAGAATTGGAAAGTTTTGATTGCGGAGAATAAAGAACAAGTTGATACAAATCCAATTTCGGAAGACATTGCTGATCCAGAGGTTAATCAATCTTTGATTGCAGAATTTGAAGCTATCGGGCCTGAAACAAATAACGATCCACTCTAAAGTTCGGGTCGAACTTTTTTCGGGCAGGGGTGATTGATGCATACGTATGGGTGTATGGGGTAAACACGAACCCATATCGTGGTAGATCTTTTAATCTTTTAGTAATTCATGTTTTTTTAGTAACGGTTAGTTTTCTATTTTAGCTAGAATTGATTTGTTTCCTAGATAAGATAGGTTTCCTATCTTTTAGTAATATTTGCTTTCCTTATTTGATTAGGTTCCTAAATAGTAGTTGCTTGGAAATAGAGGAATAACAACCTATTTACAGAGGGATCGACCTCTCCTTTGTAGCAGAATAGTTTTGATTAAAGTTTAATAATTAATAAAAAGAGTAGTTAGAGAAATCAGTTGTGTTCTTGAGAGTTTATTTACGCTTCCACAAATCTATTACACTAGAAATGCTCCTAAAAACCCCTTGCTCATATAGGGCCCACACGGAGATGATCCAAGGGTTGAATTTTTGTGAGAATGTTCTCTTCACCATGGAGATCATCCTCTCAAAAAAATCAACCCTTTCTAAAATCTCTAACCCCATAAAAACCTCCTCAAGAAATGTTTACAAATCAATGGTAAAATGGATATTGTTTTTACTTTTGATTATAAACCAACTTTTTATGGGGCAAGAAATTTTGGAATGGAATGGTTTTTGGTGAGGATGATCTCTATGGTGAGATGGACATCCTCACAAAAAATTAGCCTTCAATCAACCAATGTATTTAGGGGTTTTTTAGTGCTTTTTAACACCGGGGTCAAGTATCCCTACTATATATATATATATATGAGTCGGGTTATTGCACCCATGTCTTAATGCGTCACTATTGCACCAATTATTTTTTGGATTTGGAGCAAAGTGGGGTCTAAATGGAGATGATCCGAGGGCTGATTTCCGGTAAGGATGTTCTCCTCACTATGCAGATCATCATATCCGTAGATCAACCCATTATAAAACTTCTAACGCCATCTTAAGTTCACTGGGAATCAATCGGTAATAAAGATGCCTAAAATTTGCCTATTTTTTTAAGGGCTGATTTGAGGGAGCTAGAAGTTCTAGAATAGGCAGATTTTCTAATATGATGATCTACATGACGAGGAGAATGACCTCACTGGAAATTAGCTCCCGAGTCATCTCCATGTGGGCCCTACGAAACAAAGTGGTACAATAAGACATGGTGCACTAACCTGACTCTCTCTCTCTCTCTCTTTATATATATATATAGTTTTTTTTGAAAAGATTTTTTTCTTTGTCAAATCTCTATTAACATGGGTTGTATCATGTTGTTATGATAATGTTTTGATTGTAGTAGAGTTTAACATGATATGCTACTAGTTTGACTGTGTTTGGCTTCAAACATGAAGTTATGTTGCTGATAGGGTTATTTTTGGGTAATAACCTCATGTTATGTTGTTGTTAGGGCTATAGTCAGATTTTAACCTGTTGTTCTGTTACTGATTTGAATGTATAAAGGTTGTAATCTGCTGATATGTTTATGTACTGATTATATACAGGCTACAAGCTGCTGATTTGTTATTATGTTGGTTATAATTAGGCTATAACTTACTTGTATGTTACTGCTTTCGGTTAAACTAGAACGTTAACTTGGTAAATTTGATAATTGATTATGGCTTTAATATGGATCTTGAACGTGATAAATCTGATAATGATTTTAGTGATTGGATGCCATAGAGTTGGCTAGTTATAAATTTTACTTTGGGAATTAAATACAAATTCGTATGCGGTGAAAGCAATGAGCATGATAGATTTGGAGTTTACTATATCTTGAATAAGAGCTATGAATGAAATTTGTTTTAGAGTATATGGTCTATTTGGCATGGATGCTATTCACGTTATCTAGGTTTTATCTAGGTTCTAAGATGTGGTTGCATGTGTGCGCATGTATGTAAATTTATGTATCGTGATGAAGAGAAAAACACTGAGGCAATCCTTACCTGATATTCACGACTCGTAGATGGCACAAACTTGAAAGATTTCGGTTAAGTGGAAACTACTATTCATGACACGTAGAGTGAAGGTTAACCTAATAGATGAGTTGGAATATTAATAACAACTGTGATGACGTTGTGAATCCCTATTGATTGGTGGTTGGCTCGTTCTTCTCTGTTTGCATTTTATGCGATGACCGGTGTTGCATTCGAAAATTATGGAGATATACCCTAGCCGATGCGGGTTTAATTGTTTGTTGACGGAGTAAGAGTCGATGTTAACACAAGTTAACCCAGTGCATAATTTGTTAATTTTGTGGACCACCAAATTGGTAAAAATTGAGGGGTATATTGAGTGAACTATTGGATGGCGAAACCCTCTAAATTGAAGTACATAACCTACTTCATTCGTTAGATGTAGGAATATTTATTTGTGTTTGTCAAGAGATTGTGTAAGTTGGTCGTACTGGCACTAAAGTTAAAAGGTGATGTTAGTGCCTTGTGTGGGATTGAAAATATCGGTATCGGATGCTTATCGGCCAAGGAGCGATAAGCGATATGCAAAGATTTATCGGGATATTATCGGCAAATATCGGCCGATAATATAAATAATTAAATATAATATATATAATTATCAATAAATATAAAATTATTTAACAATGCAAATATTTTAGTTTTTAAGTTTGAGGACTCCATCCAAGACTAACAAACATAAATTGCAAGCTGAAAAAAAAACTAAAACAGTATAAAAGAAAATAAGCTGAAAATCATCAGCTGGGTAGAAGAAGAAAAGGAGAAGAGGAAGAAAAAGTACCGAAAATAATAGTAGTTGGAGCTGCTGGGCTGAGAAAAAAAAATTGAAGTGGCTGAAAAAAAAAACCGGTAGAATAAGAGGAAGAAGTAACGAAGAAGAAGATGATGAACAGAAGAAGAAAGAAGAAGAAAGAAGAATGAGAAGAATAAGAAGAAGAAAGAAGACGAAGAAGAAGAAGAAGAAGAAGAAGAAGAAGTAACGAAGAAGAAGAAGATGACGAACAGAAGTAGAAAGAAGAAGAAAGAGGAAGGAAAAGATTAAAAAACAGACTTACCTCTTCCGGATCCGGCGACGGAGTCGTGGCGACAGTCCTCCCCTCTTCTCTTCTCTTCTCTTCTCTTCTCTTATTTTCTTTTTCTTCTCCTTTCCTCTGTTTTTTTTTTCCGGTTCTCAAAGGAAATTTGGGTATTTGAATTTTGAAAACCATAAATCGATTTAAGTAGAAGGAGGGGGTTTTGGTTTAAAAAATATGGAAGGAGGGGTTAAATAGAAAATAAATTTTGTTGGTAATTCTTTTCAGGGACCCGATATAATCGGCGATTTTTAACTTCTAAATATCGTTAATATCGGCCGATATTTGTAAAATATCGGCCGATAATATCGGGCCAATTATTATCGGCGATATTTTGAACAAAAAATCGTGGAGGTCCCGATATGTGATTTATCGGCGATTAATCCCGATAAATCGCCGATAGAAATAACATAGAGAAGAAGAAGGAGAAGAAAGAAGAAGAAAGGAGAAGAAATAGAAGAAAACCAGGAAGAAAATAGAAGAAAGAGAGGAAAAGAGAACTAGATGAACTTGGGAGAGATTTGAGAAAGAAGAAAACAGTTCATTCATTCAACCATCACTAATCGTCTCCAACTAAATAACATAACATAAATAGACACAAGAAATAACTACCTCAATTCCATCCACTACCCACGACTCCCACAACAACCTACACAAGACTGAATTACCCAAAATACCCTTTAAACAACCACAAATTACGAAATACTCCTAATGACCTAAATACCCTTAAGACAACAATAAATGACATAAAACTCCTATGATCTACGTCTACGCCTATAAATATGATATCCATCAATAAGATCTCCATCATTTCGCCCCGGCTGAGGAAAACTCGATTCCAGAGAATCAAAAAAACGGTACTGCTCCAAAAGATCGGGATCAATGCGGTTAAACTCGTCATCAGTAATCCATGTAGCATCTGCATCTGGTCGACCAACCCATCAAACAAGATAACGCTGAAAACCATCATCAAGCGAGGGAACAATCTCATGGTCAAGCATAGTCTCAATCTGGTCAACATGTCGAGGTTGTAAAGGTGGGAGGCTAGGCACGGGCAAGGGAGGAGGACGCGTGGACATGGCAGAAGGTAAGACAGGTGGCACAGAGGTTCCACGATAAGGGGTGAGGTCCTCGACATTGAAAACGGGACTGATGTGCATGGCTGATGGTAACTCAATAAGGTATGCATTAGGTCCAAGTCTACGAATGATACGGTAGGGTCCAATCGCTTGAGCATGTAATTTCTTAAAGGCATTCTTTGGCAAACGCTCTGAACGTACACGAACCATAACATAGTCTCATTTGTTGAAGTCCTGATTCCTACGATGAACATCAGCAGCAAGCTTATAATTCTCATTACTTAATGCAATTTTCCGTCGTATATCGGCTTGCACGTCACGAATGAGCTGGGCAAAGGTATCAGCTGAAGCAGATGGGCAAGAATCTGGGGGGTAATGGAATAAGATCAATGTGTTTTCGAGGTGAACAACTAGTGACTATCTTGAAAGGACTCTTGCCAGTAGACCTGTTGACTGAACTGCTATAGGCAAACTCAGCTGTGGGTAAAATGGAATCCAAATTTTGGGGTGCTCACCTACAAGACACCTAAGCAGGGTACCTAAACTCCTATTAACAACTTTAGTCTGTCCATCAGTCTGGGGATGGAAAGCCGGAGAGAACTTCAGATTGGTTTCAAAAAGTCGCCAAAGTGTCTTCCAAAAGTAACTAACAAACACGTCCCTATCATACACAATGGAAGTAGGTAAGCCATGGAGACGAACAACACCCTTATAGAACGACTTAGCCACATGATAAACATCAACTGTCTTGCTATATGGAATAAAGTGGGGCATCTTGGAAAACCTATCCACAACAACAAGAATTGAATCATGACCTCGAGCTGTTTTGGGCACCCAAGGAGAAAATCCATGCTAAGATTTAGCCATGGTGAGTGTGGGACCAAAAGAGGCGTGTACATTCCGGTGTTCTGTTTCCTAGCCTTGGCTAATTGACAAGTTCGACATTGGGAAACAATTCGAGCTACATCCTTCTTCAATGAGGGCCAATAAAATCGATCCTCAACAAGGTCAATGGTGATGTCCTTCCCGAAATGACCCGATAAACCACCCGCATGTAACTCCCAAACAAGAAAGTCTCGAAGGGACGAACGGGGAATACACAATCCAGAGAGACGGAAGAGGTAACCGTCTCGAATAACAAAATCAAGATGATCTCGACGGTGTCCATCCTGGATCTCCTGAAAAATGACCCCAAAATCGGGACAACTAGAGTACTCATCCTTCACCCTCTCAAAACCTGTCACATGGACACTCATAGACTGAAGAACAACCATAACGCGACTAAGGGCATCAGCTGGTTTATTCTCAACACCAGCGCGATGGTGAAGGACAAAAGTGTATTCTTGCAAAAATGCAACCCAACGTGCATGCATGGGATTCAAAGTCTTCTGGGACTGGAGATAGCTTAATGCCTGATGGTCAGAATAGAGTACAAACTCTTGAGGCAGCAGGTAATACCTCCAGTGGTGCAAGGCCTGTACAACAGCAAATAACTCTTTTTAATAGGTGGAGTATTTTTGTTTAACATCATTGAGTTTTTCATTGAAGTACGCAATGGGATGACCTTCTTGACTTAGGACGCCGCCAATGGCTTTGCCTGAAGCATCACATGCAACCTCAAAGACTTTAGAAAAGTTAGGATGTTGCAATACTGGTGTTTCAGTCATTTTCTGTTTGATAGCAACAAAGGCTCGAGAGGCCGCATGAGTCCATTGAAACTCCCCTATTTTCGTGCAATCTGTGATGGGACCATTATGGAACTAAACCTGCGAATGAAGGGCCGATAAAAAGTGGCAAGACCGTGAAAACTACGGACATCTGAAATGGAACTCGGGGTTGGCCACTCTCGAATGACCCTCACTTTCTCAGGGTCAGCGGCAATGCCCTGTGCTGAGATAATGAAACCGAGAAAAAGTACCTCGGGTTGCATGCAGGAGCACTTCTTCAAGTTAATATAAAGCTTTGCAACTCGAAGTGTATGAAAGACCTGTTGAAGATGCTCTATATGCTCGTCCTTATACATGCTATAAATCAAAACATCATCAAAGTAAACTACCAAGAACTTCCCAATAAAGGGGCGTAAAGTCTGAGTCATACCCTCATGAATGTGCTAGGGACATTAGATAAACCAAAGGGCATGACTAACCACTCATATAAGCCATCTTGGGTCTTAAAGGCGGTCTTCCATTCATCGCCTGGTCTAATGCGGATCTGATGGTAGCCGCTGCGCAAGTCAAGGTTGGAGAACCATTGGAAATTGGCCAAAAGGTTTAGCTTATCATCTAGACGTGGGATGGGAAACCGGTATGTGACAGTAATTTTGTTAATTGCACGACAAACGCATGGGCAAAGGCTCTCTTGAAGAAAGCCCTTCTGTAAAAGTCCATCAACTTGCCTATGTAATTCAGCATGCTCCTTCGGATTCATCCGATAGTGTGGAAGATTAGGCAACTGTGAGCCGGGGATTAAGTTAATGGCATGTTGGATCTCTCTCATAGGTGGTAATTCATCAGGTAGGTCTGTAGGTGTGACATCCTTAAACTCCTCTAACACCTCAATGATTTTAGGTGGTGTAGTCTCTCCCATAACAAGTGGGTTGGGAGCCACCCCCTTAAGTACTAACGCAAGAAAGTGTCCTGACGCTCTACCTTCACGCTCCATCTCACTATGGGTCAAAATGTGGAGGGGTTGTTTCTTCATGGGTTGAGAAGGAGCGCTATTTTGAGCCTTGCTGGCTTCTACTGATGGTCGAGCGGGTGTCAATTTAGTGGATTTACCCTTATGTTTAAAAACATAGGTATTGGCTCGACCATAATTAATAACATCCATGTCATAGAGCCAAGGGCGACCGAAGAGAACATGGGATACATCCATGGGAAGCACGTCATACCAAACCCTATCAGAGTAATCTCCCATTTGAATTGGGACTAAACACCACTCAGAGACTGGTAGGGAGGTTTTATCAACCCAAGCTACCCTATAAGGTTGTGGATGAGGTTCAGGTGTCAGTTTCAACCTTGAAAAACCTGAACGAGAAACGACATTCATTGAGCTTCCCCCATCTATAACCACTTTGCAAACTTTGTCTCCACATTTGACAAACGTATGAAAAATGCTGGTGTGTTTCCAATCATCCATTGCTGTTGGAGTGGATAAGATGCACCGAATGACGTGGAGTCGAGGTTCATTAGTGCCTTGAGGTTCGTCAAGATCTTCTCCGCCATCAATTGGATCCTCTAAAGGGTCTACAACCTGTTCAACATTTTCCGGATCAAGAGGATCCTCGATCTGGGTCTCCAAGGTCATAGTACGACGAGGATAACGAGAAGCAATGTGACCCTTACTGTGGCAATTGAATCACTTATTGGAAGACGCACCGAAACGAGAGCTAGAAGCTGGAATATCAGTACCCTTGGGAGGGCCAACTTGAAAAGGAGTGGTGTTAGGTCCACCAGAAGGAGTAGGTGCAGTCGGGGTGACTCTGCGAGATCTCTCAAAAGTAATCTTCGACTGTTGTGGTTCCCCTATCTGAGAAACCACACGTCTCTGAGCAGGAAACTGAAGGTACTTCTCAATCTCTGAGGCCTTGTGAAAAGCTTCGTCTAATGTGTCAGGAGAATATAATTTGACTTCTCGTTTAATGTCAGGCCTTATCCTGTTTATGAATCGGGTGACTGTCACAAAGGCTTCCTCGTGGACATTGCATCTAATAAAGAGATCTTTAAAGCGAGCTAAATAATCGATCACACTAGAAGACATTTGCCTCAAGTTCAACCACTGGTCTAGCAACTGGCTCTGATGGAAGGTGGGAAGATATTTTTCTTTCAACTTGTGTTTCATCTCAGCCCACAAAGTGATTGGGACCTCATTCAAACGCTCGATGTTTCGTTGGACCGTTTGCCAATAACGTTTGACAGAGCCAATGAGCTTCATCTTGGCAAAACGAATTCGTTGCTCATCTGACATGTCATACCATTCGAAAAAGTCTTCCATCTCAGCTAGCCAGTCCAAGAAGGCATCAGGATTTAATCTACCATCAAAACTAGGAGCATCTACTTTGACTTTCCTGGTGATATCACTTGGACCGTCAAAGAGAATCCTAGAACGGTCAAAGCTAACTCTAGGAGACTGCTTAGCGCGCCTATTTTGGGGTCTACCACGTGGGTTGAATAGACTATGATAACCCTCGAGTTCATCCTCTAGATTGGGTTCTACATCGAACTTTTCATGGAAATTCCTACGATCCTGGACTCTCTGGTTATGGACAGGTAGAGGGGATGGAATCCTACGAGGAATCTGTACTCTACTGCCTATAGGAATTGACTCATGGAATTGATCCTCACGTCGTAATGCTGAGGTAGGAAGGAGACCTTGGCTAGGGTTTTCAACTTGTGGGACACCTCTTGTTTCCGGTGTAGGACATTTCCCTAGGGATGTAGCTATACGAGAGACCTGTTCAGTCAAATGATCTACTGAGTCCTGTAAAGTGGTTAAGGAATTCTTCATTGTTGTGACATCATTGTTACTGGTAGTGATGTCGCTTTTTATGTTTTTGAAATCAGTTTCCAGAGTTGAGACAGTCTCAGAAAGATCACGGATGGTCATGATATAGGTGTGTAGAAAGAGGTGACAATGTGCCGATATAGAACATAAATGCCAAGTAATAATAAATATAAACTACTACTATGTACACCTAGAAATCAGAACACAATAAATGATTTTATGCTACACTCATGCTAATAAAGAATGCAAGACAAAGAACACCCAAAAAAAAAGAAATAGGATATGGCAAAGGTATAGTATATACAGGAAAGAGAGTAAAACAAAGGTTTTTTTTTCTGATTTTTTTTTAGGGTTATGTTCGGGTTAGGGTCGGGTTAGGGTTGGGTTCGGGTTAAGGTTAGGGTCAGGTTCGGGTTAGGGTTGGGGGTGGTTACAAGTCAGGTAGAGCTTGGGCTTGAATGGCTAGAGTTAGTGGGCTGGGCTGTGAGTCGGTGTTCTGTGCGTGGAGCTTGTGAAGATGGTAGTGATCGACAACGATGAAAGGTGCCGGAGTAGACACAGACGATGTGCTGGAGAAGACGATGTTGAAATTCAAACTTCTTTGTTGCTGCTGCTATATTCTCTCTCTGCTATATTTCTTCTTCTCAATCCCCTGTTCTTCTTTATTGAACCCAGATTTCTGTTCTTGTTCACCTTTTCTACTCGATAATGGTGGTGGATGATGCTGAACCCCTTTTTTTCTCTTGCCTAACTCTGAATCAGCCTGCAACCTGTTGTTATAATTATGCTAGTGACTGCTGTGAGTGGTGACTGTTGTTAATGGGGAGGACTGAACCTAAACTTTGGATCCTTTGGCTCTGATACCAGATTAATGCAGTACCTACACAGAAATTAGAGAAAGAAAGAGAAGAAGAAGAAGAAGAGAAGAAAGAAGAAGAAAGAAGAAGAAATAAAAGAAAACTAGGAAGAAAATAGAAGAAAGAGAGAAAAAGAGAACTAGATGAACTTGGGAGAGATTTGAGAAAGAAGAAAAAACAGTTCATTCATTCAACCATCACTAATCGTCTCCAACCAAATAACATAACATAAATAGACACAAGAAATAACTACCTCAACTCCATCCAGTACCCACGACTCCCACAACAACCTACACAAGACTGAATTACCCAAAATACCCTTTAAACAACCACAAATAACGAAATACTCCAATGACCTAAATAGCCCTAAGACAACAATAAATGACATAAAACTCCTATGATCTACGTCTACGCCTATAAACACGATATCCATCAACAAGATCTCCATCACTTTTACTTTTCATTGGAGGTGATGGATTGGCCCTTGACGTTTTTGGTTTCCTTTTGTTTCATTCAGTTCAAAGGGTAAAAAGGAGATAGTGTAACCAACTCGGTTTTCCCCTTGAAGGATCCGATGAAGGGAACCCTTGTAGGCCACCAACAACCTTGGGGATTTTGTTTGGAAAACAAGTATGCCGTCTGACGGCATTCTTTGTGACCAGCATTAGAAGGCCTAGACTTGGAAATGATCTTAGCATTCAATCATGTTCTGGATCATAGTATTATTTTTATCTGTTTGTTGTCTATCAAATCAAACTATTCTGTGCGCCATTTTCTATTTATTTATTTCGTTTTCCTGCTTTCAGTTTTCTAAATCTTTAATATGCTTGTGCCATCCAATAATCATAAACCTTTTCCTATTTAATAAGTTGGGTATATTGCACTTTTACCCTCATGGTTAAGCCCTTGTTTGATAGTGCTGGTTGTGCTTCCACACGTTCTTGTAGTAACCTTTGATTTTGATGGGAGATAACTGGCATATGCTCTACCTTGTTATTCTAATATCAGATCTTTTTTACATATTTCATGGTTCAGTGTTTTGACTCCATATTACAAAGAAGATGTTCTCTATTCAGAGGAGGAACTCAACAAGGAAAATGAGGATGGAATTTCAATATTGTTTTACCTTCAGAAAATATATCCTGGTAAATGTTGAGGCCCTATTTCGAACTTTGATTTTCTGTAAGGAATTCCTACGACTATATTAATATTTTTGCTGTGACTGCAAACTAGATGAATGGAACAATTTCCTGGAACGAACGAATGATCCGAAGGATGGTAATGGTGGCAAAGAAAAGATGGATTTAGTTCGCCAATGGGTATCTTACAGAGGACAGACACTTTTCAGAACAGGTTAACACAATAAGAAACACATGCAGCCTATCTTTCCTTAGCATTCCTGCATGGTTATTTATTTCTACCATTCCATCCTGCTTTTGTTTTTTGCAGTGAGAGGGATGATGTACTATAGGCAGGCACTAGAACTTCAATGCTTCCTCGATATGGCAGAAGATCCTGGTACGTGGCTTTGCTAACAGATTTCATTGTATGCAACTATTTAAAAAATTTCTTAGTTGGATTGCAATTGGCACATATAATATGAATAATCTTACTGTGCAAAGATGGGATTTGTTTTAATATCCTTATATAATTAATTTGGAAGTTATTTGTTCAGAATGTAATTGATCATGAGCTGTTCAACAATTTGTTTGCAGCCATTTTTGGTGGTTATCGGACAGTCAATATAAATCAGCACAACGAGATGGCTTTTGCTGCTCGTTCACAAGCGGTGGCCGACATGAAGTTTACCTATGTTGTTTCTTGTCAGGTCTACGGTGCCCAAAAGAAGTCTAGTGATCCTCGAGACCGAAGTTGTTACCAGAACATTCTAAGCCTTATGTTAATGTAAGCTATATAACTTACACTAATTGATCTAGATGGGACAAAGATTATAGGTTTGGAGTGTTAAAGGTCCAAAACTTAAAACACCGTTGACTCGGGGGAGCTGGACTAGGATCCTACTCTTGGTGAAACAAAGCGAGTCACACTGATTTGACTTGGATCATAGAAATGAGCCGAACCAAGTTGCACCTTAGTTGAATGATCCAGGATGAGTCATAGGCTAAGGTGACCCAGGTTGATCTATACTGACCCTTTGATCATGCAATCTTGGTACATGCCAACTCTTATGTCATTTGTACAGGTATCCATCGCTACGTGTTGCTTACATTGATGAGAGAGAGGAGGTAGTGGATGGAAAGTCTGAAAAGGTTTACTATTCTGTTCTTGTCAAGGGAGGAGAAAAGTTAGATGAGGTATGTCATTACAAAGTTGTTTACAAGATGATTGTGAAGATAGGAGTGCAGGATTTCTAGATAACCATAATTCTTGTTTCAACTTTTGCTTAATCTGAAACTCAGTTAATGGCCTAATGCCTTGCTCAATAATCGAAGGCCTGTTAAAATGGCTATGCAGCAATCCTAATGTTGGCGAATAGGTTGAAGTCTGTCGCACTAATCTGCTTTTGTTTGAATGGTAGCTTGTTAACTTTTGAATGTTCTTCTCATTATTGATGTGATCTAAGCATTGGATGTTCCTCATTTTGGATATGATTATAATTAAAAGTGACCAGAATATGTGGCTACAGTTCAGGTAAAACAAACATCATGAAGATCATCTGATATTACTAAAACGTTACTAGTACTGACATATCATTGACCACACATGCATTTTGGTATGAATTTCATTGTGAACCAACCAAAACCCTGATTTAGACAAAACCACTTGGACATGAAAGGAAGCTTGATAGGACAAAAATTTCTCATGTTATGTGAAATTTCAAACAGTTTGTGGATAGGTAAATACACAATCAAAATTTAGTGATCTAAATACATGGTGTAACACTGTGGACCTTATGTGGTTAAATTTTGAGATCAATAAGAATTTAGGTAGAGGAAAACGTTAGAGTTCTGTCAACAACATTGAGAAACTCAATTGAACAGGAATTTGAAGCATGAACGTGGAGCAGCTTGGGTATTTGGAATGACTGAACAATGAAGGTGTTCAAGAAACTAAGCTTCGTTTGAGAGGAAACAGTTTTGAGCAAGCTTCATAAGCACCCCAAAATCCATACCTCTGAATTATGCATATTTCATATGCAAACTCACCAGCTTTAAAAGATTTACAAATTTAACGGACGAAAGTCGGTTCACATCGATGTCTCGAAGGGCGAGTTCCTTCATTTAAGATATGAAAATTCCATTTTAAGTTAACTTTTACTAAGAAAGTTTAATATTTTTAAGTAATAGGTCTCTAGTCTAGTTTCAAATTACAAGTAGGATATTTGTTAAGTTGTTAGAATTTTATTACTGTGAAACGTTGTAGTACGATGACAAAGTACAATACGATAGGTTAATGTAATGCCCCAAATTCAAATTACTGTATAAACCCGAATCCAAACTCATGACTTGATACCTTAAAACCAAACTTATAACTTTCAATCTAAAATTAAGTCCAAAACATAAGCCCAAACAAAAGTCCAAACAAAATGAAACTCATAAAATTTCAATCAACAACACACTAGCTTATATAATCAAAGAAACGCAAAAGTCAATTCATCAACATCAACAACAACAACGTCGTCAACACGTAACCAAATAGGGATCAAGCATTACGTAGTTCACATTCAAATTAGCAGTTTCAATTCCACACAAAGCGTCCACATCACTTTTCAAACTTCTATGCGAATTCAACCAACTTACCTAATTTCTCAAAAAACACAATGAGCATCCCTACATCTAGCATCTGACATAGGTTGTTGTCTCCAATTTATTAAGTGGGATCTCGAGATTTCAAGTTCACTCAATCTATCCCTCCATCTATCTACCCCACCTTCTGTGGTCCACAAGTTAACCCAATCGTGCACTCGGTGAACTTGTGTTAACATTGACCTTTCTCCTCTACATAACAGGTTACCAGCCTCGGCTAAAGTGCACCTCTATAAATTTCATATGCGACCCCTCGGTAATCGTATAATCAAAATAAGAGAAGGTCGAGCTAACCACCTATCGTTTAGATTCACCACATCATCTCAAGTTGTTCACAACTAATTATCTAGATTCTTTCTTAGTTGGTACATCTACAAGTCATGATTAATAGTTCGGACTATTCTTGTAAGAGTCTTATCATCCGAATCTACAAGGTTCGTCACACATACATTACAAGCTAAATTTCTATTTGCAGAGTAAGACACGCTAATAACTCAATTAGCATAAATCCCACAGATCGCATATACAAGATTAGAATAGCATCCAACATAAAACCACAACTTTGCTAAACCATCTACTCCAAACAAACTTTGCAATGGAATCATACCATATAAAGTGGGCAAACAAGAAAATCATTCAGACATTTATTGGCTTAAATTCAAGTCGTGTATCAAAACATAACACAAATCCAATTAACAAAATGACTAAGGTATAGTCTTATTTAATCAGTACAGCAGCCTAAAAGAAGGTTATAACTTAAATATAGTCCGACCAGCAGCGTATCAGTAGGTCATTACTCGAAAAAAAACTTATCAGCACTTCAGAACCTATATATATACATATATATACAGCAACTCATCAGCAGCTTATAACCCAAATATAATCCTAACCGCAACATATTAACATGTTATAACCTGAATAAAAATCCTAACAATCGCATATTAACATGTTACAATCAAAATATAATGCTAACAACAGTATGTTAACATGTTACAATCCAAATATAATCCATACAACATCATATTAATAGGTTATAATCTAAGTATAATCAATTCAACAACTTATTAACAGGTTATAACATATTAACAATCAAAACAACACTTTATTAACAAGTTATAACCTAGGTATAACCAAATCAGCAGCTTATTAGCAGTTTATAACACATAAACAATCAAAACAACATTTTATTAACAAGTTGTAACTTAAGTATAATCAAATCTGCAACTTATTAATAGGTTATAGCATATAAACAATCAAAATAGTATCATAATAGCATGTTACATCCCAAGTAAAATCAACCTAAACTTGTTAAAATAGATTAAGAGTACCATAACATCAAGTTTTCTTGGTTGAGAAAGGCTACAAAGATCGTAGGAATAAGAAAACTTATCTGTACACAGCCCCTTCATCGTACTAAGAGCATCTTATATACATAACTCTTAATAAAAGAGTCCTAAACCTACTAAAAACATGAATATTTGCTAGCCAAGTTATCCCATAACCTAAGGACCTATGTTGTTAAAGTCCTAGGCGGAGGCTGGGCGGCCAAGGGACGCCTAGCGCCTAGGTCCTTCTAGGCAAGGTCTAGTCGGGATTAGTCGGGCATATATAAATATAATTATATAAATTCTACAAAAAAATATAGATATTCATATGTCAAAAAATTACCATACAAGATGCCATTTAAATGGTTAAAATAAAATCTCATAGTCAATCAGTCACGCATATAAATAAAATCACTAATCAGTTAATTATATAGGTTTAAAATCAAATCAACAAAGCAATACAACATGCTGGAAAAAATAGAGTAATATAGCAGGCTGGAAAAAAATAGAGCAATAAAAAAGCAGAGAAAAAAAGAGAGAAGAAGAAAAAGAGGGAGAAGAAGAAGAGGACATCAATAAGTAGATGACGAAACACTCCCACTTCCCTTCCTTTCTTTTCTTCTTTTTATTATAAATGGATGGCCTTTTTCATTAAAATCCCTAAAAGAGTTTGTTATTCCCAAAAGAGGGCCTAATCAATAAAATGTTTTAAAAAAACCCCTTAAAATTTTGTTATTAAAACCTTTTATTTTAAAAGGGCCTAGTCGGCGCCTAGGGGACCAGCCGCCTAGCCCTAATCGCCTGCCTAGGCCCCATTTTTTGGGCTTGGCGGCCTTGGACGCCTAGGGGCCATGACGTGGCGGCCAAATGGCGCCTAGCGCCTAGGCTGCGATTAAATCCGCCTAGTCCCCGACTTTAATAACATAGCTAAGGACACTTTCTAACCATGAAACAACTCCAAAAGAAGACTTTAGGACCTTTTAAAATACTTTCCAAGCAACTAGTTCGAAAATAATAAAGAAAATTAGAAACTAAAATTAACCAACCACAAATAAGTTTCCTAAAAGAGTTGGATTTCTAAATAAATTAGATTTTATAGTGTTTGGTTGTAGGAATAAGGGGAAACTATTATTAATGAGTTCCCTCACTTAAGTTTACATGATTAGATCCCCATAATCTAGGTTAGATTAATCCTAACCAAGTTTGGCTAAATCAATCCCCAAACACCAAAATACTAAACACACCCAACTTAAGTTATGTACATCCATATTAAATAAAATACAAATAATACAAAATACTATATTAGAATATGGGGTATTACTGTTAAGGATTTATCTTCATCCTTCTTAAAATCAATTCTCAATAATCAAAATAATAATCATTAAAGAAAATGTTGAAATTCTTAGTATTTTTGAACCAGCAAATTTGTATATATATTTTTTTTATAGGGACAAATGGGGATTAAGCCACGATTTTAACCCAAAGCTAATGACATGAGCATTCACTTTCTAAATATGTTGATTATGTGATAAAATAGAAAGATAGCATGTACCCTACCCTCATATTGATTAATTTTTTGCACCGTTAGGAAATTTACCGAATCAAGCTACCGGGTCCTCCAACAGATATTGGTGAAGGAAAGCCTGAAAATCAAAACCATGCCATAATTTTCACTCGTGGGGAAGCACTTCAGACAATAGACATGAATCAGGTACCATTAGAGAAGTTTTGAACTTCACTTGGAATATAAATTATCGAGCAATTAATTGTTTTGTCCTACATCATATTTCAGGATAATTACCTTGAAGAAGCATTCAAGATGAGAAATGTTTTGGAGGAGTTCCTGAAATCTCGTCGTGGGGAACGGAAACCAACAATTTTGGGTCTCCGGGAGCATATATTTACTGGAAGGCTAGTTCTAATATAGATCTCCGTGAACTATTTTTTTTAAAATCATGACGAGTTTTACGGTTTTGGGTTAAAAATGTAAACCTAATATGCTTATATTTTTCCTTTGTGTCTTTCCAGTGTTTCCTCACTCGCTTGGTTCATGTCCAATCAGGAGACCAGTTTCGTAACTATTGGGCAGCGTATTTTGGCAAGCCCTCTTCGGTATGGATATCCTTCTCCTCTATGAAAGATGAAAGAAGTTTTATATGGTGTACTACAATTGTATTTCTGCTTTGTACTGATTTTGTTAATTTAATCAAGAGCCTACTGTTTTTGCTCAAGTGAATGTGAATATAGATGGCCAATTTCCTCTTCTACTATATTTATTTTTTGATTGTTGTTTTTGTTTATCTTCAGGGTCCGTTTCCATTATGGCCATCCTGATGTATTTGACAGAATCTTTCACCTGACAAGGGGTGGCATTAGTAAAGCATCAAAAGTTATTAATTTAAGCGAGGATATATTCTCAGGTAAACCTACTTGCAGTTGAACTACTAAACATTCACGTTTATCATCAGATGGTTAATATGTGAACCTTTACAGGGTTTAATTCAACTCTGCGCGGGGGATATATAACTCATCATGAATATATGCAAGTAGGAAAAGGACGTGATGTGGGAATGAATCAAATATCACAGTTTGAAGCTAAGGTAGCTAATGGCAATGGAGAGCAAACACTCAGTCGTGACGTTTATCGTCTAGGACGCAGATTTGACTTCTACAGAATGCTATCGTTCTACTTCACCACAGTTGGTTTCTACTTTAGTAGCATGGTATGTGCATAAGCTAAAAGAGAATCTTCTAGGTTTTATTCGGCTTACGTCCCACATTATGTGCATAGTCCGATAGTCGATAGTAGATATGCCTTCATGGATTCAAAAGATACAAAGAAAACAAAAATTGCTAATCATAAAAAGGGGGGAGAATGACAAGAAAATTGACAAAGTCAATTTATATATTTTTAAGTCCAAACCAAGATGCACAGTCCAGCCATGTTGTACACTTCAGGTTCAATGCAATTTAAGTTTGTACCACATTTCACGTAGTTACAGCTTATGAACGCTGCATTTCTTGTTTCAGTGGTTCCTTTTGTTTTTAGTATGAATCTGATGTACTATGAAAAAGGAAAAGCATTTCCAAGCAAAACAATAGCAAGATATATAAGAGGCTAAACAATGTATTAGCAAGTTTTCTCCAAATATAAGAAGCTATATCAGGAAAAGCAATTAACCTAGTATCGGATAATTTCACTGCAAAGCACCCATCATTGAACGACGAATCACAAACGTATCTAAGGTTGAGCCTTGTGCCCATGTTTTACCACTTTTACACAAGGGGTTTGAACCCGGTGTACAATAGTTGAAATTTAATCTAGCAAGTTAAAGAGGTAAAAGAAGAGAAGAGAAGAGGAGAAAAGAATAGTATTGGGGGAGAAAAGGAGGTGACTGCTAGGGTTTGATACCCTTTGTTGTGCGCCATTTCTCGTGCCCTCTTAGATATATAAATAATTTTGGTCAACAAAATAAGGGAGCCTACAAGACAAATACAAGAATAAGTCGTTATAAAACGTAGAATGGCCCAATGGTCCCATAAGATAAAAGAACCATAAATTAAAAGAATTGTAACATCTAATAAGAAAAGAGTGAAATAATATTAACATGCCAATTCATTTGATTTACCAACGTTCATGAGTTACTTACGCAAATGTGGCGCAGTTTGGGAATGATGCTTCATTTCAACATCCTCTGTCTTTCAGGTTACTGTGTTTACCGTTTATGTATTCCTATATGGGCGTCTATATTTGGTTCTAAGTGGTCTGGAAAAAGCAATCCTTGATGATCCAAGCATCAGAGAGAGTAAGTCTCTGGAAGCAGCTTTGGCTCCCCAGTCTGTCTTTCAGTTAGGTTTGTTACTGGTGCTGCCGATGGTGATGGAGATTGGCCTAGAGAGAGGGTTCCGTACTGCTCTTGGTGAATTTATAATCATGCAGCTACAGTTGGCGTCTGTGTTCTTTACCTTCCAGTTGGGCACAAAAGCCCACTACTTTGGGAGGACAGTTCTGCATGGAGGTGCCAAGTACAGAGCTACAGGTCGTGGATTTGTTGTATTTCATGCCAAGTTTGCAGATAACTACAGGTTCTACTCACGAAGTCATTTTGTTAAAGGGTTGGAGCTGATGATATTGCTTATCGTGTACGAAGCATATGGAAAATCATATCGCAGTTCAAGTCTATATTTGTTCATCACCTTCTCCATGTGGTTCTTGGTTGCTTCTTGGTTATTTGCTCCTTTCGTGTTCAATCCCTCTTGTTTTGAGTGGCAGAAGACAGTCGATGATTGGACAGACTGGAAAAGGTGGATGGGTAACCGTGGTGGTATTGGTATCCAACCGGATAGAAGTTGGGAATCCTGGTGGGATGGGGAACAAGAACACCTTAAACACACAGACTTTGGAGGTCGTGTGCTAGAAATAATCCTGGCGCTCCGCTTCTTGATTTACCAATATGGAATTGTTTACCACCTTAATATAGCCCACCACAGCAAGAGCGTGCTGGTATTGGTTTTCTTCCATTAACAATTATTTCTCTTTCTTAAAACATCAATAATCACATCATCACCAAGCTTACTACAATCTATTGGTTTTCTTCCTTCTAGGTGTATGGACTTTCCTGGCTGGTTATGGCGACCGTGCTGTTAGTTTTGAAGGTATACTAATTAAACTCGTATGTATGAAATATGATTCGCTGTAAATTTCTCAATTTTTTAAGCTTGGTTGGTGTAATTTGCATGCTTATACATGTTCATGGTAACATTATTGGGACCTAACTGTTTGGAATGAACTTCTCTATACTCAAATATGAGTTTGTTATAAATCTGATGTTGCCTTCCTCTTTCAATTGTTGCTATATTCAGATGGTATCAATGGGTAGACGAAGATTTGGTACGGATTTTCAGCTGATGTTCAGAATTCTCAAAGGACTTCTTTTCCTGGGTTTCGTATCTGTCATGACCGTGTTATTTGTAGTTTGTGGTCTCACGGTATTGGACTTGTTTGCCGGAATACTTGGTTTCATGCCCACAGGGTGGGCTCTTCTTCTCGTAAGTGCGATTCTCGATTGCTATATCTTTTACTATATAAGGGGCTCCTCTAATGAACAGTACGGCTGGAGTGAGCCCCTTAAGCCATTTAGAAATGGCTAAAAGGTGGAGACAGAAAGAGAGTGAAATGGAGGGAGACGGCGGCGTGGAAAAGTGGGGACGTTGCCCAAGCTGTAGTAACGTCTTCACTTTTATTTTTTAATGTAGGACCTTTTTTTTTGTGTTTTTGTTTAATTGATTTAAATCAATTTGCATAAAAGATGGACTAAATTTATTTAAACTTTGTTTGGCTGTCCCGTGCGTACAAGTGGGGGCTGCATTCAAAGTCCTTTTCTCTAATTCTCTGTATTTTATATTCTTCTATTAGATAGACATTTGGTAATGTTACTTATTAGAGTTATTTTATTTTATTTTATTTTTTTGCCTTCTGTAGATTGGGCAAGCGTGCAGACCGTTGTTGAAGGGTATAGGATTCTGGGACTCAATAAAGGAGCTAGCAAGAGCATATGAGTACGTGATGGGGATTATTATTTTTATGCCCATAGTCATATTGTCGTGGTTCCCCTTCGTTTCGGAGTTCCAAACACGTTTGCTCTTCAACCAAGCATTCAGTAGAGGTCTGCAGATCTCGATGATTCTTGCCGGGAAGAAAGAGAGAGCACCCCCAAATTGACATCTTCAATCTCGTTCATGTAAATTCGCTTTTTCTATCATACTAGTATCACATTTTTTTTTTTTTCGTTGAAAACATCATTGTTTTTACGTCTTAATTTGTTGTTACGGATCTCCGATACTTTGTTTCTTTAATGGATTTTTTCTCAGTAACTTGAACTTAGTTAATGGTTCCAATTGTTAAGCCTGCTGGAATCTCTCTAGTTTTCTCTTCTGTATTGTTTGCTCACATGGTATTACCGTATCTCTCGAACCCATCAATCAGTTCTCTCGTCTTCTCTTTAAAGAATGAATCTTCTTTCCTCCTCTTCTACTACAACAACAACTGTAATCCAGAGAAGGAAAACCGGATCCCTATCTTCTAAGAGTCTAAGGCTTAGTAACCGAAACCTTGGTATAGGGTTTATGCTTCCACTCCAGAACTTCGCGCTCTCGCTTCGAACTACGTTCCGACGCTCTCGCTTCGAAGGTATTTTAGAACTAACATTTTTTAATCGGTCGCTCCGACGCTCCCGCGCCCACTTTCGTTCTGGATCTGACCCGCGCTCTGGTTAGTTAGTTCTAAGGGCCTATTTGGTTCGTGATCTAAAAACTTATTTTTAAAAATTAATTTACACTAATAATAATTTACATCTTGTACTACATCTAAAACTGTTTAGGATTTACAATAAAATTATGTAGGATTTTGTAAAACAAAAAAATGTTATACTTTATAGTAAAGTCAAAATAAAATTTTAATACAAGACATAGTTTAGTTCAGGGTAAATTAATTTTGGGAAACTTGACCCAGTGGACCGATCCTGGGACAAGTTCGGCTGAAAATTTTCGTGCAAGATTTCTAATCCCCTTTTTTCTTCTGGTCCATTTAGCCCCTCCTATATATACCAGAGTCCCAATTGGAGACTGGTTTTTTCATCTAAAACTTCAAAACCTTAGTCCTTGTTCTGATCTTCTTCATCTCGTCGAAACAGCCGCACCTAAGCTCCTCCGATCAAAGTCTCCAAACTCAGACGAAGAAGGAAGGAAGAAGGAGAAGAAAGGGAGAGGAAGAGAAAAAAGAAGAAGAGAAAGGCGAGCACCTAAATGAATATCTAAATCTCTGATTTTGTGTCCGAAGTCGGACCGATCTCTTCTTCGTCTCTCCACCGCCATTGACGCCATTGCAACACTTTTTTCAGCACTCCCCAACCTACATTGCCATTAATGAAGCTATTTTGAAGTTAGTGTCCTTCATCTTCACACCCTTAATTTCGAAAATTTAGGGTTTACCCGAATTAGTTAATAATTTGATAAATTCATCGAATTTTTTTCTTTATGATATGTGTTTTAAGTTATTGTTGATAGAATGCTTGTTCCCGTTGATTAATCGATATCGTGCTATTTCTAGTATTAACTAAGACATAACTTCCATTTGATTTTTGTTCATCTGGTCTCTTCCTATAAAATTTGTATTTTGTTAGAACTCTACTCTGGTAGACTACTTATGAACTTGCGCTCATCTTGATCATCATCGACACCATGAATGGATATGTGGGTTGTTCTATCATTTGAAAAATCACCAAAACATGTTTGTGTGAACTAGAACTAGTTTTTCAAATATTTGATCATTTACGATTTTGAGTGTGTATTCTTAACTCTTAAACTACTGATGATTATGCTAACAGAACGCTAACAGTATGCTTTATGGAGTGTCCGTAATAGTTGAAAACGAAGTATGATATGCTTATTGCTGCATTTTCTATGATAAAAGTTTGTGAAGCCTAAGATGGTATTAGGCGTGTGATGTCTTTCTCAAACTTAGCATAAATGTCTAGTGGTTCATTGGAAAGAAAGCACCTAAATTTCTTAAAACAATACTTTGGTGCTCAAAAAATGTAAAATATATATAAGAGCTAAAAGTGCATGACTAGTTAATAAAATATAATTGTAACAGTTTTTAAGGATCCCATTGATGCTGGTTTTTTTTAAATATTATATTAAGTCTTTTTCACATTGGTTTGGATGTGGGATCATTTTTATCTCTTTTTGCACTACAAAAAAAGAGGCCTTTAGCGACGGTATAAAACCGTCGTGAAAGGTCAAAAACCGTCACAAAAAATATTTGTGACGGCGAACATTCCGTCTTATAAGCCGCTGTCGGCAAAAGTATTCGCGACGGAAAAACCGTCACAAGAGAACCACTAAAACAGACAAAAGTTGACTTTCCTCTACGGTATTTACCCGTCGTTAATAGTAAAACTCCGTCACTAAAACACTATTTTTTTCCGACGGGCCATACCGTCGCAGATTTATTAGTTTGATTTTGCTCAGTGGTGACGGCTGATACCGTCGCTAAAAGTCCCGTTTCAAAAAAATTAAAAAAAACTATGGTTTTCAGAATCCCCTCTCACTTTTAACATAAAATAAAACCCACTCAATCCATTCCATTCCTCCATTCAAATACTAAAAATGTTTCCATTCATTTCTAACAGCACTATTTACATTCAATTACATCTTCAATCAATCACATGCATCCATTACAATTCTAACACACCACAATATTTACATATTCAATTACATCTACAAGCAGTCACATCCATTACAATAGGCAAAATGCAAACTATTCTCTATTCCATTTCATCTACATAAACATCCTAATATACTTAAAAGACATAATCTGGAGAAAAAATGGAAAAAAGAAGAAAGAAAAGCTTCCATAAACAATCTTTGCTAGTTACTTTCTTGTACACATCTTTTTTCACCTTTAAGCTGCTCCTTTGACCCAACATTTACTCCCATCACCTACGTACATCTATAAAAAGATCTTAACATTAATCAGTTACCAAAGCTTAAAAGGAACTGTTAAAACTAAGGTTGTGTGGTTAGCCTAAAGTTTATTTCAAGTGCTTATCTAAAACACTTGAAATAAAGAGTCTAAAAGATACTATTCTAATTGAAATCACAGGATACAACAAACACAACTTAACATTTATGGCTTAGAATAAGCAAAAAATTAGCATTTAGCTTATATTAGGCTTGCATAAACACATACCATCTCTAGCTAACAGAATGTTATTAACACATTTTTGCAGCTAGTCTTACTAACACAATTTGATCAATTGGCTTGTCACTTTGAAGCCGAAGCTATCATGCATAACCAAACATAAGACACATACACAAAGCTGCACCAATAACTCTTAAGCACACACACAAAAAAATATCATCTCATGTATAAACCCAGTTGAACCTCATGTATGCCTAAACACTAAGCAACACAAATATACACAATTCATGGCAGCTCTTATTGTAGACAAACAAGTTAGACACTAAACATTGACAGATTTCATTTGAAATAATACCTATTGCTGACAAGAACACCTCATCACCACTAGGATGGTCTTCAAAAAATCTGGTCACATTGTACACCCTGTCATAAAGTAAAGAAAAGAAACATAAAGTAAAGAAACTTAAAAGAGACTAAAAAGAGAACATAAAGTAAAGAAACTTAAAAGAGACTAAAAAGAGAATAACGTCAACTCAAAGATTAAAAGCAACAAATTGCAACAAACATGATTGGATGCAGTGTTAAGAAGGTGATTGTGGGGATTCTTAACCTACACCAATCCCAAATGCCAAAAATAATGTCAGATCTATGTTAGGATAGATTAAAAATTGGAACTCAAGAGAACTATAGCAAAACATTTTACTACATGCATCCATATAAACAGAACAGCATATAAAGTAATACGGGAATCACCGAATCTGGAATCGGAAGTCAAGTATAAATTTTTAAAAATGCTAGTCCAACAGGAGAATTCAACAAAACCATTAATCATTCCATTATCTTCAACTTTCAATCCCGATGGTTTTGTCCAGGAAGTTTCTAAGCTTCAATGGTCCTGATCTTGTCAATATTATCTATATCTTTGGATACTTGGATGGAAAGAGAACCCAATAAAAAGAAGAACCGTAGGCTCAGCTAGTGGTTGCATATGTAATATTACAAGCCACAATTCCTCAAATAACTCGAGCATAATTAGACAATCTTCACTAAAACTATTAGAAAGTAACACAAATTGCCTTGCCTAGCTCAGTAAGAATGGGAGGCACAACTTCATAAAGGTTAGAAACCTGTAAGGCAAAAAATAAGGTTACTAGCCAATAAGTTGGGTGATAACAGCACAAGGAATGGCTAACATGTGAACTGAAGTCTTTTTGGCATTATAAGAAGCAAACCAGCTTGAAGAGTGGATCGTCGGGTAAATGCTTTAATGCGAACTCTCTCTGGCATGTGTATCTTGGATCTGTTTTACGCAATACCCCATGTCCAAATCCAGGAACAACCTGTATATTCATAGGAAAAAGGGATAAGAAAAGAAAGATGAAACCAGAAATAGTGGCATGCTTAGACCTATTAATAGTTAAATTACTTTGTTTACATTTTTCAGTAACTACATTCAAATAGAGATAATAGAAAGCAAAGAACCTAATATTACCACAGGGAACCTAACTTCCTAATTCATTGTCCTAAAAGGGAAAGAAACAAGACTATGAATGACACAAGTTAAAATATCAACTCAAAACCTATAAAAGGGCCCATAAAATCCCATGAAGCACGTCACGAAGATTGAAAAGCCAACCAAACAGTCACGAAATAAACATATTTGAATAGCATGCACTAAACATTGAGGTCAGTAGGCTAAAAAAGCTATGCTTCTATTTTACTAATAAAAACATAGTAGGCACAAAAGGTTCGCTATCCGACTGTATCAGGAATGACAAAAACAGGGAATAGGTATTGGTAGGGAAAAACTTACTTGTATTCCCCTAAACATGTACCGGAATCATATAGCTAAGAGGGTAAAATAAATTAAATTCAAGGTTTCAAATAACGGTCGGGAGGGTTTAACTTCATATATAGCATGATTATAAATATATATATATAAGCAAGATTAAATATTACAAACTCTAGACTGAAGTAAAAATTAGGTTTGCTGTCCGCTTACGACACCCATATTGCATGTAAATCATTCGTATGAAAAACCACATCTCAAATAGCTAAAAGAGAAGAAGACCTTATGGGTGACCATGTTGGTCCAGTTGGACCCAACAAAGTTGGATTCCAGCATCATTTCTCTAAACATAGTCCTTCAATTGTTCCTTGGATATGTTCTCTCCGCACTCATCAACCACAAATTTGATCCATAACAAAACTTCCTGTATTCACAGTACAGTAAAAGCAAATACAGAACACCACAATCATCAAGTTGGAAGAAACAAAATCAAAGTTCATATCACTATTCTAAACATATTAGTGGCAGTATTCTGGATTGAAGCAAAAGCTAGAGATATTATGTCACAAGACTGCTTAACAGATATTATACCGAAGGAATAGGCAAACCAGGAACATAGTAAAAATCATAATAAAAATCAAACATATTGTGTTGTTTCCGACATGAATAACTACATGCTAAGCAAGACCATATTTGTCTATGTTTAAGGGTGAGAAACATTAAATCATAAGCAGTACAACTATACCATCGCAGCTTGCGAAATAATATCTTCTTTTTTTCTTTGGAACAAACCTTTTTTAAATTCAACCAAATGATATTTCGTGATTTTAGCCAAATTCCATCGTTTAGGCCTTCAAATTACAGTTTTACTATTTCAAAAAAGTTTATTAAAAACTGATTTTAATAAAAACCAAAATATAAACAATAAAAAAACTAATACTACAGACAATAAAAAGACCTAAACTACAACCAAATACAAAACCTAAACTACAAACAATAAAAAACTCAAACTGATTTTAATATTCACCAAAGCCAATCTTTATTTAATAATTAAATTTTTTTTACTGGATCGAAACTTACTAGAGTTGAAATTACCTGAAAGTAGGGGTCTTTCTTAGAGAAAAATAAAAAACGAAAGAGTGGAAGAGTGTCGACGTCCTATCACTTCTAAACCAGTACCTACACTGAAGATGGAAAAACAAGACAAATTAGGGTAAAATAAGTAAGCTGATGAAGATGATGATAGAAAATCATCAGATTGAGTCTGTATTTCTTCCATTGTTCACCAAACTCAACAATAAAAAAACTCACACCAAAGATCTCATTTATTATCTAGTTGAAATAAACTTCAACACCGAAAATGAACAGAACTTCAACCCAAGAAAAGGAAAAGAGCCAAAACCCTGATTAAAGCCCTAAATCGAGAGATCATTGAGAAAAGAAGAAAAAATACTGATGATGAGGGGAGAGGCTTACCGATTTATGCCCTAGATCTAAAGACGAGCTCCTTTTCTACCTACAAAGCAAAACTTTGGTTTAGAGTTAGTAAAATAAGAAAGACACAAAGGGGGAAAGAGAGAGAGAGAGAGAGAGAGAGAGAGAGAGAGAGAGGGAGAGAGATAGCAGGTCATTTATTGACCGGAATTCAGAAGGGAGAGAGGCGAACAGATCAGAGGATCAAACTCGATCTGGTCGACAGACCATCCAACACAGCTCCTGCAATAAATTGATCAAAAAATTTTGGGTTTGGGTGACTGGTTTATCCAAGCAAAAAGAGAAATCTAGAGAGAGAAAGAGAAGGGATTACTCACCGAAGGGGACGAGAGATGTGAGGGTTTTCGACCAGATGATATACCCCTTTCTAAATGGTAAATTTTTTCTTAAATACCAAGTAAAACTACAAATATTTGCGGCAGAAAATAATCGTCTCTGAAAATAATTACCGTCGTGAATAAATTTTGTTGCGCGGAAATTTTAGCGCTAAAAAATCCCGGTCTTTTTTTTCACATAGTTATGACGGCAAATTTTCCATAAATCCGTCGCTAATAAGAGTAATAGCGACGACATTTACTTCGTCTCTAAAATCCCTAATTCACGACTATTCTTCATTGGCTTGGGAGATTTTTAGTGGCGGAAATATCCGTCACCAAAACCTGATATTTAGTGACGGCATAACAAAAAACCGTCGCGAAAAGTCATTATGTGTGACGGCATCTGCAAATAACGTCGCTAGAAGTCGGTTTTTAGTGACGGTTATTTTTACCGTCGCCAATAGTCGTCTCTAAAAGACCCTTTTTTTGTAGTGTTGTGGATGGGATACATGAAATGTTCAGAAGTATATAGTTTCAATATATATATTATTGTAGTTTATTCATTATAAAAAGTGTGGTGATCAAAGCTCTTCAATTAGCAGTACCAGTTTTTAGTTGCTTAATAATATTCCTATTCTCATTCGTTGATGTTAACTAGGTTTTTTTATTTTGTTTTAGTTGATGTTAACTAGGTTTTTTATTTTGTTTGAGGATTTTAATTTCAAAATAAACCCCTCATTTTAGGTAGCTTCTTCATCTCAATTTAGCAAGAGAGAAACCTTTCTCATCACAATGGTTGTTAATTTGATTCATTGTCTTTGGGTTTCATCACAAATTTTTAGGTTTAAATTTTTAATGTTCAGATTTTAATGGTTGAGTTTCTTCTATTTGTTCAAACTTTTAGGTTGTCTCAGAATTTGTGCATCTATGTTTACTTTAGCTGATATTTGATTATTTATATACAGATTTGTTTTTTAACATTCTCTGTTTGCTTGGAACAACTTATCATAATTTAGTTTAAACATTCATTTTTTGCAACCATCCATTCTTAACCTTCATTTTCTGTTATGTGTTTAGGGTTTAGTTGATCAAAGCTGAGGCTTTGAAAAGAAAAAAAAAGAGGCTTCGGATTTGAACCTTGCATTAATGAAACTTGAACACTGAAACATTCCATTGAAGTTTAGGGACAACAAATAGTATGCTAGTAGGATGCTATCCCAAATTATATTCTAATAGTATGCTAACAGTTTGCGAAGGTGAACAATGTTGTTATCTTTCTTCATTCATATTATTTTGTTAGTAATCAGGGTATTCCCACCTAATACATAAATGCGGTCGAACTAGGAGTTTCTATCGATGCACTTGTCGAGGAATACAAATAAAATTAAATTTCTAATGTAATATTCATGTCTATTGATACGTTCCAGTGTGGTTTTCAATTTCAGGATGGCTCAAAAAGTAACATTGAAGATTGAGGAGAGCATGCACTTTCCTGCTAAAGTTACATACATGTCAAATAAAGGAGTAATAGATGATATTACGTTAAAACTAAGTGAACGTTAGATGTTATTATTGTTGGCATTGGCGACAACTTCTTAGGTCCTCTATTTCTACACATTGCACTTCAAACACGTAAAATTGCCTTGACAGCTTCCCCTATTAAATCTATGCTTTATGTATATGTTATTTACAACTAATTGCGTGATTACTGATAAGAAAACTCAATTGCATAAATATTCTATTAGGATTGAGGGTGCTACTCTTCTTTAGAACCTGTCAATTTGTGGGGAAGAAAAAAATAATCTAAGGGTCAGATAATATGGTTGCTATATTTTTTAGTTAATTATGAGTTTGAATTCATTAAAGTTTGGTGTTATTGGATAATTGTGCATGTGGTTGTCTTTGGACTGTGAACGCGATAGAGAAGAAGAAAAAGAGGGAAAAAGGGTTGCATATGTTTACTTTAGCTGATATTTGATCATTTATATACAATTTTTTTTACCTTATCTGTTTGCTTGGAAAAACTAATCATAATTTAGTTTGAACATTCATTTTTTGCAACCACCCATTCTTAGAGTTTACCTAAATTTCTTTATAATTTTCAAACAAAAACCCTTAATTTTCTGTTATGTATTTTAACTATTAGTTGATCGAAGCTGAGGTGTTGAAAAAGAGACTTCAGATTTGAACCTTGCGGCAATAAAACTCGAACACTGAAACCTTCCATTGAAGTTTAGGGACCACAAATAGTAGGCTAACATGATGCTAACTCGAATTATATGCTAATAGTATGCTAACAGTGTGCTAAGGTGAACTATGTTGTTGTCTTTCTTCATTCACGTTATTTTATTAGCAATTAGGGTATTCCCACCCAATATATAAATGAAATCGAATTGGGAGCTTCTATCGATGCATTTGTCGATGAATACAAATAAAAGTAAATTTATAAATTAAAATAAATTTATAATGTAATATTAATGTCTTATTGATAAGTTCCAGTGTGATTTTCTATTTCAGGATGGCTCTAAGATTAACATCGAAGATTAATGAGAGCATGCACTTTCCTGCTAAAGTTACATACATGTCAAATAAAGGAGTAATATATGATATTAAGTCAAAACTAAGTGAACGTCAAATGAATATATTTCAGAAGACATATTTTGGGCATCTTGTACATATGCCAAACCTCAGATTTTGTGGAGCCTTCGTGTATAACTTTTTATTGAGACAGGTATGATACCTAGGAGAGGATGACAACGAAGCCATTATGAAGTTTGTTGTGGTAGGGAGAGCTATACAATTCACAAAGAAAGAATTTAGTTTGATCATAGGGCTCTCTGTCAAGAACATACCGGTTATGAAGAAAAATACAAAAATAACGACACATAGGCTTAAGGACCAATACTTTGATAGTGTGAAGAACATTAATATATATGTAATACGCAAAGTATTTGATGATTGTCCAAACGATTAAGATAGAGTCAAAGTAGCATTGTTTAAGTACTAATTGATTTTATATATGGGTTGAGTACACAGCTTTTGAAAAAGATTTTAATGGAATCTTGACCAGTCTTCCAAATCCTGGTGGTGCGAGTTTGAAAAATATTACTTGCACTGAGTGATCCAAGCATTGGTGAGGGAGATGCATGGCAGCCTAGCATTGAACATTTCTTATTGTTTCTTCTGACTCCCATATATCAAGTGTAGAGTCTTGGAGCCTGTGGTGGTTAAACATATGTAATACAATAAAAAAATTCTCATTCTACTATGTGTAATTGTTATATTTTTTACTTGTAACTTCTAAAAAATGGAATATGGTTTAATAAGATCTCTTATTTTCTCTTGATATGTGTATATTTTTCTATAACCTTTCGGGGATTAGGATACAAAAGCATAGACTGAAAAAGATGAATTGTTTGATGAGCAATGTACACATTTATTTATTTATTTTTTTGGTAATATATAGAGTTTGATGATTATTGAAATTGTAAATTATGGGCAACAATCGCAGATATAAATCGGATGGAGATTTTAATGTATATTTTGTGTGTTGAATGTTGTAATTGCTGCATCTAGTTTGTATTTCCAAACTATCATGGAGCATTTGGGCTCATCTTTTAGTTTTAATATTTTCTCTCGGGTTAAGTTCATAAAAAGTTCATCATTTAAAAAAAAAATTCATTATAGGCGTCCGCAATCTCTCCTTCGATAAAAATCCCAACTTATTGTAGTCCGTAAACTCTAATTCATCAAAACCTTTAGATAAAACACTTGTTTTTCTAAATTTATTTCGAAATCCATTTGGGTGTGTTTTAATAAACTAAAAATAAAACCCGCACTTCTAAACACATAGTACATCCTGTACACAAAAATCAAAATGCTAAACGCAACTTTATTGTAGCTGGTTCTGTTCTAGCAAGAAAATGATGCCTTTGCAGTGCAATTCATAAAATCACGTTAATATCTGACATTCAGTATACTTGCAAATGGTATAAATAGGCCTGTCAATTGGGCTAAATGAGCCGGGCTTAGGGGTGTTCAAGCTCGGCCCGAAATATATTTGTCATTCTCAAGCCCAAGCTCGGTCCGAAGTAAAATTAAATATTCTTAACCAAACTCGGCCCATATAAAATTTCGGGCTTCGGGTCGAATTCGGGCTTGCTGAAAAAATATATACGCTACGACGTACAAGTCCAACAATCTAAAAATAATTGATAATCAAACGGTTCTAATAAAAAGAACATCAAGAATCGTAAATTCATAATTTTGATTAAACCTAATAATGCTTATTTGCATACAAGATTTCTATTTTTAATAATATATAAGATATACTATACCTTGAAATCCTTGAAGAAAATAGATCAAAGAAGCTTGATTATGGTCGTGAGTTGTAGGGTAAGAGTTTAGGGTTTCAAATGGTTAGGGTATGAGGTTTAGTTGTTTAAGAGAGTATAAATAGTTGTGTCTCATTTATTCTAGATTCAACCATAGTTATTTTAAGTGAGTAATGAGTTGTTTAGTTCCAAAAAAGATAATAAATAATATGTTGTGTTTCAAAAAAAAAA
>MVGT01001644.1:10054-23904 GCA_002174775.1 Macleaya cordata
CAAAACAGATTTTTTTTTTGTTTTTTTTTTCTTAAACAACATACTACTAATGTTATTATTATTTATTAATTTTTTGTTAGCGGGGTCCCACAATAGCAAAAATCTAGCACAAAGATTTTGGGGTGAAGCTGTTTTTACTGC
The DNA here is from genome assembly GCA_002174775.1 of Macleaya cordata. Taxonomy (NCBI): domain Eukaryota; kingdom Viridiplantae; phylum Streptophyta; class Magnoliopsida; order Ranunculales; family Papaveraceae; genus Macleaya; species Macleaya cordata. Next base: position 10,196 of record MVGT01001644.1, read on the forward strand.
ATGCTACTTGGTTAACAGAGTCTATCTAAGACCCAAAACTCTCAATACCCTATATAAACTTTCATTTGGTAAGAAACCAAATTTAAGTTACCTTCGTGTTTTTGGGAGTCCATGTTACATCCTTAGGGATAGAGAAAATGCTGGAAAATTTGACCCCAAAAGTGATGAAGGAATCTTTATTGGGTATGCTTTGGATATTCGAGCTTTAAGTGTCTACAACAAAAGGGCCGAAACTATCATGGAATCCATTAATGTTGTTATTGATGATGGTAACATCTTTTCCTCTTCAGATGTAGCTGAAGAAGACAATCTTGTTAAAGGTAAAACTATGAAAACTGAACTTGATTCAAATAATGATGATGATGCATCTACCTCCCAAGAGTCGGATGAAAAATAGGATACTTCAATTGACCTGACTACAAATGGTCAAGTTATTGAACCTAGAAATCCTCCTCAAGACCATCTAACTATATGGGCTTAACGACTACACAATCCCAACGAAATTATTGGAGGGATTGAAACCGGTGTTCAAACACGGAGACAAGTTCGAAACATTGTAAATAATGTATGTTATGTTTCCATGTATGAACCGACTAATGTGGTTGATGCTTTGCAGGATGAAAATTAGATACAAGCAATGCAAGATGAGCTTGGCCAATTCACAAGACAAGAAGTATGGAGTCTTATACCTCGTCCAAAGAATACAATGTCATTGGTACCAAATGGATCTTCAAGAACAAATCTGATGAATTTGGAACTGTTATAAGAAATAAGGCTAGACTTGTTGGACAAGAGTATTCTCAAATTGAAGATGTAGACTTTGATGAAACCTTTGCTCCGATCGAAAGACTAGAGTCCATAAGGCTGCTTTTTGCAGTTGCTTGTCATTTAAAATTTAAACTTTTTCAAATTGATGTAAAAACAACCTTTCTAAATGGCATCTTACAAGAAGAAGTGTTTGTTAAACAACCTAAAGGATTTGAAGATCCCATTAATCCTAATCATGTCTACCGATTGAAGAAAGCCATTTATGGTTTGAAACAAGTTCCAAGAGCATGGTATGATAGATTGACTACTTTTGTTCTTGGAAAAGGATTCTCAAGAGGGGGAGCTGATAAAACAATGTTTATTAAATGGGTAAAAAATGATGTTCTTGTTGCTCAAATCTATGTATATGACATAGTGTTTGGTTCTACCTCAACCAAACAAGCTGAATCCTTCTCAAATCTAATGAGCAAGGAATTTGAAAAGAGTATGGTTGGAGAACTAACCTTCTTTCTTGGATTGCAGGTTAAGCGACAAAAAGATGGGATATTTATATCTCAATCAAAATATGCCAAGGATCTTGTAAAGAAGTTTGGCATGGAATCTGCAAAAGATGCTCGCACACCGATGGGAACTACTACAAAGTTAACAAAGGACTTAGCTAGACAGGAAGTAAACCATAAACAATATAGAAGCATGATATGGAGTCTTTTTTATCTTACAACTAGTCATCCTGATATTTCTTTTAGTGTAGGGCTTGTGCTCGCTATCAAGCAAAACCTAAAGAGTCACACTTAACTGCAGTCAAACGAATTATTCGTTATGTTAAGGGAACTCTTGGTTTTAGCTTGTGGTACACTAATGACACAAATTCTAAAATAGTGGACTATTCTGATGCAGATTGGGCAGGCAATGCTGATGACAGGAAAAGTACTTCAAGAGGCTGCTACTTCCACATCGGTTAAGTTAGAATACGATTTTGCTCACTGACTAGGAGCTGAAACATCTAGTCTTCTCCTTTCCACTCTAAGATAACTACATTACCAGTATTATAAAGGTGAAATGATGCTTTGTTTATGTTTATAAGTAGCATGTATATGTGAATGGTTATCGGTTTATGTTGTAGTAAAGATACCAAATGTTTTTACATTACTGTATTATAATTTCTCGATTTTCTTTAAAACCTGCATTGTCTTAAATTCATGTTAGTGACTACTTGTTAGTATTAAAAGTTCTTACTGGGATTTTTGCTCTAGAAATCGAGGAGACAATGGAAGAGTGGATGTTGTGTCATTTGAGGAGGCTGGTATAGGGAGGTATCCACCTCAAGTTTTGTTATTATTCAGTTGTGATGCAGTTTATTTTACTTGTCATGTATATATATTTCTTGAGCTGTATAATGTAAAACAAACACACTTATGTTTATATTGTATCACTTAACAAATCTTATCTATGTATTATTTTTATCGACAGAGATAGATTATTAAGAGTTAAGGTTTGAATCCAGCCTAGTGGATGACTAGGTATTTTTATTTTGATGAAATAAGATAGGTTTGTCTTGATGAGATGATATAGCAATTGTGGATGAATGGAATAATTTAAAAGAAATTAATTGTGGATAAATCATCTCTTATGTAGGTTTATTGCAGATTTCAAACCACAGGGGAAACTCTGGCAAATTTTCTGTTTGTCTTGGCCATATTTTGAGGTAATTAATAATTTAGCTGGCGAAATTAGTTTTAACTCTAATTTAGGTTCATAAACTCTATTTAGGTTTGTTTAGTACTAATTAATCACCTTGTGTAGTAAACCAAATACCTCGAGATGCGAGTCAATCTCTTAGAGATTTGAGTTTCAAATTGGGGCATTACAGAAATTAAGAGCTAGCTATCTATATAGATCAAGATGAGATTGAGAATGTTAAAGATCGATCGAGTTATTAATTAAGCAGTATATATAGTAGTGTTCGATGTGACTAATTCCAAAGAGTGGAAGTGGTTGCATTATTTCAATCAATAACATAAACAATGCAACCAACATAGTTACACTGTTTCAGTCAATTACCCTAACCACGCCACCACCCCCACTACGACCTCACCACCACCACAACCACCACTACCACCCTACAATTATCAAACCCACAAACAGTGCAACTAAGTTGGTTGTGTTATTTCAATCAATAACATAAATAGCGCAACCAACATGGTTGCAATGTTTCAGTCAATAAACATAAATTGTGCAACTATGGTTGTGCTATTTTAGTCAACCACCACCACCACCACACCACTACCACTACCAGTTCCACCTTCACCACCACCACCGTCGCCACCACCTCACCTTCACCACCACCACCATCACCACTATCACCGCCACCACCCCCACCACCACAACGTCGACAACACCACTATCATCAACATACCGCCACCACCATCTTTACCACCACACCTCTGCCATATTCACTACCACCACGCCAACACCACCACCACCACACCACTGTCGCTGCCACCACCACCACGCCATTGCTACAGATGCCACCACACCACTGCCACCACTGCCACAACTACTCCGCCAATACCAACCCCTACTATTGCTAAACCTAAAAACATCGCAACCATTATGGTTGTGTCATTTTCAATCAACCCATAAACAATGTAACCAATATGTTTCCATTTTTTTAATCAATCCTAAAAACAATGCAACCAACATGGTTGCACCGTTTTCAATCAACCCTAAAAATAATGTAACTAACATGGTTGCATTATTTTTAATCAACCCCAAAAGCAACACAACCAACATGGTTGCACTATTTCCAATTAACCCCTGAAACAGCGCAACCAGTATGGTTGCATCATTTTCAATCGACCCCAAAAATAGCAAAACTAACATAGTTGCATCATTTTCAATCAACCCCAAAAATAATGGAATAACATCATACAGATATTTGAATTAACCATTTTACTTCGTAGCAAAGGTTAGGGATCAAACTATCACCTAATTATAATTTTAGGGAAATAAACTAAGCCACTAACAGAAAATCTCTATAAAGATTATTGACTTATTCGATTCTTAATGTGCGGAATTAAGAATTAGAATCAAATATTTTAATCTCTAGAAAAATAATAATTAACACGAGAGATTTTTGTTAATGAGGAAAACCCAACAGGAAAAAACTCTGGGACTTAGTCCAGCCAAACAATCCACTAAAAGTTAATGAGAACTTACAAACTGATTTACCACTCGACAGACACGATTTACGACTCCCTTTATGTTCTGATCAGCAACGGTCTTTAGATCTACCACGGCTTCAAAACCCACGAACCGCCCCTTAGTCGATCTCTACTTCACAAATAATCTGGAACTCCGTCGAACCAACGAACAACTCGAATCCATGAGCCAAAACACCACACACTGGAAACCCACCGGCTAAACACAAAGTTTTGTGTAGAAAAGATGATAGAAGGATTTGTGTAACTCTCAACACAAGGTTAATCTAATCACTAGATCATAAGTTTGGCTCTTCAACTGATTAGAACTTAACTCTAGAACTTGAAACCCTAGAAATTTGATTTGAATCCCTCAAGTATTGTGTTGATTATGTTTCTATTGGGAAACACTATTTATAATATGTAAGGTCGAACTCAACTTTGTTAGAAGTTTGAAACCCAATCAAAGTCGGTTTGGAAACTTCTAAAAGGCAAAAAATCACAATTTAGCAAGTTTTGTCGCTGCCTAGAAGTGCGATTTCAAAACCCCAGAAAAGTTGGTTTCGAAAGCCATGCTCTCAGATGTTTGAAACAACTACCCGAGAGGGTTGAATTCGAAATCCACGAAGGTTGATTTTGAAACTAGGTGTGGGTTTCGAAATCAACCACTGTTATAGCTTTTTTCCAATTCTTCAATTCTTTCCAAATGTTGTAAAGTCTACCTAGCCTATACCCATTAGTCCTAAACTAGTCTAACCACTTAGGAATAAGGTCTCTAGGTCACTTACCATCCTAAGATATGTTCCGGTGGTGAGTTGAGTTGCAAGATGCATTCTCTCTCTGATTCTTTAAGTCTTCAATGATCAGAACATGGAGGATAACACCTTAACTCTAACTCAAAGACGTGGACTTACATTGAGCTTGATTTGACACGCAAATTGACAAACTCAAGAGGAACTCATAGACCTTACAAATAGCGCAACCAATATGGTTGCATTGTTTCTAATCAACCCCAAAAATAACACAACTAACATGGTTGCATTATTTTTAATCAACTCGAAAATAGCGCAACTAACATGGTTGCACTATTTTTAATCAACCCCAAAAACGACACAACCAACATGGTTGCACTATTTCAGTTAATAACATAAACAATGTAACCAATATTGTTGTGTTATTTCAGTCAATAACAAAAACAGTGCAACCATGTTGGTTGAGCTGTTTCAGTGAACCACCAGCACCACGCCGCCACTACCACACTGCCACCACCACCATCACCAACATACCGCCACCACCACCACCATCTTACTACGACCACCACTACCCTACTATTGCCAAACTCAAAAATAGTGCATGCGCTGAAAATAACGCAATATTGGTTGCGCTGCTTTCAGTCAATAACAAAAACTGCGAACCAACATAGTTGCGCTGTTTTTGGGGAGAAAAATATTTTTTTTTGCTTGGATTTTTGTATAGTTGAGTGATCTCATTTTAAAGGTCTTAAAAAATGCTTTCCCAAAATATAATTTTTATAAAAATTCGATTTTTAATAAAAAAAAGTTATAACAATTTTAATTTTAAAAATATAATAATTATAAAATATCATCTATTTACTTCAATTCCCCTGGGTAATTATGTCTAATCACTTCTTGGTCAAAGGTATGGAGTTTTTACTAAATTCTTTTTTCGCTTGGTTTTTCTCTAAGGCTCTGTTTGGCCGCACTAAAATTTTCTGGATTGGAGTTTCTTTATCCTATTCTGAGAAAACTCTAAAACTGGTTAACCAAAATGTTGTTTGTCTGACCCTAGCTCTATCTCTATTGAGTTTTTGTATGATGTTTATTTGACTGTTAACATATTATAGGATTTGTCTGTAAGTTAGTTATTAAAAATATTATAACTTAAGAGATTTTACTACTTTGAATTTAAATATCATAAAATATTTAGGTTATATTTGCGAAAACTAAAATTGGTTAAGTCGGGGTGGTGCTTGTTTTATTTTTGAAGATATCGTAGCCCAAGAAAATCTTTAATATATATTGGATAACCATTAATACCTCAGTTGAGAAGAGAAATTTATGTCGAATAAATCGTCTAGGACATTCAAGATTTGGGATCCAAGTGTACATTGTAGATCTTAAGCAAGAAATGATTGAGAAAAACCTACAAGGCTACAAGAGCATCATTAAATTCAAGGGAGATAGACATCCATTAAAACCACTTTATACTTAAAGCACAGAGAGATTTCATTTTTTGAAATATATATATATATATTTTTGAAGGGGACTATTGTCCTAGAATACATTATGGCATAGATACACGCAGTGGGCGTGTGAAGCATAGAGAAACCGCTAAAAATATCGTCACCAACGAATGTAGGAAATATACCCACCAAGGGAAGTAGAGAAACCGCCAATAACAGCGTACTTATATTTATTATAGGATTACATGGGACAAACTTAACAGCAATACCACGGCTGAGAAGTTTTGATCCCAAAACCTCCTACTACCAAAGATTTTATGGGAGGGATGCACAACTATTGAGCCAAAGGCCCAATGGTTATTTGATAGAAAAAGGGTGTTATTTGGGCATTATTATGAAAACAACAAGAAAAAGTCAGACCCCTATTAGCAATCATCCGAATTATTCGCGTTTAATACTCGTATTTTTCTGTATTTCCGAATACTTCCGTCCAAATGAAACCTAATCAATATTACACGAATTTTTTAGCTAAAATGTTTAAAACACGTTTTAACCGAATTCCCGAATGAAACGGGTGAAAAATACTCCTATTTTATTTAATGACTATCAGATATTCAATACAAAAAAATAAAAATAAAAAAAAAACCTTAGCTAATTACTTAAGGACCCTTCTTTGTTATCTCTCTTTTTCTATAAGGACCCCAATTCTCTCAATTTCTTTCTTCATCCACACACTCAGAACTCCATAAAGCATCTAGAAGACTTGGCATATTGCCGAATTTTTACTGTCGAATTTCTACATGTGAAAAGTATTATACACGAATTAACTCTAAATCGAATATTTCTCGTATGACGAATGATTGACCGAATGTTAGACCATATTACAATTCTTATTAACCGAATAATACTCATACTTGTGCCGTCCCAAATTTTAGTCGTATGCCGAATTGCTAACAAGGAGTCAGACACAGTGAACTAAATTTTGAGGCTTTGGATGGATTATAGAGAGAGAGAATAGAGAGTTGTTTGAATGGAGAAAAAGGAAATTATCAAAAAATATATTGGAGAAAAAATGTGGGACCCAGTGACAAGGGTTGGATCCAGTGACTTCAGCGGGTTTTCCTTTCTGGCTTTTAGGGAAAACAACTATTAGTTGGGTTTCTCGTACCCCAGCTTTTAGTGTATTCGGAACCCCAGCCGGACCCATCTTTCCTACTTTTCTACAAACAACATTTTGTGGATTTCTCTCCCCCAGTTCGGGATTTTCCGGACACAAATTTTTTTCTTACAAGTCCTTTTCAGCAAAAACAGTTTTGTTTAGACCGACCACTTTATAAAAGTGGTGCCCGATGCTTATGTGGCATGATGGGTCCCACTGCCACATAAGTTGGAAACCCCTTCAAATATTTTTGGGAGGGGAAGATGGTGGGTCCTACCCTACTACATATGCATTTGGCACCAGTTTTGTAAAAGGGTCTGTCCAAAAAGCTTTATTGTTTCAACAACCCCTTATTTCTATTGAAGTTAGGTAAACATACACGTAATCATTGTATCAATTTCCTCGCATACTTACTCTAAAATAACTGTACACATTTTCTCTACCAGCTTTAAAACACATATCTATCAGTATCAAAGGCAATACACGTGTTAGTATCACCTGATTTTAATAAATACAATCAAATACAAACTTCTTTCATTCCTAATAAACAAATGATCTTAAAATATTGGTTCCATACTCCACCAGATTTTTTTCCATATATAATAAAAACTACCAAAAAAGAAAAGAAAAAGAAAAAGAAAATGGGAAAAGGTTCAAATGATGCTTTTCCACAAAAAAAATTTCCTCAAAAAGTATGTCGAGGAATTCCTACAGAATTTGCTACAAAAGGCTAATCCAACAGTCTGTATGTTTCATATATCCTCGTAATTCGTATCCCATCCCAAAGTGATATGAATCTCATCGTAAATTGTGCCTTCTGTAGCAAATTCTGTAACCCTAGCACTGTCGAATAGAAAAATATAAATATAACCTTTGAAACCCCAATTTTACACAACATATACGTGGCAATTCTAAGTTGGAATAATATCGACCAAATAATTTCCCCTCCTGATACACGTAAGTAGCATCAGCAATAGAAATACGATCACCTGTGCCCAGGTTTGGATATCATGTACAATTATCCTCTCCGATAATGGAAATGTAAAAAAGTCAACGCTCGAGCTTTTCATATGATTTCCCTAGTAATATTGCAAGACTTTTCCATTGTGTTAATTTCACATCACCTCGTAATTTGCATCCATTGCAAATTGTATTTACATTCCTTGTGAATGGTTTTTCATATAACAATTGTTGTAGGTGTAGCACGATCTTTTGTACTATAACACAAATTGATTGTTATTGTAAGGAAAAAAGATTCAGTACACCCGAGCCTACATGTGTTAGAGTGGATGTCTGTTGGAAGAATGTTATCTTGTCCACTACTTATCAGTGGGGCTTTTTTTTCTCGATCTCAATGATAATCTTATGATTTGTTTGGAAGGGGGATTCTAAGGTAGGGATTCAACGGGGACCAGGGATTCATGTTTCCCTAGTTTGTTTGGCTGCCAAGAATCCTTAGAAATCTGTTCCCCAGGAAAACATGTTTTTCAGCAAATCCCTGTTTTGGAGTCCCACCTTCCCCCTTAGAATTTGCTGGAATTCTAAACTAAGGATTCACTATGTATTCACCCAACTCAATGCAAACATACAAAATTAAAACAACAAAATAGAGATTTTCCTTAGATTTTAAATTGCAGCCAAACAAACCAAAGGATTCAAGCTTCCAAGGATTCATGAATCCATGGATTCTTTTATGGTTGCCAAACAAACCAAAGGATTCATGTTTCTAGGGATTCATGTTTCCAAGGACTCATGTATCCCAAGAGAAACATGAATTCTACATCCAAACACACTATTAATAGATTAAAGAAAGAAGAGAGAAAAAGAGAAGAGTAGGAGAAAATGAAATCAATTGATAGAAATGAAAGTCTAATTTCACCCTACGGTTAATGAATTTAACCGTATGTCAATGTGACTATGGTGAAGGATCACACAATCACCTAATTAAAAATTACTAAGGTGATAAGAGTACAACAAAAATCTCTAATAGGAGTATTGACTTATTCGATTCTCAATATGCGGAATTAAGAACAAGAATCGAATGTTTCAATCTCACAACAAGTATGAAAAATATGCACAAGAGATTTTGTTAACGAGGAAACCCAAACTGGGAAAAACCCCGGGACCTAGTCCAGCAAAAATTCACTAAGAGTTATTGAAAACTTACAACCCGATTTACCACTCGATGGACACGAATTACGACTCCCTCTACGCTCCAACAGCTACGGTGTACAGTTCTTCCACAAATTCGAACTCCACGAATTTGCCTCTTAGTAAATGTTGATGCGTCTCCAACTTGAACTCCACAAGTCCCGCACCTTGAACCAATACTTGACTCCTCAAGTATATCACCACAAGCTTGAACCTTCAAGCTCAATCACCGGAAATCCACCGGTAACAAAAACAGAGTTTTGGTTTTGAAATGGGAAGGATTTGAACCAATTTCAACAAGCTTGAGAGCTAAAAGATTAGAGTTGAAACTCTTCAAGAACTTGTTGATTAATAGGGTGAATGGTTGATTGAATACTGAAGATTCAACCCCTATTTATAGTGAAGATGTCCAGCTCAATCCTAGACTAAATTATTAGTTCTAGGTCTAATGGTAGACACCATTATTGGGGATGAGAGAATAATATATTCAGCCTCTCATTCCACTTAGAGATGTTTCCCACGCTCAATTATCTCCCTAAAACAAGGCTTAGAGGGAGATGAGCAATAATGTGTTAGAAAGTTACTTTACAGCTCAGAAAATCGCACTCAGAAAAACGAATCTGGGCGTCGATTTCGAAATCAAGCCTGTCGGTTTCGAAACCAGCATGTGGTTTCGAAACTGACTGAATTGGTTTCGAAACTAACAAGCTCCTGTGATGGTTATTGCCTTTTGGTTTCGAAACCAACATGTTTGATTTCGAAACCAAACTTCATCTGAAGATAGATGAAGTTTAGTTTCGAAACCAAACTGTTTGGTTTCGAAACCAAAATTCATCTGAAGACAGATGAGTTTTGGTTTCGAAACCAACAGTTTTAGTTTCGAAACCAAACTTCATCTGTCATCAGATAAAGTTTGGTTTCGAAATCAAACTAAGGTTGATTTCGAAACAGACTTTTCCCTATATAAAATAATACCATCAATGCAGTTGGTTTCGAAACCAAACTTCTTGGTTTCGAAACCAACACTGTCCAGATTAAAAATTTATCTTTTAAAACACATTTTATCAAGAGTAAACAGTGTGGGAAACACTCTTAGCAATCTAACCACCTATGGTACTTAGTGTTCTAAGTCACTTACCATCCTAGGATGTCTTCCGGTGGTGAGTTGAGTTCTTCGGAGCCTTTGTAGATTTCTTCTCTTTCAACCGAAGTGAACCGAGACTCACTAGACTCTAACTCAAGTTACATTGACCATCTTGAGTTTACCTTTGACACGAAATTCGACAAACATAAAACATGGACCTTTCAATCTCCCCCTTTGTCGATTTCGTGACAAAAACCATTTAAGAGAACATAAAGAATAACCCTTCCCCATTACAGCATAATTTCTCTTACAATGTACTCAAGCAATAAGAAAAAGACTCACTCTCCCATAGTTATGACATCTAAACTTTTAAGAGTAATCTTTTGATGATTTCCTGCAAAGAATTCAAACTCATTCCAGAACAAGATAATACAGATAAGAAAGAAGTACAGTATCTTGTAATGAAAGAAAAATATGAGAAACACAGGGATTTCAACCACTCCCCCTATGTTTTTGAATTCTCTCCCCCATAGTTATGCATACTCCCTGTTGAGTAATCATTCAGAATGATAAACATATCTCCCCCTTTTTGTCATAAATAGACAAAGGGAAAAAGAAATACCTGCAAGAAGAGACATTCAGGTATATATGGAGAAAGGAAATAACTGATGCTTTTGAAAAGTAAAACTGAATCATCCATTAAGTTGTTCTATCTTTCCAAGAATCAAATAATATAGTTTTGAAGAATGAAAGATGAAGCCGCAAAAATTAAAAAATGAAGTATCATTCTCAACCATCAAAAAAAAAAAAAAAAAAACTAGCTATCCATCATGTCCTCATCAGAACTGGAGGAGTCAGAGGAATCCTCATCTGTAGAGTCATCATCAGGCTCAACGGGGCGATCATGACTGGTCTTGGATCTCCCCTCCTCTGGTACAGCTGGAATGCCTTCGACTCCCACCTTTTCAGCAATGGCATTCACAACGGGCACCAACATCTTCATATATGCAAGGATGGTGTTGGTGGCCTGAACTTGTGCAATCCGTGCCTGTCGTCGAAGCTCCCTTCGAGTATGTCTGGATGCAGGTTCCGAAGGGATCGAGGGAGAAGGCTCAGTCGGAGCAGCAGGCTCGGAGTCTGGAGCAGCAGGAGCTTCCACAGTCTTGAGATGTCCTGTGATCCGCTTTACCGTGCCAACGGAGATTGGACGCATAGCTTCTAGTACTGACTCATGAGGTGGGATAGCAACTCCAAAGTGTTGAAGGATTCTCTCAATAAGTTTTGGGAAGGGAAGCAAGTGGGAATATGTGGCATACTTATTGATTGTGATCATTTGATATACAATGAAGTCTGCCATCTTCAGCTTAGTCCCTGTTCCCAAATGGAAGAGAAACTCAGCCATGTCATCACTGAGTTTGCTCCGATTCCCAGAGCAGGGGAAGAGATTTGTTGCTGCAATGTTTCCTAACACCTTATAGAATAAGGTGCACCTAGAAGCAGGGAAACTTCTCCTCCACCCAAAGCGTTCCCCAGCCAATTCTTCTGCTATGGCTTCAGCGCTGGGCAGATATTCTTCCTCAGTATTGCGCTCGGGTGGGAATGAAATTGCTTCCGCATCATCCTCGAACTCGAGGAGAGAGGCAATGAGAGGACTATCCACAATCACAGGTTTTCCACACACCATAGAGGAAAACTTGAAATCCTTCTCATCAATATGGTGAAAGTTCGAGTAGAATACTCGAACCAATCTTGGGTAGGCATCCCCATATCCATTAAAAAGCCTATCCCAGTTGCGAAAATTCAACCTTGATTGAATTTCTAGAAGAGTTGCATCCCTGTACCAATTAACTTGTCGTTCAACGACAAGAGAACGCTTTTGAAAGTGTTGGATGTAAAGGTTGTAACAATCTACTGAATAAAATTTTTCTTTGGTTCTAGGGCAGAGGAAGGTTTGGGATGAACCCATAGAGGATCTTGGCCTCTTGGGGTTGGAAGATGTGGAAGGGCGGTTGGAAGACATGAGTGATAACAGCCCTAAACAACAAACTAGGGTTCAAACACAGAGAAGAAAGGAAGATCAAGAGAAGAGGAAGAAAGGCTTACCAAGATTCGTGAAAAACCCTAGCACTTGATCCAAATCGTTTGCAAAACCCTTGAAAACCCTCTCTTTGTGTCGATAAGAAACTTTGATAAGATATCGAGTGGGTTTCGAAAGCCCTTTTATAAACCCAGAACAAAGTACCCAAAAAAAATGCCCCTGAAATATGCGTGATATACGCGGCGGTTTCGAAACCATAAGGTTTGGTTTCGAAACCGAGACATAAACCTTCACCAGGTGAGTTTTGGTTTCGAAACCAAAATGGTTGGTTTCGAAACCAAGACAAAACAATGTCTTCAGGAAGGTTTTGGTTTCGAAACCAACATGAGTGGTTTCGAAACCGGGAACACAAAGTTGGTTCCAGGACCAAATTGGTTTCGAAACCAAAGAGTTGGGTTTCGAAACCAAGGACACAGAATGTCACAGGAAGGTTTTGGTTTCGAAACCAGTCACTTTGGTTTCGAAACCAAAGAGCAAAAATACCCAAAAATGTGACAAATTTCCCATAAAATATGTTTAGAAAGAAATTTTGATGGAAACAAGGTATGTCCAAGGTAAGTGTCCTGTTACACACGGCTATAAAGAGTATAATGCATTTATCACACGATTTTGCAAGCAAGAGTTTGCTAGACCAAATTCAAATATAGCCGGGTAGATTCTCAAAACCATCAACACCACAATATTCTTTAGAGATGATCAATGAGTGTGTGTGTGTGGAGAGAACAATATCATTTATGTGAGATCATCCTAAAAGGAAGATAGGGTAAGGATGTCCATACGACAAATTTCTTCAACTCTGGACATTACCTAGCATGAATGAACCATCTCACGTTGTACCTTACAAAAAAAATTACCTTCATGATTGAGTATTAGATAGACCATAATTTTGTGGTACTCAAGAGCATGAGGCATGGATTATCATCAAGACCCCAGTATTTTCCTTGAACTTGGAAGTAACTCTTATCCGAGGAGATGCTTCCAAGAAAGTACCCGTATTGGGATCTAGTGAATCACCATGAGGTCAAGATGAAGTAAAAAGAACATCG
>MVGT01001644.1:29048-64620 GCA_002174775.1 Macleaya cordata
TCGGGAAGAGATCTCAAAACCTTACGAACTATTTTGGAGTTAGGAATAACTTCACCCAAAGCAAAAGAGTTGTTGACAATGTCATTTAGTTTGGCATAAAATTCATTAAAGGATTCATTGTCATCCATTCTAATGGTTTCAAATTGGGTAGTTAACATTTGAAGCTTTGCTATTCTAACAGTCCTAGTACCTTCATGGGTTACCATTAAGATATCCCATGCCTCCTTTGCTACTTCACAATTAGATATACGACGAAATTCGTCAGCTGTTACAGCAGCATAGATGGCATTGAGAGCTTTGCTATTTCTAGTAGCAGCATCAGTTTCATCGGTGGTCCATTGGTCTTCCGGTTTAGGAACTTCCCTAGAGTTGTCTCCGGTACCAGTCATCATGGTAGGAGGAGACCAAGCAATTTCTACAGTTCTCCAAACCCTTTGGTCTAGGGACTTGAGGAAAGCCCTCATTCTGGCTTTCCAATAAGGATAGTTGCTGCCATTGAATAATGGTGGTTTGTTTACAGCACTACCTTCTCTTTGTGAATCCATTTAGACACAAATAGGGATCACACTTAGGTTGTTAAACCCAACAAGTGAACCTGCTCTGATACCAATTGAAAGTCTAAATTCACCCTACGGTTAATGAATTTAACCGTATGTCAATGTGACTATGGTTAAGGATCACACAATCACCTAATTAAAAATTACTAAGGTGATAAGAGTACAACAAAAATCTCTAACAGGAGTATTGACTTATTCGATTCTTAATATGCGGAATTAAGAACAAGAATCGAATATTTCAATCTCACAACAAGTATGAAAAATATGCACAAGAGATTTTGTTAACGAGGAAACCCAAACTGGGAAAAACCCCGGGACCTAGTCCAGCAAAAATTCACTAAGAGTTATTGAAAACTTACAACCCGATTTACCACTCGATGGACACGAATTACGACTCCCTCTACGCTCCAACAGCTACGGTGTACAGTTCTTCCACAAATTCGAACTCCACGAATTTGCCTCTTAGTAAACGTTGATGCGTCTCCAACTTGAACTCCACAAGTCCCGCACCTTGAACCAATACTTGACTCCTCAAGTATATCACCACAAGCTTGAACCTTCAAGCTCAATCACCGGAAATCCACCGGTAACAAAAACAGAGTTTTGGTTTTGAAATGGGAAGGATTTGAACCAATTTCAACAAGCTTGAGAGCTAAAAGATTAGAGTTGAAACTCTTCAAGAACTTGTTGATTAATAGGGTGAATGGTTGATTGAATACTGAAGATTCAACCCCTATTTATAGTGAAGATGTCCAGCTCAATCCTAGACTAAATTATTAGTTCTAGGTCTAATGGTAGACACCATTATTGGGGATGAGAGAATAATATATTCAGCCTCTCATTCCACTTAGAGATGTTTCCCACGCTCAATTATCTCCCTAAAACAAGGCTTAGAGGGAGATGAGCAATAATGTGTTAGAAAGTTACTTTACAGCTCAGAAAATCGTACTCAGAAAAACGAATCTGGGCGTCGGTTTCGAAATCAAGCCTGTCGGTTTCGAAACCAACATGTGGTTTCGAAACTGACTGATTTGGTTTCGAAACCAACAAGCTTCTGTGATGGTTATTGCCTTTTGATTTCGAAATCAACATGTTTGGTTTCGAAACCAAACTTCATCTGAAGATAGATGTGGTTTTGGTTTCGAAACCAAACTGTTTGGTTTCGAAACCAAAATTCATCTGAAGACAGATGAGTTTTGGTTTCGAAACCAACAGTTTTGGTTTCGAAACCAAACTTCATCTGTCATCAGATAAAGTTTGGTTTCGAAATCAAACTAAGGTTGATTTCGAAACAGACTTTTCCCTATATAAAATAATACCATCAATGCAGTTGGTTTCGAAACCAAACTTCTTGGTTTCGAAACCAACACTGTCCAGATTAAAAATTTATCTTTTAAAACACATTTTATCAAGAGTAAACAGTGTGGGAAACACTCTTAGCAATCTAACCACCTATGGTACTTAGTGTTCTAAGTCACTTACCATCCTAGGATGTCTTCCGGTGGTGAGTTGAGTTCTTCGGAGCCTTTGTAGATTTCTTCTCTTTCAATCGAAGTGAACCGAGACTCACTAGACTCTAACTCAGAATTACAAGAGATCATCTTGAGTTAATTTTTGACACGAAATTCGACAAACATAAAACATGGACCTTTCAAATTTAGAACTTATTTAGACACATTTTAAAAGGTTTTCTAGCTTATGGACAGGGTGG
This sequence comes from Macleaya cordata, assembly GCA_002174775.1. Lineage (NCBI taxonomy): Eukaryota > Viridiplantae > Streptophyta > Magnoliopsida > Ranunculales > Papaveraceae > Macleaya > Macleaya cordata. Next base: position 31,317 of record MVGT01001644.1, read on the forward strand.
TATCGATACCCTCTGAAGGTGGTATCGAATCTTGTTGGTTTTGTTTGAAAAAATTTTGTGATTCAATTTTGGGGGAGTTTTTGTTGAAAAAATGGTTAACATGACAGATTGTTTGGGTAGACACCAATTTTCGCCCCCAAACTCCAAACATCAAAAATCTGGTGTGAAATTCGAGATCAGGCCTCAGCCACCTCTAATTCAACGTAATTAATCATTAAACCAACTCAATTTAGTCATCCCCAACTCAATTTTGCCTAATTTGGCCCAAACCGGGCCGAATTGAACGAATTGGGTGAAAACCCCCAAATTTTGGACCCGAATTAACTTTAGTTGGACCACATCAGGGTTCATTGACCCTTGGCTCAACTCGATTGGACCCTCACTTGACTCAATTTAACTTTATTGAGTTCAATTTGGCTCAAATTTGAGCCTAATTGAAGGATTGAGTAAAAATCCCCAAAATTGTCCTCAATTTGGCCTTACTTTAAGCACATTAGGGTTTTTTGGGCTACACAAAAACTTAAGTAGTCCTTAATTGATGTTCAAGATCAAGAAATTTCAAAAATAGGAGAGAAATTGGACTTAATTTGAGCTTAAAATCGAAATCGGAACCAAAATCAAAATTAAAACAAACCTGGAACCATTTTGCAAAGGGGGGTGAACCGTTGGAATATTCCATTAATATTTTAACGGCTCTCCATGGGCCATTTTGTCCAGAACGTCAGATCTGGACAGATCTAACAGCTAGCAGAAAACGGCCCTCCTAAAGTCCCTGAAATCTCACCTATCTCTAGGTAAATGAGGTAGGGGGATCAATATCTACCTATTTATGTTTCTTTTGTAACTAAATTCACAATGAGATAATATTGAGACAGCCAAGTAATGACTTATTCGATTCTCAAATGCGGAATTGATTGAGAAACGAATATTTCAAGCTTGCACAAAAATCTTTCACAAAGATATAAATGACACGAATGATTTTGTTAACGAGGAAAATCCAAACGGAAAAAACCCCGGGACCTAGTCCAGAATTTACCACTAAGAGTTAATAGAAATCTTACAACCATTCACGTCAAACACATGAATCCCCTCGTGCAAAACTCGATCGGTCTTTCTTCACAACTCGAATCCACGAACCGCCTCTTCAATGTTGTATGAGTGTGCCTCCAACTCAGAATCCTCCAAGTTTCACACTTGTGCTTGAATCTACAGGTTCCACTTGAACCCAATCAAGTTTTCAGTTCGCCGGAGCTCCACCGGCGACCTCACCGGAACTTCACCGGTGACAGTAAGAGTGATGAACTTGTTTGGGTTTCAGGCCCTACAAGATCTTCATGCTAGATGGAAGTTCTAAGTGTTTCTAGCTATGATGAAGAACTAGTAACACAGTCAGTATCAAACCAGCTGTCAAGGAAGTAAGAAGCTAATCCTTACAAAAGCTTGCAGGAATGAACCATAAAGAAGATGACAAGATGAGTTGGTTCTTTTTCCTCAAATCTAACAATATTCTTTCTTACAGCTTTTTCCTTCGAGGGAATGTTTTTCTTGGTCCTATTTATAGACAAGAGACAAAACCTAGGTCAAAAAGAGACAAAAGACCAAAAAGGGCATTAAGGCCCTGAAACAATTCACGCATAGCACAGAGTGCCTGAGGTGTATCGATACTCCCCATATGGAGTATCGATACTGCCCTGATCTGTAGTCAACAGCTCAGAGGAGTATCGATACTCCCTTGGGGTAGTATCGATACTCATTAGTTCTTCTTTTGATCTAGAGATCTATGTCCATTCTTGCTAATGAGTCTTAGGACATTGAGCAGTCTAGTCACCTAACCTATAATGAGGGTTAACTTACCAACTGTCAGTGAGTTCCAGCGAAGAGACCGAGTCTTGTGGCGTGCTTTAGTTCCAATTGTCGGTGACGTGTGAGTTTTGCACGGAGGGCATGCCAAGACCCTAACTCAAATTGGACGACACATTGAAAGAGTTGTTCTTTCATGAATATTGACAAACCCAAGGGACCTTTCAATCTCCCCCTTTGTCAATTTCATGACAAAAACCCCATACATAGAAAATATTCAAACGACCCACTGCATTATAACACAGATATTTTTACATGGGACTCAGATACAGAAGCAACCCTTACCCAACCTGAAAATAACACTACTAACAGGGGAATCAAAATAGCACAAGATACATCAAGATATCACGGTATATAATCAAGGCCACAATGTGCGTGAGCTTGCAAGCTCCCCCTATCTTGTACAGCTCCCTCATACATGTTTCTCCCCCTTTTTGGAGTGAAATCGACAAAGGTCGAGAGGAGAGCATGGGGGGCCAACAATGGGATACCACACACAATAGTACAATAGGAAGGCAAGGTAGGTAAAACACAGAGCAGGCTATGAGAACAATCCATATTCAGTTAAAACCCATTCAAATCGAGACATGGTGTGCAAAAAAAAGACAATAAAATTGACGATAAAAAGCATAACTCGAGTTGATCAAAATCTAACTACTAAAAGCAACCTACACTAAGGATAGTCCTAGTCTATGCTTCATCTTCCATCTCATCGTCATCATCGTTAGCTGCTTCATCATCATCATTATCATCACCGTCCTCATTATCATCATCGTCCTCATCCTCGATGTCAGCAGCAACGGAAAAAGCCCCCACGGGAGGTTCCACAAGAGGAAGATCGTGAGCCGCGGTGTAGTGGTTGACGATAGGTACCATCTGCCCCAACACCGTGTGCATGTCCGAGTTGCACTATTGCATGTTTATGGAGGTCTCACGAAGCTATAGAAGGATGCTCATAAAACTGCATTCCCAAGCGGCTCGAACTACTTCAGGAGTATTTTCTACAGGGGGATCAGGAACTGGTGTAGGGGCATCGGCATCAAGATGTGAGGTGCTCTTCTTCGAGGTCGACTCATCAATGATGTGCTTGGCCTTTTGAGTTGGCTCACCCGTAGGAATGACCAAGCCATTGTACTCTAGGATTTGGCCAATTAGTTTAGGGAAGATTAATGACCGATTTCCTTTATACATTGATAGATAGATCATTTGACGAACAATGAATTGAGCAAAATCGAACGGAGAGTGAGAAAATCATGTGAAACAGGAATTCACCTATAAGTTGAGTGATATCACTCTTGGTCCCTCCAGTGGGATACAAGTTGTAGGTTGTGATTATGGCAAGAAGGCGCCAATGGAACAGCACATGTTTCAAGGGAAACTTGTTATCCCGTGTCCAATGATGGACAGCCCCAGTAAGGGTACGAGAAATTAGGTTTCGGGAGGGAGTGATAGGTTCCTCACGGTTCGCGGGAGGGGGAAACACTATGGGATTGGCTACTGGTTCAATTTTGCAAATGGCATAGATTGTTTCAGGAGTGACTATGATTATCTTACCCATCACATATGATTTGAAAGAAAAATTCTCAGAGTCAAAGTCATGCATATTCGAGTAAAATAAACGCACAAGCCTAGGGTAGGCGGTTCCTTCGCCTTCTAGCAAGTTGACACTATGAAGCGCATGCATAATCTCATGGATATCAAAGAATACACGACGACCATACTTAACCTTACGTTCTACAATGAGGGATCGTTTGGAGAACGTTTTGTTATAGTCTTTCAAGCAGTTTGGAGAGTAGAATTTTTCTCCAGTGACCGGACAAATGGTCGGGCACCATTGTCTGGCCACCCCCTTGCCTTTAGGGTTGGCTGAGGAGGAAGTGGCGCCGGAAGGGTGTTTTCTCTTATTGCCACCGGCCATGAATCACAATCACACGAGAGTTTGCAATAGACAAGAGGAATGATGAGCACTTACGCTAGAATGACGTCCACGGAGAGAATCAGAGAGGAATTGATGAACCGAAACCAAGAGGGAGGAGAAGGTGGGGGGGTTCACCTTGAAGAAACCATCTCAAAGCCACTTTTTCTCTCTCAAGAACTCAAGTAAACTGAAGGATAGAGAAAAAAGGATCGATACCTCCTTATAAAGGACCCCCAAGATGCGCAAAAATTGAGGCAAGTCGAGTCTCCCTAACCCAGGTAGTATCGATACTCCTATTTGGCGTATCGATAGTCCTTCAACAAAAATGCCCCATATGCTCAGTATCGATACTCGGAGACGGAGTATCGATACTCCCTGATTCTAGGGATAGCCAGTATCGATACTCCCCATACTAGTATCGATACTCCAAAATGTAGGTTCCAGAAGTGCCTAGTATCGATAGTCGACCAGAGGACTATCGATACTCCTAGTAGCAGGCCCAGTATCGATAGTCCTAATTGGAGTATCGATACTGGGTGAAGTTTCAGTAAACCAGAGACACTAAGCACCCTTTTTGATATGCTGGCTTCTCTAGTCCCCATTCAAGCGAGCACCCAGTGACCCCAACTCTCAAGACAACCATCAAGATGAACAACAGGGCACACGAACATGAAGTCTTGCATATCACTAGAATTTCAAGGATATACTTCAACCATACATAATGAGATCACAAGTTTAAATTGTGGACTGAGGTCAATGAGCCGAGAAACATGAAGAGCATTCGCGGTGATGTTTCAACATGTGACCAAGAATCCTCGAAAGTCGTTTGCGCATAAAGACTCTACTCTCTCTTGGTTATCTTAATTCCCACTAGTATGGAGGACGAATCAGAACGCACATTCAGCATAGTTCAAGATCAACATGTTAAGGCATTTCTCAGAAGGTGTATTTTAGAATACAAACAGCCCAAGAGCATGTATAATGACTCATCAAGATTACCCGAGAGTTTATTATTGAGTTGTTGTTGATTTGCTCTCAGGTCACCGAGACTCAACATGTGATCACACTAAAGAGGTCATGCCACCAAGCTCAAAATCTTTCTCTAGAGCTTACTCTTTTAGGTGGCTCCACCAAGCTCAAAATCTTTTACGAGAGCTTACTTTTTAAGTGGTACACCAAGTTCAATATCTATTTTGAGAACTCACTTTTGAGGTGTATAACAGCAGCATTGCAAGAGAGAACGATAAACAAACCACAAGTTCAGTAATCGCTCATCCATACTAGTTTGACAAGACAACGTTCGAGAGAGAGAGAGAGCACATTTCACAAACTAGGATCAAGACACATGCATTCAATCAATACACACAATACACACACAAATTTCCAAAAATTCAAATGATAGCAGTGATGCAACAAACAAGTGACCTCAGTTTGTATGTCATGAATATCCAACAAAATCAAGTGTTCAAGCACTGCATCCACTTGTGATCAAGTGTCATCAACCACAGATCAAGACACGATTGAAGGGGTCACATAAGATTTCACACAAATGGATTCCCAGACATGATACAACAGACAAGGATGTAGCAAACAAACGCATATGAAAATAGGAACTGCCCTGAGCCGAAAAACAAAACAGAGAATAAAGAACAACCTAAGGACTCCTAGGATGCAATGCAAACTAGGGAAGCACACTCAACTACCTGTACCAAAAGAGTTAAAAGGAGAGAGAGCTGGGTAGGAGAGTGTTGGCTGAGGGTTTACGACCTGGAGATTACACCAATAGCCCTCCTAAGGTTTTCGAAGGTCGATGATTCCAAGGGCTTGGTAAGAATGTCTGCAAGTTGTTTCTCAGTAGGCACATGCTCAAGATGAATTACCTTTTCTTTGACAAGGTCACGTATAAAGTGATGTCTAATGTCTATGTGCTTAGTTCTAGAGTGTCGTACAGGATTTTTGGTGATGTCAATAGCACTAGTGTTATCATAGTACACAATCATGGTAGAATGTTCAAAGCCATAATCACTAAGCATTTGTTTCATCCAAAGTAATTGAGTGCAGCACGAACCTGCGGCGATATATTCGGCCTCAGCCGTAGAGAGGGATTGAGAGTTCTGCTTCTTGCTCTGCCATGCCACAAGGTTGAGTCCAAGGTAGTAGCATCCTCCCGAAGTACTCTTCCTATCATCCACATGGTATACCACAGCCCATATACAAGAGTTCTCTTGACATAGCGAATGATACGTTTGACAGCTTTCAAGTGAGACTCTTTTGGGTTAGCTTGATAGCGAACACAAGCTCCCACACTGAACGATATATCCGGTCTACTTGCAGTGAGATATAGTAGACTCCCTATTATGCTTCGGTATGTCTTTTGATCGACCCCCTTTCCTGATTCATCTTTTGACAATTTCTTGGTGGTGCTCATTGGAGTTCGGGAGACCTTGTCAGATTCCAACCCGAACTTCTTTATCAGGTTCTTAGCATACTTGTTTTGTGATACAAACATCCCATTATGAGTTTGCTTAACTTGCAGTCCGAGAAAGAAAGTAAGTTCTCCCACCATACTCATCTCAAATTTTTTGCTCATAAGTTTTGCAAATGATTCAGCTTCCTTAGGGGTGGTTGAACCAAAGACAATGTCATCCACATATATTTGTGCCATGAGCACATCCTTATCTGCTCATCGTATGAACAATGTTTTGTTGGCTCCACCTCTTGAGAAGCCTTTCTTGAGTAGAAAGGAGGTGAGTCGATCATACCAAGCCCTTGGTGCCTGCTTCAATCCATACAGTGCCTTTTTGAGGTGATACACATGATCCGGATGGTGTGGATCTTCAAATCCCTTGGGTTGCTCCACAAGACTTCTTCTTGAAGGATTCCATTGAGAAAAACAGTCTTGACATCCATTTGGTATAGCTTCATTTTTATGTAGCACGCAAATGCCATCATGAGTTTTATGGATTCCAATCGAGCATCTGGAGCAAAGGTTTCGTCGAAATCAACACCTTCAATTTGATTGTACCCTTGTGCCACTAATCTGGCCTTGTTTCGAATCACGGTAACATATTCGTCAGACTTGTTCTTAAATATCCATTTGATCCCTATGACATTGATGTTCTTTCGTCTAGGTACAAGAAACCAAACATCTTGACGCAAGAATTGGTTGAGTTCTTCTTGCATAGCTTCGATCCAATTCTCATCCTGAAAAGCATCGAAGACGTTTGTTGGTTCAAAGTCATTGAGATAGCACACATACATTACAATATTTTTAACTTGTCTTCTCGTCTTGACTACAGTGGTTCTGTCCCCAATGATGTTCTCCTCGGTATGACTCCTTGCCCACTTGGGACGCTGAGAATCGGAGACATCTTGCTGGCTTTCTGTGCCAACTTCACACAATTTCTCACTTGTGACATCACAGTGAGAGTCTCCTTGGGATTCATTGGGAGTTGGTACAGTATTTACTTGGACTTTAGCGGTCTTCACACCTTCCAACCTGTTCGGAGGTAACTCTTCATCCACAAACTCTTCAAATCTTGAGCCCATGTCATCGATCACAACATTTATGGACTCCATCATTGATTCTATTCTCTTTTTGTAGATACGATAAGCTCTACTGTTCACAGCATATCCCAAGAAGATGCCTTCGTCACTTTTTGCATCAAACTTCCCGAGATGTTCACGGTCTCTCAAGATATAGCACATACTACCAAAAGTCCTAACGTAGTTCAGATTAGGCTTCTTCCCAAACCACAGCTCGTACGGAGTATTTAATATTTTGGTCCTCAAGTAGACCCGATTGACAAGATAGCATGCGGTTGATACTGCTTCTCCCCAAAACCTTTGAGCAAGACCTTTGCTATGAAGAAGTACTCTTGCCATCTCTTGAATTACCCAGTTCTTCCTTTTAGCGACTCCATTCTGTTGAGGGGTGATTGGAGCTGAGAATTCATGTTTGATTCCATGTTCACCACAATAGTCTTCAACTTTAATGTTGTGGAATTCGGTTCCTCGATCACTTCTAATTCTCTTGATCTTTCTTTCTTGTTCATTTTGAATTCTCTGCGCAATGACAAAAAACTCATTAAAGGTATCAGATTTCTCACGGAGGAAAGCCACCCAAGTGAACCGAGAGAAATCGTTAACCATAACCAAGATATAGCTAGTACCTCCTACGGTTTGAGTTCTCATCTGACCCATGAGGTCCATATGGATGATTTGAAGAGGTTCAGTTGTGAGAATATCTTTAGAGGCTTTGTGAGAGCTTCTTGTTTGCTTCCCTATCAAACACGCTCCATACTTGCCACCAACCTCTTTGCATAGCATTGGAACACCTCTCATAACTTCTTTGTTGGTTAACTTAGCAAGATCCTTAAAGTTAACATATCCCATCCTTTGGTGCCATAGAAGGGTAGTGTTCAACTTGGTTAGATTACTTGATAATTTCGTTGATGTATCAACCATGTAACAATTACTAGAAGTTCTCTTCCCATGTATGCTTTCTAACCCACTCGGATCTTTAATTATGCACCCTTGTGAATTAAAGGTTACCGAATAGTTAGAGTCACAGTTTTGACTAATGCTTAAGAGATTAGCATGCATACCTTCGACGTATAGGACATCATGAATTTCTGGGATTCCAGGAAGCTTGATTGTTCCTTTCCCTGTCACCCTAGCTGTGCTTCCATCTTCAAAAGTGACATTCCCATCGGAGAATTTCTCAAGGTGTGAGAAGTAACCTTTATCTCCAGTCATGTGTCGGCTACACCCACTATCTATAAACCAATCTGTTGTGGTCGCTTTGTATGCCATGAGTGCCACCAAAGCCTTGATTTCAGCATTCTTTTTCACCTAAACCCATTTTTCCTTCTTCTATGGAGTTGTATCAGTTGGCTTAGGAGTGAATCCTTGTTGGCTCTCCTTCTCTACATAAGTTCTCTTACCATATATGTTCTTTCCAAAGTTGGGGTTTGTCAATCTTCCAATCTCTCCAGTCAGGGCCCTTGCCTTTTGTTGGAGTTGCTTGAACTTCTTTAGCATTTCCATTTCTCTATGGGAGTGATGGAGATCATCCAAATAAACTTGCAGGTATTTTGCAAGTGACCTCGATATCCACAGTATGAGCATGTATGGATGATTTGTGATGATCTCCTAGTGACTCTTGTCCCTGCTTGGGATTTGGTGACCTGTTTTGAGGATTGTTGTTTATCTACAGGTATTGTGACTTGTTCATTGGCATGTGTACCAGCACCCGTTTGTGAGGAAGGGAACGTCTTTGCCTTCACGAAGGTTGTTGATGTTGAGGTACTAGCACCTTTGCAGTTGTCAAACCCAAGCCCCTTTTTGTCCCCCGAGCTCTTTGCCCCATTCATCATTGACATTAGATGGTTCGACCCATGGTTGAATTTCATCAACATCTCTTTCGACTTGCACAGCTCTTCCTTAACCATCTTCATCTCATTGAGAAGAGATGTAGCTCTTTCATTTGCCATTCCAAGTTCGTTCTTGAGAATTTCGATTTCTTTCTCTTTTCCTTTGAGAATTACAGTGTCTTCTAAGGCCTTCTTTTGATTCTCATTCATTTGAAGGATCAAGTCCTTCTTTTCCACTTCAAGGGATGTGACCTTCATTTGAAGTTCCTTGTTCTTCCTTGTGAGATTTTTACTATTCTCCAAAATTCTAGAGAACAGTTGTTCTTCTTGGAAATCTTCTACGCTCATATCATCCCCACTCGACGAATGATTGGATATGTCCTCTTCATCATCACCCTGTTCTTGTGGAGATAGTAGAGAGGCAGTGAAGGCAACAAAATTTTGTTTCATCTCTCCTTCACAATCTTGGGAGGATTCAGATTCCAACGAAGAGTCATCGAAAGTAACCTTTACGTGATTTGAGCTTCCTTTGATTGCACAAGAACTAGCCATATGACCAAATCCACGACATTTGTAACATTGAATCTCATCACTCTTCTTTTTCTCAAATTTCTTATCAAATGACTTGAAATTCTCATGTGGTTTGGATTTAGAAGAGGAATGATTGTACTTGTCAAACTTCTAAAGTCCTCCTTTCTTCATCAAGTACTTCTTAAAATGCCTAGAGAGAAGTGCAATTTCATCATCACTGGAGTTGTCAGAGATTAGATCACCCTTGCTAGTTGCTTGCTTGGAAGCCTTGAAGGCAATGTTCTTTGGCTTCTTCGACGATCTAAAGTTTGATTCAAATGTCCTGAGATTACCTGCAAGTTCCTCAGGAAGAAGAACATCAATATCTTTACTCTCCTCGATAGCCGTAACTTTAGCCTCGAATCTCTCAGGGAGAGATCTCAGCACTTTACGGACTATCTTGGAGTTTGAAATGGTCTCTCCTAGGGCAAACGAGTTATTCACTATTTCACCGAGTTTCCCATAAAACTCGTTGAAGGTTTCATGTTCTTCCATACGAAGATTTTCAAATTGAGATGTGAGCATTTGTAATTTGGCAATCTTGACAGTCTGGGTACCCTCATGAGTGATTTCTAATTTTTTCCTTGCTTCCTTTGCAGTGAGGCAGTTTGAGATACTTCGAAACTCGTCTGCCGTTACAGCATTGAATATGGCATTGAGGCCTTTGCTGTTAAAAGTGGCCTTATCAATTTCATCTTGAGTCTAGAGATCAATGGATTTAGGTTTGGTTATGGCCACACCGTCCACTGTGGCGGTTATGGTTGGAGGGGACCAACCACATTCTACTGCCCTCCAAACTCTTTCATCAATCGAGCTTAGAAAGGCTCTCATGCGTGTTTTCCAATACGCATAGTTATTACTATTGAACAAAGGATGTTAAGCCTTACAAGGTGAACCTTGCTCTGATACCAATTGAAATCTCACCTATCTCTAGTTATATGAGGTAGGGGGATCAATATCTACCTATTTATGTTTCTTTTATAACTAAATTCATAATGAGATAATATTGAGACAGCCAAGTAATGACTTATTCGGTTCTCAAATGCGGAATTGACTGAGAATCGAATATTTCAAGCTTACACAAAAATCATTCACAAAGATATAAATGACACGAATGATTTTGTTGACGAGGAAAATCCAAACGAAAAAAACCTCGGAACCTAGTCCGGAATTTACCACTAAGAGTTAATAGAAATCTTACAACCGTTCACTTCGAACACACGAATCCCCTCGTGCAAAACTCGACCGGTCTTTCTTCACGATTCGAATCCACGAACCGTCTCTTCAATGGTGTAAGAGTGTGCCTCCATCTCAGAATCCTCCAAGTTTCACACTTGTGCTTGAATCTACAGGTTCCACTTGAACCCAATCAAGTTTTCAGTTCGCCGGAGCTCCACCGGCGACCTCACCGGAACTTCACTGGTGACAGTAAGAGTTGATGAACTGTTTTGGGTTTCAGGCCCTACAAGATCTTCATGCTAGATGGAAGTTCTAAGTGTTTCTAGCTATGATGAAGAACTAGTGAGACAGTCAGTATCAAACCAGCCGTCAAGGAAGTAAGAAGCTAATCCTTACAAAAGCTTGCAGGAATGAACCATAAAGAAGATGACAAGATGAGTTGGTTCTTTTTCCTCAAATCTAACAATATTCTTTCTTACAGCTTTTTCCTTCGAGGGAATGTTTTTCTTGGTCCTATTTATGGACAAGAGACAAAACCTAGGTCAAAAAGAGATAAAAGACCAAAAAGGGCATGAAGGCCCTGAAACAATTCACGCATAGCACAGAGTGCCTGAGGCCCATATGGAGTATCGATACTACCCTGATCTGTAGTCAACAGCTCAGAAGAGTATCGATACTCCCTTGGGGTAGTATCGATACTGCCCTGATCTGTAGTCAACAGCTCAGAGGAGTATCGATACTCCTTTGGGGTAGTATCGATACGGCCCTGATCTGTAGTCTATAGCTAAGATGAGTATCGATACTCCCTTGGGGTAGTATCGATACTGCCCTGATCTGTAGTCTACAGCTCGGAGGAGTATCGATACTCCCTTGGGGTAGTATCGATACTCATTAGTTCTTCATTTGATCTAGAGATCTATGTCCATTCTTGCTAATGAGACTTAGGACATTGAGCAGTCTAATCACCTAACCTATAACGAGGGTTAACTTACCAACTGTCAGTGAGTTCTAGCGAAGAGACTGAGTCTTGTGGCGTGCTTTAGTTCCAATTGTCGGTGACGTGTGAGTTTTGCACAGAGGGCATGCCTAGACCCTAACTCAAATTGGACTACACATTGAGAGAGTTGTTCTTTCGTAAATATTGACAAACCCAAGGGACCTTTCAGTCCCTATTTTAGCCCATTTTTCCACCCATTTTTTTTAAATCTCTCTTATCCACTCTCACACCTTAACCCTAATTTTATTTACACCCCACCAACTCCTCTTTTTTTCCTTATAAATAGAGAAGATCTCTAGCATTTGAAGAGGCATTGAAGAGATCTCTTAGAGGCATTCAATAGTTCTCAAGGAAGGATCATTCAAGAGATATTTTAGGGGCATTCAAGAGTTCTCAAGTTAGGAGGCATTCAATGGTTCTCAAGTAAGGAGGCATTAAATAGATCTCAAGTAAGAGAGCATTCATTAGCTTGAGATTGCATTAGTTAGGGAGAACATTGATAGTTTTCATGTGATAAACATTCATTAGGTTAGATTAGATGCATTCAATAACTAGCTTTGAGTTTGAACTTGAATAAGATTCAAGTAAAAAAGGAGAGAAGTAGATCTAGTGTTAGAATGTTGGTGAGTGTTTGTCCATTTTGAGTGAAAATTTATTTTCATTTAGGTAGTAGAGATTAAGTGATAGCAAATCTATTCTCATTAGATTTTGGCCTTACACTTCATCCTTACCCTTAATCCATCACCATCTCCACCACAGACCTCACCTAATCCCACTAACCTTGATCTAACATCATCAAATCCCACTCATGATAGGAGGAACTCAAATTAATTGAGTTTCCTTCCCATTTTGAGTTTGGTTTAGAGAAAGAGAGAGAGAGAGGGTTAGTAGTAAATCACTTTGCTTTTGAAAAGAAAACTCTTTTTTTTATCATCAACAATAATCATTGCTTGATGGAGGCTTGATCAAAGGGATTTTCTTCACTCTCTTATTGGTGGATCTTAAGCAAAATAGGTAGGTGATCATCACCTCCTTTTTATTTGTTGTAGAGATTCCTTTTTTTAAATGTTGTATGATGTAGTTTAAAAAGAAAGTGAATAAATGTTTTCATTTCATGAATCTCACTTCATGGGTTTATTTTGATATACTAATTAGTTGACTTCTTAGAATAAATATAATATTGTTAGTGATCTTTTTCATCATTCTTTAACATATATTAGCCTCTTTTGCATATCATCGCATCATAAAATAATGATTTATTTTTCATGAAATTCCTGTTTTGTGCCAAAAATGACATGTTTAATAAGAATACCAATCATTTAACCATGTTATCTTGCATTTAGGTGTATGGGGTTGATTTTTAAGTTACTACACCATAAAAGAGGCCAAAAGTGTGCTGGAATCTTTAAGGGTGTCAACGGGTACCCATTTACCCTGAACCGAACCGAACCGAAACCGATAATCTCGGTTCTGGTTCTACATTTTATGGACCCGAAAAAAATTGGGTCCATAACGGGTCTACCCGATTGGAACCGTTTAGATTTCGGTTCCAATTCGGGTATACCCGACAGGTACCCGTCGGGTAATCGGTTCCTAAATAATTAAAGGTAGATTTGATTTTTAGTGGTGGAAATGAAGATGTTTGAGGGTATTGGGTTTCCAATTTTTGAAATTTGGGTTTTTCTTTTTCATGAACTAGTGTTCCAATATGTGGAGTTGTTTTTTTTGGCCAAATTTTGGTGTATTCTTTGTATTTTCTACTTTTTAATGAAATTTTCCATAATTTCAATGTTGATTCAATAAATTAAATCTTTGTGATCTTTGATTTGACCCTATAATTAGAATTGATTTATTTGGGTACTTGTTTAATACTTATAGATAAGAAATAAATACTTGTTTGAAATGGAAATTTTTTTAAAAAAAATTAGAAAAGTTGAAAATTTCGTTTTTTAGAATACCCAATGGGTACCCGATACCCTCCGGGTACCCGAGTTTTTTAGAGGTTCCGGTTATGGTTCCACTTGATATGGAACCGGAACCGGAACCGACATGTTTTTATAGGTTCCGGTTTTGGGTAGTTCAATACCCGAACCGGAACCGACCCGTTGACACCCCTAGGAATCTTTTAATAAGAGCATGAAATAAAAAGGTAAAAATGCAGTCTTGTAGATCATGAAAAAATACACAAAATGGGCTGAAGAATGAGTCAAAAAGGTGGTGAAACGAAGAAGTTATGATAGTTTGAAAGTTCACTTTAAATGTGTTCGATGAAATGCCTAAGTGAATGATTGATGTGTAGAAATGCTTATTTTTCTAATTTCACATTAATACTTTGTTTTATTGGATTAAATTGAAGTATGTCAACCTTAGTTTTAGGTGAAACCCTAGGATTCACATTAGAGACTTGTCACTTTTGATGGTGTGCCTTAGAAATCAACTAAAAATGAGATTAAAACTTCAAATAAGATTTATGGGCTTGGTAAGCCCATCTTCAAGGAAGCCCACTCTACATTTTTGTTCAGTGTTGGGCTTCTTTCATGAGTTTTAAACTCACATATTGGAATTGGGCTTCATAAACCCATTTTCTTGTGTGGGCCTAGTAAGAACATATCTTGACTTAGGCCCACTTTTCTTTTTTTGGCTTGGACATGCCTAAAACCCTAAATCAAAATCCTAACCAAGCTAATAAAATTGGACTAGGTTTCTCTCTCTTATATTAGTTAATCTAAGCATATCACATGATTATTTTTCATTAGATTTTGGACCATGCTTAACGCTAGGGATTAGAAATCCTAGTTATGACTCTAGATCTTCCCTAAAGTATATCATCAACATTTGCATAAGTACTTAGATCATGCTTAATGCAAGGGATTAGAAATCCTAGTTAAGACTCTAGATCTTCCCTAAAGCATATCACTTAGTCGAAGCATTTGCATTTAAAATTTGGATCATGTTTAACGCTTGGAATTAGAAATTCTAGTTAGGACTTCTTGATCTTCCCTAATACATGTCATTCATTTTTTCAAAAGAAAGAGCATCTCGTTTTCAAAATAAAAATACTCGTATACCATGAGTGCGTACGCGTGGCTTCTCAGTTTAGTCACATGTATTTTGAGCACGTATTTTGGCCCTAGTATTCCCATATACAACTCAAGGTCATATGTATTCCACCTCATGTGTAAATGGTCCAGAGTCCATTTACACTTTGGTGTAGGACTAGTCCGATGTGCATCTAGGTTTGCATAGTCGTAGTGGATCCTCTTATTTTCTCATTGGTCGTGAAAAGAGGTTCACGACCAATATTGCTTGTATGTGAATAGACACAAGTTTATTTGCAATTTTGCGACGCGTAAATTTGAGTTTACGTGTCAGAGTGTGTTTTACTTTTTGCCCCAAAACCTCAATTGCATGAAATATATCCTAGAAGGGCTTGAACTTACTTTTCTTGTACAGACTCTTTCTTAGTGAAATGTAATAACTTTTAATCATGAAATTCCATTTAAATACTCTTAGTCGTGAAGTAGAGGCTGATCTCACGATCGGGCGGTAGTCGGGTGCCTAACACCTTTCCGACCTGTACCAGGATTCCCTTACCAAGAATCTCTCTACGTAGACCAGACTAGTCGAAAGATCGCCAAGTTTTCTGTTAAAACGATAGGATTTTCCAAAATTGGGTCCTGATTCCCAGATTAATCAGGTAGTGACTCTATAAGTACATTAGACGATTCTACCCCCAATTAGAAATACCAGAAATCGTTTCTCTTCGGTCGTTCGCAGTCGAAGAAAAAAGTTTTTTTCGCGGATCCTATAGCTGGCGACTCTGCTGGGGAAAGAAGGAATCTGACTCGAAAAACAACTAAGGGTATTTCTTTGGAATTTTATGATTACACACTTCTTAGGTTGACACACACACACTGCATGCAACCATTCATTTTGCATTTGTATTATATTACTCTCTTGATCCTATAGGACTACTGAAACCCGTTACTGAGTAGATACCGTCCTGACCAAGCAGTCGTATGGGAATAACGGTCGAAAAGCACAACCTTAGCACATACCAAAGACCAACTTCATGATGCGAGGTATATCGCTAAGGGCCCTAACCACGCAACTAGAGTCTAGTTAAGCCTTAAGCATGCATTCACGTAGCCGTGATAGATTGTATCCTTAGGATAACCCAGAGGACTGCATACATGCTCCATAATTCCTGAGGCATGACTCACGTAGGACCTTCTTGTGGTTCTGATGAAGTTCGTTTTTTCAAAAATAGGTTCAAGGTGCCCGGAGCAGTAGCCACGGGAAAACGCGCAAAAAGAGTTTGGGCTAGACAGTCAAGAAGGGTGGAACGGGTTGATAGTTCATCGAGCACAGGGTCAGAATTCGATCTTAGTGTGCATAGTGAAAACATACCGGATCAAATAGAAGATGGTGGTAGCATGACAGAAATGGAAAGAATGCTCAGAGTATGTTTAGAGAAAATCCTGAAAGAAGACCTAGGGACGACTATCGAAAGGATAGTGTCTGAGAAAGTGGCCTCCAACAATCAACATCAAGAGAACACGCCCACTCCTTTGGGTCACACTGAAAAAGCATAAAGTTTGGCTATGAGAACCAGGGAGGCTACTCGTACGAACTATCAAGATCCTGGAAAAACTTATCCAGTATATGACTTTACTGACATTCCTCTAAAACCCTCAGTCAAGAAAGCACCTTCTCAACAATGTTTGTCAGATGACAAAAAAGAGCTACGAGAAGAGTGGCATGCGAGACAGAAGGATAAGGCAATTCTTACCCAGCGAGGAATGGTTGATGTCCAACAGAGGTTCAAACGCTTGGAAGGAGGGACTACCTACGATATCGACTCTTGGTATCAATGCCCAGATGAAGAACTCCCACTCGGATTCAAGTACCAAGAAATGAAGCAATATGATGGGACTGGATCAGCCGAAGCCCACATAATCATGTACATAGGAAACATGAGGCCGTTACACGTAAGTGACAGCATGATGGCCCATCTCTTCCAAAGGAGTCTAGTTGGAGACGATTTAGAATGGATAATCGAATTTGACCGATCCAAGTACCCAAACATAGGTCCAGTTAGGGGATGCATTCATAAAGCACTTCACATATGGGACAGATAGTAGAGTTGCCCGAAGACAGTTAGAAGCTCTGCAACAACATCCCGATGAGTCATTCACCGATTTTGTAGCAAAATAGAGGATGAAAGTTAGAAGTATGATGGAACACCTTTCTGAGGGAGAGCAGATTTCCATTCTTAGAAAAAGTTTGAGTCTGAAATATCAAGCTGCTTTGAGTGTGGTTACACTGAAGAGAATTGAGAAATTCATCGAAGCTGCTACAAATGTAGAAGACTTAATGAAGAATGGGTATATGCCAACAATGACTGCAACCGTAGAAGACTCTAAGGGAAAGAAGAATAGGAAAGAACACGTCAACCATGTCTCCTCTCACTACTCTCACAAGAAGCAATATGTCACAACACAAATCTCCCAAGTGTAAAGGCCATTTCAGATTGCAGCGCAAGGTAACCAGCAGGCATAAGGGAATCAACAAGCTCAAGGAAACCATCTTGCTCAAGCCACCCGACAGAATCAAGGGGCTCCTAGACGAGGAGAACATAGGGAATTTTCAAAATTAACCCACCCCATGAGTGCGCTTTTTCCCGGACTGCTAGAAGCAGGTTTGGTAACTCTTATAAGGCCAAAGCTAGTGTTAAATCCGCCACCTTACTGGCATAACCCGAATGAGCATTGTCAATTCCACCAATCGCCTGTTCATCTGACAGATAACTGTCCGGCCCTTCGTCATAAAATCCAAGATTTACTAGAACAGGGAGTAATCACCATGGCTAGAGTCCAAATATCAACAAAACCAAATGTCCACACAAATCCCCTACCAGTCCATCACTCAGAAGGGCAACAGATAGTAAACTACATTGAGACAGAGGAATCAAAGAATCCAATTAGCTGAGTTAAAAAAGAGAAATCAATGGAGGTTGCAATGATCCAAGCTACATTTTAGGAAAAGGTCAGCAATGACTCAGCTGAAATATCTCACCAAGCTCCATCACTTTTCAAGATTTAATAGCTAGAGGCAAGAAAATGTTGGAGAAGCAGTGGCCGATCCAAACTAAAGAGACAGCTCAAACCATAGAAAAAGTACAAACCAATGAAGTCATGAGGGCAGAGGTAGAGAAGAAAGATCCCTTATTTACAATAGTGAAACCCCTGCCAAGGAGTTTACCTATAGTAATGGATGATCTACTCAAACCTCTCATTGACTTACCAGAGTGCATCAATCCCAAATCACAGGATCATTTGTGGAAAGACCCCTTAAAGGTTGATGAAGACTGTCACGAAGTATAGCATCAGACACGAGTAGGTAAAGCGTTCAAACCAGCACGTTAGAGGTCAGACAACCCAACGACTGCAGTCAGGACTCCTCTATTTCAAGTCCCACAATAAAGACCAATAGAACAAAAAGAAAAAGATGAATTGGTTATTGAGCAGACGAAGCGAACAAAAGCGAACGTTTTAGTGTGGGGACTACTCGAGGCATCAACTAAGCACCGAAATGCGATACTTGAAGCGTTGAACTCAATACAAGTTTCTACGAAAATCACACCTGATGAATTAGTAGCAACGGGGGCCCATGTCCGCAGCATTCAGACCATATCATTTTCTGATAAAGACCTTTCAGAAGAAGGGGCAAGACACAATCGAGCCTTGAACATCACCGTAGGTTGGAATCACTTGGTGGCGCCACTAGTCCTCATTGATAATGTTTCAGGGGTGAATATTTGTACCTTGCAAATGGCAAAGCTTATGGGTTTAACTAGTTTAGATATGGCCTTCAATGACGGGAAGGTAAGGACGGTAAAAGGATTTGACAACGGTCGAAAATCTGTCATGGGAGAATTCACTACCTCGATACTAACAGGATGGGTACATACAGAGGTACATTTCTTGGTGTTGGATATTGATGCAAATTTCAACATGTTACTAGGGCGACCCTGGTTGCACCAGCATAAAGCAGTATCATCAACTCTGCACCAAAAAGTCAAGTTTCTGTTCAAGGATCGGATGGTGGTCATCTTCAGGGATAGTGATGAGATTGAGGAGATCGTGAATCGAAACAGAAAGAATATCGTCCGACAATCAAGGTTGAAAAATAGTTGTGCAACTTTGCTGAAGAAGAAGTCAATCTACTTATAAAAAGACCACCAATGCGAGAAAAACTTCCAAGCAGGTTTGATCATGGAAATAGAAGAGTATCGTATCTCATGAGGATTCAAAGATTTTTTCCGGGGATGGGGTTAGGAAAGAATCTGCATGGAAGGACTGAATCGCCGAGTATTAAGGAGAAGGCGCAGGTAGGAACTTTCGGATTGGGGTACCGACCGACAGAAGCGGAGATAACAAGGTCTAACGCCGAGAGGAGCAGGAGAGCAAAAATCGAGAGCAAAGGTGATCGATACATCACACCTGATATTGACTGGTCAAAGCAACCAAAATATCATGAGCGGTTCATCCACAAGGGTGAAAATAACATTGCTCCGACAAGATTTCAGAAGGCTATGTTCATCCCGAAAGACAAATCAGCTCCAGTACACCAAGATGAGCCAGTGGATGAGACCTTGCTCGAAGGAGTAAGCAACCTATTCGAGAGTATTGATCCTATAAAGATTTCAGAGCAAGAGACTGAAGTAGAAGCCGAAGCAGATAAGCAAATAGGGGAGACAGCCACATTTTTATGATCCATGAAGAGCCTCACCTGCTTGTTCGCTCCTTGTCTAGTAGTGCCAAATTAAATCTCTCTACAACTAGGTCAGCAAAGAAATACCGGAAGAAGAGGTTCGTCAGGACAACCAAGGGAAAGAAACGCATGACTGCCATAGCCTATCGTCTGGCACTTGCGCCGTGCAAAAGAAACATAGGAAGAGCACATGAAGATGCAAAGGTAAAGGAGCAAAGCCTCGCAGGTACGCACAAGTTTGCATGATTCACGAAGAATCTTCCTTCGAACCTTATCTTCTTGTACGTTCAATTCGTGATATTTCTGTGCGAGCTAGCCATGATGTAGGATCAAGAAGTTGAGAAGCATCTTCCAGCACCCAAAAAAAATGACCTAGATGATTTGGAAGATGGGGCGCCCTCGTCTGAGGAGATTCATGGGCCTCGACAGACTGTGTGTTTTCTTTAGAAGTACCTTTATTTTCAAAAAACCAAAAAGATTCAGAAATCTTGAAAAATCACAAAAAACTTGAAAAATCAAAAAGCCCAAAAACGTTTATGAATGGAAATGTTCTTGAGGAAATGGTTTTTGGACTCGACCTTGAGAATGACGATGATAAAGAATCCGGAGGTGACCAGGAAGATTTTTCTTCGGAGGAAATTTTGAGTGAGATCCTCCAGTCGCTGGATAAGCATGAGGATAGGACCGAACCTGTCGAGAAATAGGTCGAATTGGTAAACCTTGGCTTAGAAGACCAACCTCAGATGGTCAAGATTGGCACTGCCTTATCCTTAGACCAATGATACAGATTGGTTGGCTAACACATCGTCCCGGTGCTCAAGAAAGACAGAAAAGTTCGGATGTGCATCTCAACAAAGCGAGCCCTAAGGGTGATTTTCCATTGCCTCACATCGACATATTGGTTGATAATGCCGCCAGCCACGACTTATTATCTTTTATGGATGGATTTTAGGATATAACCAGATCAAGATAGCAGAAGAGGATATGACAAAGACCTCTTTCATCACACCATAGGGAGTCTATTGCTATCGTGTAATGCCTTTTGGACTTAAAAATGCAGGGGCAACCTACCAGAAGGATATGACTACCATCTTCCATGATATGATGCACAAAGAGATCGAGGTGTATGTTGATGATTTGATTGCAAAATCAGAAAAAAGAGAAGATCACATTCGAGACTTAACCAAGCTCTTTAAGTGCCTTCAGAAGTTTAAGCTACGACTTAATCCAAATAAGTGTGTATTTGGTGTGAAATCTAGGAAGCTGCTAGGGTTCATTGTCAGTCACAGAGACATCGAAGTGGATCTATCCAAAGTGAAAGCAATCACAGAAATGCATCCGCCTAGAAACTAAAAGGAGATCTGTGTTTTTTTGGGAGAATTCAGTACATCAGTATGTTCATCTCTCAGCTTACGCCGATTTATGAGCCTATCTTCAAATTATTGAGGAAGGATACTCCGAAGATATGGAATGAAGAGTGTCAAGAAGCGTTCGACAAAATCAAGAAGTACTTGACGAGCGGTGCTAGGATAGTATCATGAAGAAAGTGGTAAGGAAAGAGCCATATACTACATCAGTAAGACGTTGTCAGGATATGAGAAGAACTATTCCGCATTGGAAAAGACTTGTTTCGCACTAGTATGGGCTACCCAAAGGTTGAGACATTATATGTTGTATCATTCTGTGCTACTGCTTTCAAGGATGGACCCTATTAAATACTTATTCGAGAAATGGCACTTTCAGGAAGGACTGCAAGATGGTAGCTTCTATTGTTTGAATTTGACATCACTTATGTCACCCAAAAGTCCATCAAAGGAAAGGCAATAGCTGACCATCTCGCAGCGCATCCATTACTAGATGAAGGGCAAGTAAATGTCGAGTTCCCGAACGAACACAATCTGACTACTGATCCTGAAGATCAAGAAGATTAGCCATGGCAGATGTTCTTCCACGGAGCCAGTAACTAGCTTGGTAAAGGAGTAGGGGCAATTTTAATATCGTCGGATGGAATTAGAACCCCAATTGCCATAAAGTTAAATTTTGAGTGCACCAACAACGGGGCAAAGTATGAGGCTTGCATAGCTGGGCTAAGGGCAGCTCGGGCCATCTCTATCCAGAGGTTGATGGTCTACGGAGACTCTTTCTTGATTATAAAGCAAATCCAAGGAGAGTGGAGGTTAAAACACAATGAATTAACTCACTACCATGCATGCCTCATAGAATTGACTAAAGAATTCGACCAGCTCAAATTTCACCATGTGTATCGCAACAAGAACCAGTGTGCGAATGCTCTTGCGGTATTAGTATCTTGGATAAATGCACCAGAAGGGGCAACAATTCGACCAATTGAATTAATTATGAAAGATCAAGATGCCTACTATTATTAGGTGCAAGCAATGAACGAAGAAGAGGGATTCGAATCTCGGTATTATGTCATAAAGAAGTACCTTGAGTGCCAGGAGTACCCCGAAGGTGCAACCAGAAGGGACCGAAGATCCATCGGAGAGTGGGCTTCCCATTTTGTGCTATGTGGACAAACCATCTTCAAAATATCTCTAGATGGCACGTTGCTAAGGTGTGTAAACACAGAATAATCCAAGAAGATCCTAGAACAAGTCTATGCAGGGGTATGTGGCTCTCACATGAATGAACGAATGGTGGCAAAGAAGATCCTCAAGTACAGATATTTTTGGGCTAGTCTGGTAGCGGATTGCCACCGATTCGTACTAAAATTCCATGAATGTCAGGTGCATGCGAATCATATGCATACACCCCCATCACAATTGAACAGCATGTCTTCTCCCTGGCCTTTCTCAACATGGGGAATCGATGTAGTCGGGAAGGGGAAACCATCATCATCTAGTGGTCACATCTGCATTATTGTGGCAATCAACTACTTTACAAAATGGGTATAAGCTTTTTCATGCAAAATCATCAAGGGAGGTCCCACCACTAGGTTCATTCAAAATCACATCATTTGTCGATATGGGGTGCCTTATGAGATCATCACCGATAACGGGACTAACTTCGTCGGATCAAAAGTTCGTCAGTTGCTCGACCATTTCAAGATTAAGCACCACAACTCATCACCTCATAGGCCATAGACAAATGAAGTAGTAGAGACTGCAAATAAGACGTTGGTAAAAATCTTAAAAAAGATGACAGTGACCTACAAAGATTGGAGCTAGAAGTTGCCATGCGCATTATAGGCATATCAAACTTCGATACGCATACCAACTGGGGCAACACCTTTTTCACTTGTATATAGCATGGAGGTTGTACCCCCAATCGAGGTGGAAATCCCAACTTTTCAAGAAGGCAACGAGGACGAAGTCGAATGGATTCAATCCAGGGTAGATAAGTTGAACTTCATTGATGAAAATAGAGTAAAAGCAGCATGCCACTCACAAGCTTACCAGCAGAGGATAACTCTTGCCTTCAACAAGAAAGTTCGTCCAAGATATCTAAAAGATGGGGATCTAATGCTCAAAGAAATTAGGCCAGTCTTACGGACTGATCCCAGGGGCAAGTTCAGGCCAAACTAGGAAGGCCCATTTATCATCAAGAAGATCCTCCCTAGTAAGGTTGTTCAATTGACAGATCTTGATGGAATCGAACACCAGAGGCTCACAAACAATGATAAACTCAAGAGATACTACGCTTGAAAAAAATCCTCAACTCTTAAACTAAGGGCAAGTGAAGCCAGTGGCTCAAAACTAGGGGCAATTATTGGCAGACTGTACAATCTCATAAAGGACCCAATAGAAAGCTGATATCAACTAGAAGAAAATTTGGGCCTGAAACCTTCCTTTGTACATAGAAATTTTCGCCTTTTTAAGAAAAATCCCACCCCATGCCAGGGGCAAAGTCCAAAACCCAAAAAAAAACCAAATAGTCAAAAATCCAAAAAAATTAGATATCCAAAATCGAAAAATTGAAAAAGTTGGAAAAATCCAAAAAAACACAAAACTCAAAAATCCAAGCAAAAAAATGTTAAAACCCCAAGCATATAAATAAGGGGTTTAGATAATAGACTTTCAAATTTTGTACCTTTTATTCGTTCTTTCTACCTTAACCTAAGCCACGTTACAACCTAAAAGTCCCCTAGGAGACCTGTGAGCAACATAAGTCCTTGCTAGAGGGGAAGAGCAATGATCTCTAAAAAATGTAGAAGATAAAAATTTCAAAAATAGAAAAACGTAGTGAGAAAAATCAAGACTTGAGAAAATTTGATCGTTGTTTTTGTGTTTCATGGTTTTAAGAAGAAGACAAGAACGTGAAAGTGGTGCAGCTACAGTATAAGCTTTTGTAACCATCCCGACACTGAAGAATCATGCCTTCAAAGACAACAAGGTCAAAGATACTTCCCAAATCTTGGCATAAGTCGGTAACAATTTTGCTAAATGGGCAGAGTCTGATGAGGAAAGGAAGCTCAAGAGGACTTATCCAAAAAAGACAAATGGCCTATCCACTTGAATATAGCACTCCGGATCAATTATCATTGGCTACGTGTAGGTTGGGTATGATAACCAATTTCTTAATAAAAAGAAAAAGAAAATAGTTTTCTAATTTGTTTTCCCAAATGTATTTCAAAACTGCAAAAAAATGTTTTATTTTTGAAAACCTTGTTTTTCGGGGAGCCGATGAGGACAAAACCATAGGATGCTATAGCCATGCTCGGCATGGTCTTAGTTAGGCAGCTGAGGCAAATTCCCTAAGAAACAAGTGTATTTCATTCCAGTAAATTCAATAATATGAGAGCCAATTACATACAAGCATTTTTGGCACCCTTGGCCCAAGGAAAAAAAGTCTTGAGAATCACTCTTCAGGGGGTCTCCTTGTGTGCCGACGAGTTCTTCTACTCGTTTCACCTCTACAGCATGAAGCAGTCAGACTCCCACCATCATCTTCTATGCCATCACCTACCAGCTCACTCCTGAGGCGATCTTTTTTTTTGAGCCCTGCGTTCGCCTGCCTATAGATACGGAGGCTAGCCAAGTGGTTAGCACATTCCCCAACCAAATTTGATATAAGTATCTCCAAGCCACTTATTCGCTGAAGGAGCTCTTGGGAATAAGGAATAATCAAAATTCGATTGAGGTATCAAAAGAAGGTAGGTTTTGGTGCTTCTGGGAAGATCAATTGTGAGTTGCCAGCCCAGCTACCGGCCAATGTATAGGGGGCACTCTGTGTAATTTGATGTACCAACCTTCCTCGTCGGCATAGGATAACATGAATCTCACTCCTCAGATGAACTACTTAAATCTTGATTAAAACCTTCAGAACAGAGAGCCAAAGCTAAAATAGCCATCAGGAAAGTCAAAGGTTAAAGAACATTTTAAGATGAGATATGGTTTTTCTTGCAAAGTCTCTCAGCACATCAAAATGTTGCAAAGTGAAGCTGACATAGAACAGATTCTCCAGATCACCAAGCCGACAAAAGATTGTGCAAAGCTCCAGGGTACAAGTCCAAGGGGAGATAAAGGCGACGACGCCAAAGTCTGGTCATTCCCCAATGAGCCAAGTTGAAGCGTAAAGCGAGATTCAACTATCAAGAGTCAAGATCAATTAATCAAAGTCAGAATCATCATAAAGAAGCCAAAGTCGTCAAAATCAAGAAAGCCAAAGTCCAATATCAATAACAAGTTATCCATAGCTTTTAAATAAAGAATGAAGAGTTGAATGATTGAGTAGTGTAAATGGTTTCCAAATGCAGAGGTGAAGAAAGCCCGTATGATCTCATCTTAAAAACCAGCAAAAATGAAATTTGTTATTAAAATTAATCCGCGCACAATCACATGCGTAGTTGTGCACTGGTTTAGTGAGTAGACACATAGGGAAGTGTTTAGTGATGACTTAGGGCCTCGCAAGACCCACGTGGCGCTAAGGACCAATGGAATATACTTAGTCGACCAAAGCAATCGGTTGCCTAGTTAGGTTTCCAATTCGCCGATTACGCCCACTAAATTCTAAAGGAATGCGTTAGGTGGAAGTTAGAGAAATACACGCTTTCTGCGGAGGCACTGGGAGCGAAAATTAGGTGCAATAGCTCCGCCATTCGATTACAAGAACCTCTAGCGAATAGGGACAAACTGTAGACACCAATTTTCGCCCCCAAACTCTAAACATCGAAAATCTAGTGTGAAATACGAGATCAGGCCTCAACTACCTCTAATTCAACCTAATCAATCATTAAACCAACTCAATTTTACCTAATTTGGCCCAAATCGGGCCTAATTGAATGAATCGGGTGAAACCACCAAATTTCAGACCCGGATTAACTTTAATTGGACCACATCAGGGTTCATTGACCCTTGGCTCAACTCGATTGGACCCTCACTTGACTCAATTTAACTTTATTGAGTTCAATTTGGCTCAAATTTGAACCTAATTGAAGGATTAAGTAAAAACCCCCAAAATTATCCTCAATATGGCCTAAATTTGAGCACATTAGGGTTTTCTAGGCTTAATTAAAACTTAATTAGTCCTTAATTGATGTTCAAGATCAAGAAATTTCAAAAATGGGAAAGAAATTGGACTTAATTTGAGCTTAAAAATGAAATCGGAACTAAAATCCAAATTAGAACGAACCCGAAACCATTTTGCAAAGGGGGAGAACCGTTGGAATATTCTATGAATATTCCAACGGCTCTCCATGGGCTATTTTGTCCAGACCGTCAGATCTGACTCACTTGTGGATTCAAGTGAAGGTGTTTTTGCTCATGGAGTTTAAGTGTGTACACGTTTCGGAACTTAGTGGATTTTTAAGTTGGTGACACATCATTGATCGACTAAGGAGTGGTTTGTGGATTCAGATCATGAGAACGCAACATTGGTTGCTCAAAGCATGGCGTTTGTGTCTATCAGTGGGTAATGGTATTGTGCTTCGTTTAATTCTTAGTGGATTGTTTGGCTGGACAAGGTCCAAGAGTTTTTCAATAACACTATGACAATTCTTATCTGGGCCTTGAAAAGTCCATGGGATAGGCCCATAATTTTGTGTACACACAATATGAGGTGGCATGTGTCAGGAAAGCATGGCAACTAAAACTATGCACATGAAAGGAATTAATGCCACATGTGACTTCGTGTGATGAGTGAGAGGTTGACGGATTGATTCCAGCCTTTAACTAAACTACTTTTGCACAACATGTGTAGGGTTAAATGCATGAAATGGATGAGTGAATAGTTGCAAAAATACTTTTGCAAGATATATATATAGCTATACAATGCATATAGTTCACGCGTTCACGTGAAAGTTTATATGTATGCATGCATGCATGCATGGACTTAGTAAATAGTACGTGCATGTGTATGTGAATATACGTATACATAATAATATTATTACTATGATTTTTACCTATAAAATAGTACGTGCACATGTATGAGCATGTATGTACATATAATATGATTATTATTATGATTTTCACGTAGGGGTGTGAGAGATTTTATTTAATTAAATGCATGCAATGAAATATATCTATATATAGGGAGGTTAACTAATTAAATGCATTCAAAAGGGACGTAAAGGTGAGGCGTATAATTTTTAGATTTATGTATACATACATGCATACATATATATATATATATATGAATAGTGTATGTAGAAACCGTGTGGACCCCACTTAAGGTAAAAAAAACGTGTGTACCTAGAGAGAAAAAATACTAAGTCTTGGGGATTACTCAAGGTTAGTTTGGAAGGAGATATTTTAGGAAATAAGTTATAGAGAAATTTTAGAGTTTTGGAAAGAAAAAAATAAATAGAAAAAGAGTGAGTGTGGTCGATCTCTCCATAAGAGAGGATCGACCCACACATGCTAAGTTTTGTTAGGAATCCCATTTTCAGCAAAACTTTGAAAACTTACCCTAAATTAATGGTAAGGTTATTTTTGGTAATATAGCAAGATTTTATACATATGAACCATTGGATCTAATCTAGGGACACTTGTGAATATCCTAGTGAGTCTCCATAAATTCAGTTGGACACAAAAATAAGGGCCACAATGTGGGAGTCGACCAAGCATAAAGAGGATGTCGATCTCTCCTCTATTCCGTCCCTAAAATTTTATTACCTAGTTAGCTAACCTTCTCACTTGGATAAACATAAAATACTGGGGTTTCTCATAAAGTTAACATAATGTGAACCCTTAGATGGTGATAAAGTGATCACCACCATCCAATATTAGAAACCCAAACCGTGTAGCTTATGGAAGTAGCTTTCCTTATAAAAAAAAGATTTTAAAATCTCTATCTCGGCCAAGGAAATAATTAGGGAGAGTTTTATCTTAGAATTTTCATGCTAATTAATTACACCAATTTTTGGAAGCCCAAAATTCTTTAAAAAGATAAATTTTTAAGCCCAAATTACCCCTAAGGTTGGTAGGGACCCTAAGGAACAAAATTTTAGGATTTATGGGGTCTTTTGGTATGAAACTGTAAGGTCCATAAGTTCCCTCATGGATTTTGTCAATTTGCATGTCAAATCGAACTCAATATGCTCAATGATAGTTAGCAAGTTATCTCTACATTTCTAATCAATGAAGACTTATAGTAAGGAGAGAAGACTTGTACAAAGCTCAACTTACCACCATTGGAAGATATCTTAAGATGAGAGAAGCTATGACAAAGGGGGAGAGATATTATCTCTACCTTCATTAAATGCTCTAAACATTCTTCAAGGTGTGTATTTAATATTTTATAAGATTCCATGACTTGTTTTGTGAGCATGTTGCAGGAAACGGGTTGTTTAATACAATCCGTGTTCTAAGTCCTATTGAGTCATGTGTAAGAAAATACGAGTTGTAATGGGGAAGATTCTTTATACTATTTTCCTATGTATGGTTTTGTCACGAAAATGACAAAGGGGGAGATTGTTAGGTACATAAGTTCACTCATACCATATTTGTCAAATTTTGTGTCAAAGGTAAACTCAAAAAGGTCAATGTAACTTGAGTTAGAGTTAGTGAGTCGTTCGGTTCGTTGTGAAGAAAAGACTCCAAGAAGCTCAACTCACCACCGGAACTCATCTTAGGATGGTAAGTGACTTAGAAACTCAATACCATAGGTGGTTAGTTAATATTAGATCATATAAGGAAGTTTGTAATGACAAAAGATGTCAAAACCCCTTAAAACTAGTGTTTGAAAGAATGCTAACTGAATACCACGGTTTTTTGTGAAACTGTGACCATTTGTACTGTAGCCAAACGTTGGTTTCGAAACCAAAATTGAAAAATCATGTCAGGAGGTTTTTGGTTTCGAAACCAAACATATTGGTTTCGAAACCAAAGTTAAAAAATACCAAAATATGGTTTTTGGTTTCGAAACTGACTTGTTGGTTTCGAAACCAAAGCTGCAGAATGATGTCAGATGGTTTTTGGTTTCGAAACCAAAGTTATGAAAATCATTTCAGGCCTTTTTGGTTTCGAAACTAACAAGTCAGTTTCGAAACTAAAAGGTCTATGTTTTATGTTTGTCGAATTTCGTGTCAAAAATCAACTCAAGATGATCTCTTGTAATTCTGAGTTAGAGTCTAGTGAGTCTCGGTTCACTTCGGTTGAAAGAGAAGAAATCTACAAAGGCTCCGAAGAACTCAACTCACCACCGGAAGACATCCTAGGATGGTAAGTGACTTAGAACACTAAGTACCATAGGTGGTTAGATTGCTAAGAGTGTTTCCCACACTATTTGTTCTTGATAAAATGTGTTTTAAAAGATAAAATTTAATCTGGACAGTTTTGGTTTCGAAACCAAGAAGTTTGGTTTCGAAACCAACTGCATTGATGGTATTTTTATATAGGGAAAAGTCTGTTTCGAAATCAACCTCAGTTTGATTTCGAAACCAAACTTTATCTGATGACAGATGAAGTTTGGTTTCGAAACCAAAACTGTTGGTTTCGAAACCAAAACTCATCTGTCTTCAGATGAATTTTGGTTTCGAAACCAAACAGTTTGGTTTCGAAACCAAAACCACATCTATCTTCAGATGAAGTTTGGTTTCGAAACCAACCTGTTGATTTCGAAACCAAAAGACAATAACCATCACAGGTGCTTGTTGGTTTCGAAACCAAATCAGGTCAGTTTCGAAACCACATGTTGGTTTCGAAACCGACTGGCTTGATTTCGAAACCAACGCCCAGATTCGTTTTTCTAGTGCGATTTTCTGAGCTGTAAAGTAACTTTTTAACACATTATTGCTCATCTCCCTCTAAGCCTTGTTTCAGGGAGATAATTGAGCGTGGGAAAACATTTCTAACTGGGATGAGAGGCTCAATAGATTATTCTCTCATCCCCAATAATGGTGTCTACCATTAGACCTAGAACTAATAATTAATTCTAGGATTGAGCTGGATATCTTCACTATAAATAGGGGTTAAATCTCCAGTATTCAATCAACCATTCACCCCTCACCTCAACAAGCTCTTGAGAGTTTTTCAAACTCTAAATTCTTAGTTCTCAAGCTTGTTGAATTTGGTTCAAATCCTTCCCACTTTAAACCAAAACTCTGTTTTTGTGTGCTTGTGGTATTCCGGTGGTGAAGCTTGAAAGTGTCAAGCAAGTGGTGATACTTGAAGAGTCAAGTATTGGTTCATGGTGCGGGATTTGCGGAGGTCAAGTTGGAGACGCATCATCATCTACTAAGAGGCAAATTCGTGGAGTTCGAATTTGTTGAAGAACTATACACCGTAGCTGTTGGAGCTTAGAGGGAGTCGTAATTCGTGTCCATCGAGTGGTAAATCAGTTTGTAAGTTTTCATTTCTTTTAGTGGATTCTTTTCTGGACTAGGTCCCGGGGTTTTTCCCAGTTTGGGTTTCCTCGTAAACAAAATCTCTTGTGCATATCTTTATATTTATTAAGAGATTGAAATATTCGATTCTTGTTTCCGCATTTTAAAGAATCGAATAAGTCAATACTCTTGACTAGAGATTTTAGTTTCCATCTTTATCACCAATATTATTTTATTTGGTGATTGTGTAATCCTTAACCTTAGTCCAATTGACATACGGTTATTCCAACTAATAACCGTAAGGATTTTAGACTTTTAGAAACCAACGCCCAGATCTTTGCGATTTCAGCTGTTTTGTGAGTTGTAAAGTGATTCCATTTCATTTTTTTGCACATTCCCTCTTAAACATATTTTAGGGAAATTATTTGAGCGTGGGGAACACCTCTAAATGGGATGAGGAATCAATTGAATGTCTCCTCATCTCCATTATTGTGTCTAGCTTTTGACCTTAAACAACCTAGGGATTTCTGGGTTTGTGCTTGACATTTTCAGTTATAAATAGGGATTAAACTATCAATGTTTAATCAACCATTCACCATATTCATCAACAAGTTCTTGGAGAGTTTTTACTCTAATCATTTAGCTTCTAAGCTTGTTGTACATGGTTTAATCCTTCCCATTTTAAATCAAAACGTGAGTTTTGTTACCGATGGATTTCAGGTGGTTAAGCTTGAAGTATCAAGCTTGTGGTGATATACTCGAGGAGTCGAGTAGTGGTTCAAGATGCGGGACTTGTGGAGTTCAAGTTGGAGATGCATCAACATCTACTAAGAGGCAAATTCGTGGAGTTCGAATTTGTGGAAGAACTGTACACCGTAGCTGTTGGAGCGTAGAGGGAGTCGTAATTCATGTCCATCGAGTGGTAAATCGGGTTGTAAGTTTTCAATAACTCTTAGTAGATTTTTGTTGGACTAGGTCCTGGGGTTTTTTCCAGTTTGGGTTTTCCTCATTAACAAAATCTTTTGTGCATATTTTTATACTTGTTGTGAGATTGAAATATTCGATTCTTGTTCTTAATTCCGCATATTAAGAATCGAATTAGTAAATACTCTTTTTAGAGATTTTTGTTTTACTGTTTATCACCTCAGTAAATTTTAATTAGGTGATAGTGTGATCCCTAACCATAGTCACATTGACATACGGTTAAATTCATTAACTGTAGGGCATTTAGACTTTCAGAAACGCGCGTGGGAAACGTATGCATGGGATTTGCCCACCTAAGAGGAGGTATGAATGTGATATATAGGGAGTCATCACCTGATTTATGGGAATAAAAACCCAAGATTTTGGAAAATCGACCGACATCTAGCTTTTTGAGAAAACCATGGCGATAGTCCAAAGTGGATGGTCTGCAGTACAGAGATAAAGGATAAGGCAATCTTGGTACGGGTTAGGAAGGTGTTAGGCACCGAACAATCGCCCATTCGTGAGTACGATCTCTACTTCGCGATTAAAACCTTTTAGGGAAATATATAATCGATATTAAGTTATGCTATATGTACACAAAATACAACTGCACTACAATAAATAAGCCCCCTAAATCTACGTGTCATGATCAAATAGTTATAGGGCAAAGATGCATGCATTCGTATGTCCGAATGTAGCAAAAGAAAGCGACTCGCGCAATCTGTAAGCTCGTGCACAAAAAGCACAGTGACGTGGATGTGCTTTGTATCCACGCACAAACAAGGGGTGTGATACGTGTAATATGTACATGTACAATCAAACATGTGATATGGTATAGTATACACCATACACTGGGGGTGATCATATGCGGTATGCCACGTGCGCAAAGAGAGAGTCATGCCCTTGAACATGAAGCTCAGACGATTCACACATTGTATGCGTGGGTTGCCAAACTAAAGAAATCACGTCCTTGAATGCGATTCACGAGAAAAGGGGCAATTATGTCCTTGGACATGTGTCGAAGTGGATTCACGTGTTGTATGCATGTGTCTAGATAAAATAAGGATCACATTCGATACAGAACGTGCCCGAAAAGGGATCATACATGATAAACGTATGCTCGGAATGGAAAGGGGTCCATTGAGTCTATAGACTTGGACCTCAAGAAGGATCACGTGTATATACAAATGCCCGAATGAAATTGGGATCATGTCCATCACAAGACGTGCCGAGAATGATAGTAGATTTACAACACCCTTAGGCGTGAATCTCAAAGAGGGATCATATCCATCATAGGACATGCCCAAAGTAAAGGTAGATTCATAACACCCTTAGGCATGAATCTCAAAGAGGGATCACGTCTATCATAAGACGTGCCCAAAGTAAAGGTAGATTCATAACACCTAAAAGTCTAAATGCGCCCTACGGTTAAAGAATTTAACCGTATGTCAATGTGACTATGGTTAAGGATCACACTATCACCTAATTAAAAATTACTAAGGTGATAAAAGTACAACAAAAATCTCTAATAAGAGTATTGACTTATTCGATTCTTAATGTGCGGAATTAAGAACAAGAATCGAATATTTCAATCTCACAACAAGTATGGAAATATGCACAAGAGATTTTGTTAGCGAGGAAAACCCAAACTGGGAAAAACCCCGGGACCTAGTCCAGCAAAAATCCACTAAAAGTTATTGAAAACTAACAACCTGATTTACCACTCGATGGACACGATTTACGACTCCCTCTACGCTCCAACAGCTACGGTGTACAATTCTTCCACAAATTCGAACTCCACGAATTTGCCTCATAGTAGACGTTGATGCGTCTCCAACTTGAACTCCACAAGTCCCGCACCTTGAACCAATACTTGACTCCTCAAGTATATCACCACAAGCTTGAACCTTCAAGCTCAATCACCGGAAATCCACCGGTAA
>MVGT01001644.1:67636-83696 GCA_002174775.1 Macleaya cordata
ATTTATAGATCAGTCAAGAGAGTATATGGATTTAGAGAAGAGATTCACAAGCTATATCAAAATAAAATAAAGCAATTCAGATTTGTGAAATCTCTTATATGTTCAAGTATTCTATAAAAGATAGCCAATAACAACAAGAAGAACATTTAAAACATACATGTATTAGAATGCAATTGGTGAAAGCAAACTAATCTTCAAAACTCACTCTTCAACCCAAAATGATATGCAATGCAAAACATGGGGAAAAGTGAGAATACAAACCTATAGAAAAAAATCTGCTTGATGTGGTTGACCATCAATATTCACTACTTGTGTAGTAGCTTGTTCTCAATCAATAACAAAGGTTTATACACTTCATTCAGTATTGACAAAGAAACNATTTTTCAAATATTAGCTTAATGCAAATAATGAGCAATCATGCACAAATATATGCAAATAAACAAAACATGCAAGCTCCCCCTCAACCAGATCATTAGAAAGATATGAATCTTAAAACTAATCCGGTTCAACATGCATCAACACTCAACAAATCTACGGTATCAATGTATGCAAGTAGAAAAGTTTTTTTTTGTGTCCAAATCATGTTGTCAAGGCTATCAATAATATAATACACAATCACAATTAAAAAATCATAATCATGTCATTGCAAAAATTTATTCAAATATAGCCAAGCTAGTTCTCAATCATAAAAACCATAACACTCAATATCCTGATTATGGTGTGTGTGTGTTTTGAGAGAACAATATCATTATGTGAGACCATCCTAAAAGTAAAATAAGATAAGGTTATCCATATTACCAATTTCTTCAAATCTGAACCTTATCTAGCATGAAAGAACTATCTCACATTGTTACCTATTAATGACCTTCATGTTTGAGTTAAAGATAAAATATAATTTTGTGGTACTCAAGAGCATGAGACATAGATTACCAACTTGTTCCCAATATTTTCCTTGAACTTGCAAGCGACTCTTATCTGAGGAGACACAACCAAGAAAGTNCAATCAAAACAAGGGGAAGAGTGAGAACATCAACAATCAAGTAATGGTACGA
Organism: Macleaya cordata; assembly: GCA_002174775.1. Lineage (NCBI taxonomy): Eukaryota > Viridiplantae > Streptophyta > Magnoliopsida > Ranunculales > Papaveraceae > Macleaya > Macleaya cordata. Next base: position 68,689 of record MVGT01001644.1, read on the forward strand.
CCACTACCACTAACCAATAAGTACTTAGATGACTTACCGGTATTGTGTGTAGTGAGAGTTTCAAGACTTGCCAAATCACTTTTTCTTACCCATATGGCCTTGAATTTCTTAAATGTCTTCATTTGATTCAAGTCCACATGAGTAGGATTGGTTGTCTCGAGCATAACCTTTTTGGCCTTGTTTCTTTTCCTTTTCTTTGAATAAGATTTTGATCCAAAGGAATACATACCATGCTTGTTGTTGTTAAGCTTTCCAATTTCTCCAGCCAATGTTTGTGCCTTGTCACTCAAATAGTTGATTCTTTTTAGAAGATCTTTATTGATATTCTGAGAATACTTATAATCTTCTATATAGAATCTGCATTTGTTCTTCGAGTGTCCCTTATAACCACAATAAGAACACATATTATTAATGTTAGATACTTTAGGCTTACCTTGTGGTTTTAAAGCTTGCTTTGGGACATGTTGCTTGACAACTTGCTTTGGAGCCTGTTGGTCAACTTGTTTAACTTCTCTCTTTTGTGGAGGAGGAGGATGAGTCATAGCTTTCACAAAGGTCGTCGACGTTGAGGTGCTAGCAACCTTACTTGGATCAAAGNTTGCCAAATCACTTTTTCTTACCCATATGGCCTTGAATTTCTTAAATGTCTTCATTTGATTCAAGTCCACATGAGTAGGATTGGTTGTCTCGAGCATAACCTTTTTGGCCTTGTTTCTTTTCCTTTTCTTTGAATAAGATTTTGATCCAAAGGAATACATACCATGCTTGTTGTTGTTAAGCTTTCCAATTTCTCCAGCCAATGTTTGTGCCTTGTCACTCAAATAGTTGATTCTTTTTAGAAGATCTTTATTGATATTCTGAGAATACTTATAATCTTCTATATAGAATCTGCATTTGTTCTTCGAGTGTCCCTTATAACCACAATAAGAACACATATTATTAATGTTAGACACTTTAGGCTTACCTTGTGGTTTTAAAGCTTGCTTTGGGACATGTTGCTTGACAACTTGCTTTGGAGCCTGTTGGTCAACTTGTTTAACTTCTCTCTTTTGTGGAGGAGGAGGATGAGTCATAGCTTTCACAAAGGTCGTCGACGTTGAGGTGCTAGCAACCTTACTTGGATCAAAGACGAGTCCCGTCTTGTCACTCGAATTCTTCGATCCTTTCAACATAGACACAAGGTTATTCGACCCATGATTGAATTTTATGAGCATCTCTTTAGACTCTTTTAGCTCATCCTTCATTTTTTGTATCTCTTCAAGGAGAGATGTGACTCTCTCATTAGTCACCACCAGCTCATTCTTGAGGAATTTGATTTCCTTATCTTTTCCTTCAAGAATCACTTTGTCCTCTGCCTTCCTCTTAGAGGCTTCTTCCACTTGAAGAGTGAGATCATTCTTCTCAGTCATAAGACTTGAATTCTCTAGTTTGAGCTCCTTGTTTGCCTTTGACAAGCTCTTACTATTTTCAAGAATTCTTGAGAACAACTCTGTAGGATCAACATCATCCTCGCTATCACTTCGAAGATCATTAGATTCAGCTTGTATATCTTTTTCATGATCAACAGATGCAGCCATAGCCATTAGTTCAATGTTCTCTTTACTACTTCCTTTAGTAGCCTGAAGATCTTCAAAATCAGTATATAAATCTTCAAGGAGATCATAAGAAGATTCCACAAAGGTAATAAAAGCCTTAGTGGTTTCTTCTTTGTCTCCAATATGATCAGTATGAAGATCTTCTGATTCCATACTTATTTCATCTTCTGAGTGGACACAAGAAGATTCCAAGGAAGTGGTAAAAGCCACATAGTTTGCTTTATCTTCATTGTCACTTGAACTTACTGAATCATCCCAAGTGACCATCCTCTTTTTCCTGCTTTTGGACTTTTTGTTGGGACATTCATTGGAAAAGTGTCCAAAACCATGGCATTTAAAACATTGAATATCACTAGAGTTGTTATTTTTCTTATGAGCTTTATCCTTACTTAATGACTTACTCTTACTTGAGGATGAAATCCCATGTTTCAGAATTTTTCTTTTCTCGACTTTAAGAAACTCTATAAAATTTTCGAAAAGAAACTCAAGATCCTTATTATCACCATGATCATCCTCGTCTTCTGAATCAGTATAGGTGACATTCTTTGATGCTGCAAAAGCTATATCCTTTGAAGTCCTTGAATGATGCAAACTGGATTCAAAGGTTTTTAAGTTACCTGCAAGTTCTTCAGGAAGAATAGCATCAATATCTTTACTCTCTTCGATAGCCGTAACCTTGGCTTGAAATCTCTCCGGAAGAGACCTCAAAACCTTACGTACTATCTTAGAGTTAGAAATAGATTCACCCAAAGCAAAAGAATTGTTGACAATTTCATTTAATTTAGCATAGAATTCATCAAAAGATTCATTGTCATCCATTTTGATGGTTTCAAATTGGGTGGTTAACATTTGAAGCTTTGCTATTTTTACAGTTCTAGTACCTTCATGGGTTACCATTAAAATGTCCCATGCCTCTTTTGCTACTTCACAATTAGATATGCGACGAAATTCGTCAGCCGTTACAGCAGCAAAAATGGCATTGAGAGCCTTGCTATTTCTAGTAGCAGCTTCACTATCTATGGCATCCCATTGATCTTCTGGTTTAGGAACTACTCTAGAATTGTCTCTAGGTCCTACAATCATAGTAGGTGGAGACCAAGCAACCTCAATAGTTCTCCAAACTCTTTGGTCTATAGACTTTAAGAAAGCTCTCATCCTAGCTTTCCAAAAAGGATAGTTATTTCCATTGAATAATGGAGGTAAATTTACTGCACTACCCTCTCTTTGTGATTCCATAAGTCACAACAAGGATCACACTTAGGTTGTTAAACCCAGCAAGTGAACCTGCTCTGATACCAATTGAAAGTCTAAATTCGCCCTACGGTTAATGAATTTAACCGTATGTCAATGTGACTATGGTTAAGGATCACACTATCACCTAATTAAAAATTACTAAGGTGATAAGAGTACAACAAAAATCTCTAATAAGAGTATTGACTTATTCGATTCTTAATTTGCGGAATTAAGAACAAGAATCGAATATTTCAATCTCACAACAAGTATGGAAATATGCACAAGAGATTTTGTTAGCGAGGAAAACCCAAACTGGGAAAAACCCCGGGACCTAGTCCAGCAAAAATCCACTAAAAGTTATTGAAAACTAACAACCTGATTTACCACTCGATGGACACGATTTACGACTCCCTCTACGCTCCAACAGCTACGGTGTACANAGAGTATTGACTTATTCGATTCTTAATATGCGGAATTAAGAACAAGAATCGAATATTTTAATCTCACAACAAGTATGGAAATATGCACAAGAGATTTTGTTAAAGAGGAAAACCCAAACTGGGAAAAACCCCGGGACCTAGTCCAGCAAGAATCCACTAAAAGTTATTGAAAACTTACAACCCGATTTACCACTCGATGGACACGATTTACGACTCCCTCTACGCTCCAACAGCTACGGTGTACAGTTCTTCCACAAATTCGAAATCCACGAATTTGCCTCTTAGTAGATGATGATGCGTCTCCAACTTGAACTCCACAAGTCCCGCACCTTGAACCAATACTTGACTCCTCAAGTATATCACCACAAGCTTGAAACTTCAAGCTCAACCACCGGAAATCCACCGGCAACAAAACTCAGGTTTTGAGTTAAAATGGGAAGGATTAAAGCATGTACAACAAGCTTGGAAGCTAAAGAATTAGAGTTGAAACTCTCCAAGAACTTGTTGATAAATAGGGTGAATGGTTGATTAAACATTGATGGTTCAATCCCTATTTATAACTCAAAATGTCCAGCACAAACCCAGAAATCTCTAGGTTGTATTAGGTCAAAAGCTAGACACAATAATGGAGATGAGGAGACATTCCATTGATCCCTCATCCCATTTAGAGGTGTTCCCCACGCACCAATAATTTCCCTAAAACATGCTTAAGAGGAAATGTGCAAAAAAGTGAAAAGGAATCACTTTACAGCTCACGAAACAGCTGAAATCGCACATATCTGGGCGTTGGTTTCGAAACCAAGAAGGTTGGTTTCGAAACCAAAAAAGGCCTGGAATGATTTTCATAACTTTGGTTTCGAAACCAATATGTTTGGTTTCGAAACCAAAGACCATCTAACATCATTCTGTAGCTTTGGTTTCGAAACCAACAAGTCAGTTTCGAAACCAAAAACCATCTGTTGGCATTTTTCAGGGTTGGTTTCGAAACCAATATGGTTGGTTTCGAAACCAAAAACCTCCTGACATCATTTTTCAACTTTGGTTTCGAAACCAACCTCCTTGGTTTCGAAACCAACCTTTGGCCACAGTACAAATGGTCACAGTTTCCCGAAAAACCGTGGTATTCTGACAGCATTCTTTCAAACACTAGTTTTAAGGGGTTTTGACATCTTTTGCCATTCCGTACTTTCTCATATGATCTAATATGAACTAACCACCTATGGTATTGAGTTACTAAGTCACTTACCATCCTAAAATGAGTTCCGGTGGTTTCTCATATGATCTAATATGAACTAATCACCTATGGTATTGAGTTTCTAAGTCACTTACCATCCTAAGATGAGTTCCGGTGGTTCTCATATGATCTAATATGAACTAACCACCTATGATATTGAGTTTCTAAGTCACTTACCATCCTAAGATGAGTTCCGGTGGTGAGTTGAGCTTCTTGGAGTCTTTGCTTCGCAACGAACCGAATGACTCACTAACTCTAACTCAAGTTACATTGACCATCTTGAGTTTACCTTTGACACGAAATTCGACAAATATGACATGAGTGAACTCATGGACCTAACAATCTCCCCCTTTGTCATTTTCGTGACAAAGCCATACATAAGAAAATAGTATAAAGAACCTTCCCCATTACAACTCGTATTTTCTTACACATGACTCAATAGAACTTAAAACACGGATTGTATAAAACAACCTGTTTCCTGCACATGCTCACAAAACAAGTCAAGGAATCTTATAAAATACTAAATACATACCTTGAAGAATGTTTAGAGCATTTAATGAAGGTAGAGATAATATCTCTCCCCCTTTGTCAAAGCTTCTCCCATCTTAAGATATCTTCCAATGGTGGTGAGTTGAGCTTTGCACAAGTCTTCTCTCCTTCACTATAAGTCTTCATTGGTTAAAAATGTAGAGACAACTTGCAAACTCTCACTGACCATATTGAGTTCGATTTGACACGCAAATTGACAAAATCCATGAGGGAACTTATGGACCTTACAACACCCTTAGGCGTGAATCTCAAAGAGGGATCATATCTAACATAAGACATGCCCGGAATGAAAATAGATTCATAACACCCTTAGGCGTGAATCTCAAAGAGGGATCATATCTAACATAAGACATGCCCGAAATAAAAATAGATTCATAACACCCTTAGGCGTGAATCTCAAATAGGGATCATATCTAACATAAGACATGCCCGAAAAAGGGATCACATGTTGCACGTGTGCCCGAAATATGCGAGCGCCGGTGGAACGCAAGGAATGCATGCTTTATGCTCTAATATCGCACGAGGGTATCTAAAGACTCCTAATCTGGTTTAGGATTATCTCGACCCTATATGCATGAAAAAAACCTAAGCTAAATGTGATGCATTTTGAAAATCATCTTCTTTCAAAACGTCAAAACATTTAAAATAATGTAAGGGTAAAATAGGAATTTTACCTCGAGTGAAACTCTACATGCCCTTGAAAACAAACATACAATCCTAGGCTAATGCAACCTAGTTACTAGTCAAACAAACCTAGACCTTAGTCTAATTATTAGATTTTTAATTGTTCGGCTAATTAAGCCCTTATACCCAAAACGAGGAAGTTTGCCTGTGGGGGCCGAATGGGGAACGGGCCCATGGGCCCAAAATGGAGGAGTGGGCCCGAAGGCCCAAAATCAAAAAATGGGCTTGTAAGCCACAAACGAGGAATAGACTCGTAGGCCCAAAATGAGGAAATGGGCCTAGAGGCCCAAAAACTAGGAATGAACCAATAGACCCACAATGGAGAAATGGGCTCGTGGGCCCAAGATGAAAAGACAGGCTCGGAGGCCCAACATAAGAACGTGGGTCCATAGACAAAAGAAAGGGAAGTGGGCCCACGGGCCTAAAAACTAGTGGTGGGCATGTAGGCCCGAAATGGGGAAATGGGCCCTTAGGCCCAAAAAGGGAAAATGGGCTCGTAGGCCCAACACGGCTTATCAAAAGTTTTATTCAAGTGTTGATTTCTTTTATACTAGGAAAAGCAATTAAAACACAAGATACGAGTAGCTACTTACGTGAAATTCATAAACAAGTAAAGTAAAGCAACTAGTCAAAAATTTATGCAATAGAAGCATTTAATACAAAATGTAGAGCTGGTATTAACATGCTTTGTTTAAAATGACGATGGGTCACGTGCTTATATTATTTACATGACACAAATGATGATATTAATTCATGTAAAAAGATGTATCATGTTCCATGTATGAAAACCTCGTTATCACATGCTTGCTTATTTCATCCATACATCATTTTTATGTAGCATCTGTCATGGCAAATATTTAAAGCAAAGATTTCATCCATAATCATCATGTGATGCATAAACTTCATTTCATCATCAAAACAATGTTACACCATGACTTTTACCATGCCTCATCACATATGTTACATGCTTCAAATAAAAAGAAACAAAGGATGGGATGGAGATTTCACCTAGTTGGCACAAGTCCTCAGGTCGGTCGCTAGAGATCTCACCCCTTCTCGTTTCGATGTGTAGTGGAGGTGGTAAGTGGGCCCCACTCCTCGTCTAAGCAGGGAACCAAAAACTTAGGGGTTTTACAAAACAGTTTTTGCGATTGAGGGAGGAGAAAAAAAGATAAAAGTAAAATAAAAATAAATAAAAAAAAAAGTTGATTTGGGTTTTCTTTTCTTTTTTTTGAATCAAAACATTTTTTCTTTTTCTTTTTTTTGCAAAAACTCTTTTTCTGTTTTTCTTTTTTTTTACTGTTTTTTTCCTTTTCTTTTTTTTTCACCACGCATGTTCCTCCCCTGTTCTTTTTTTTTTCTCTCAAACGATCAATTCTCTCTCTTTCTCTGCGATTCTATCTCTAATCTCCGGTTCTCTCCCTCATACTCTCAATCTGTCTTCACCTCTCTCACTATTTCCCTGTCTCGATCTCTCTCTCACTCTCTCCCTGTCGAATTTTCTCTCTCCATCTCCCCTTGTCTCGATCTTCTCTTAAACTCTCAACTCTCTAAAAGAAAACTTATATCCCCCCCTCTTATCTCCCCCATCTCTTCCCAGCGCCCCTCACTCTTCAATCGACTCATGTCCCTCCTCTCCCCTTTGTCTCTCTCCCGCCCAGCCTCTTTTCTCAAACAAAACCCCAAAATCGACCAAACCCCAGACCAAGGGAAGAAAGGAAAATCGTGGGGGATATGGGGGGACCCAAAAACATGTCATTTCCTCCCCATGCTGCCATGCATGTGGAGCATGTCACATTATATGTGCGTGCTGCCCAAAAAAGTTTTTTTTAACTGAAAATTGGATCCTAATATTGTGAAAATCTAATTTTAAACAAAAAAAACCTTTTTTAATTAAAACCTGATATTCTAGTAAAAATTGTCAATTTAGAAAAACTTAGGATTAGCCAATCCTAATGCGACACGTGGTGATGCCTCGGGATTAGAATCAGAAGAGAATCATACGGTTCCTCGACTGAACCGGTTCCGTCCCAGATTTGGGGTTCCTCGAGATTTGGTTATCTGTTTGAGCCGAATTTTGGATGAATGGAGTGAAGCCTGCTTAGTCACATTAAAACAATTTTCATTCAATTACGCACGTAAATCGAGGTGCAGCCAAAATGGGTATTTTTCTGGGGTGTGCAAAAATTTTGCGTCTATAGATGCCCCTCCTCGCCAGAGACCGCTTGCGAATGAATGGCGAGGCAGACGATGCCTGATTTTTGCGCACCGATGAAATGGTCAAACATAAAAGTCCAATGATCTTGGTTGTGAATTCGGCTAACCATTCGTAGTCAGTCGAAGTCAGGTGCGAATCTCGCCGGTCTATTTTTGAGCTAGTTCGACCCTTACAATTAAGTGAAGATTTGTACGGTACCGTCGACCTTGATCGGACAGTCGCTGGACCTGCATGCTCCTGCCAACTCTGGTATGGCGAGAAGTGGTCCGCAATTCTTTGGCTTTTTGCTGGGTTCTACATGGCTTAAAAGATGGTTTTAAAAATTTTCCCTTTTAAAAGATCCATTTTGACAATTTTTAAATTACCCAGATGGAGAGGAGATTCTCTTGCTTGATCATCGTCGGGGGACTTGTGCACCATGCTAGGATTTTTACACCACTCAATTACATCAACGCTTCGTCTTCTTCCTTGATCTAGTTTGACTGACTAGAGACTGGGAGATTATTGGATTTCTCCCATTAAACAAGTATTTTCACCCTCTTTTTTTTCAATGTGCATTCTTCCCTCTACCTTCTATGTGCATTCCTTTCCCCCACTATCCTCGGGAGAAAACTTATTCATAATATTAAATAGGGGTGGTTGAAGTAGGCTCTCTTTCCAACCTTTCACGTGCTTCAACGTGAGGGAGTTAACCAAACCCACTCCTTCATCCTCCGAGTTTTATAAATACCCTATGATTCATGGTTTGATATTGAAAGTCTAAATGCCCTATGAGTTGGAATAACCATATGTCAATGTGACTAAGGTTAAAGATTGCACAATCACCAAATAAAAATTAAACTGGTGATAAAGATTAAAAATCTCTAATCAAGAGTATTGACTTATTCGATTCTTAACATGCGGAAACAAGAATCAAATATTTTAATCTCGTAACAAATATGAAAATATGTACAAGAGATTTTGTTTACGAGGAAACCTAAACTAGGAAAAACTCCGGGACCTAGTCTAGAAAGGAATCCACTAAAAGAAATAAAAACTTACAAACCAATTTACCACTTGATGGACACGAATTATGACTCCCTCTACGCTCCAACAGCCACGGTGTACAGTTTTTCCACAAATTCGAACTCCACGAATTTGCCTGTTAGTAGATGTTGATGCGTCTCAAACTTCACCACCGCAAGTCCCGCACCTTGAGCCAATACTTGACTCCTCAAGTATTTCACCACGTGCTTGTCACTTCCAAGCTCTACCACCAGAATACCACCGGGACACAAAAATAGAGTTTTTGGTTTAAAATGGGAAGGATTTGAACCAAGTTCAACAAGCTTGAGAACTAAGGATTTAGAGTTGAAGACTTTCCCAAAGTGTTGGTATCGATACTTAGGGCTCTTAACTTACAAACTGTAATTTCCTTTAGTAGGTATGTGTGTATCGATACTGACACCCCATGTTTTGTTTGATGATAGTTTTCCGAGCAAGTATCGATACACTCATTGTGGATATCCATACTCACATCAACTGATGGTAAATCGAGTCATCCTCAATAAATCTCCACCTTTTTTCTTTCTTTTTTTTTTAGAAAAACCTCGGCGAAGCAAGAGAGAATTATTGATCATAGAAAAAGTCCTGGCGGGAGGGGGACAGATACCAAATCTCCACCTTGGCGTGATTTAATAACCATCATCTTCAACTTCAAGTAACTCCTTCAAACAAAACTCCGATCATACTCCACCTTGACTTAAAACTCTTATATTCCTTCAACTTATCGATGCTACCCACAAATTATGCTCAACGTATGCAAATAGCGTTAATCACCTTTCGGTGCTCCAATCCTCTACGAGGCTCTAAAGTGCACTTAAAAGTGCCAATCACCTAAAGGTGCTTCAAACTTTTACAGAATTTACCAAGTTAGACAATGCTTGAATTTATTCCCAGTTACTACCTTGGTCAGCATATCAACGGGATTATTTGTTATCCTGATTTTTACCAACTTGATGTCATTGTCTTCAACTACTTCCGGCATAAAATAGAAACGCATACTTATATGCTCCGTCCATGAATGATGAACCTTGTTCCTCGCAAGATAGATTGCACTTTGACTATCACAATGGACATCTACAGATGCTTGGTATGAGCCTAGCTTATCAACCAAACCTTGCATCCCTATCTCCTCCTTGATGCCTTCAATTACAGCCATATACTCTGCCTCTGTTGTTGACAAGGCTATAGTGGACTGCAGAACAGACCTCCAACTAACCGGTCCACCTGCAAGTGTAAAGACATAACCTGTAGTGGACCGGAATTTATCCAAGTCACTTGCATAGTCAGAATCCACATAGCCAACGACAAGCTGACCAACTATTTCATGTTGCTTAAACATCAAGCCAACTTCTATAGTACCCAGAATATACCGTAGAATCCACTTTACTGCATGCCAGTGCTGCTTTCCTGGATCATGCATATACTTACTAACCATTTTGACTGCTTGTGAAATATCTGATCTAGTGCATACCATTACATACATTAGACTCCTAACTAAACTTGCATATGGTACCTGCTTCATATACCTTATCTCCTCTTCCGAATGTGGGGACATAGTAGCTTTAAGCTTAAAGTGAAAAGCCAAAGATGTTCTAACTGGTTTGGCCTTTTCATCAATCCTAAAACACTGCAAGACCTTCTTCAAATACTGTTTTTGTGAAGGACAAACAGTGTTTTTGGATCTGTCCATCTGTATCTCCATCTCCAGAATTTTCCTTGCCTATCCGAGATCTTTCATCTAGAATTCTTCACTCAATTATGTCTTCAAATGTTCAATCTCTTCTTTATCCTTAGATGTGATGAGCTTGTCATAAACATTTAAGAGCAAGTAAATGTAAGAACTACCCTAGAGCACTTTGAGATACACACACTGATCATACTTATTTCGTGTATATCCCTTTGCTAACATAAACTTGCCAAATCGCATGTACCATTGTCTAAGAGACTGCTTCAAACATAACATGGATTTTTGAAGTTTACTTACCAAACTTTCTTTACCAGCAAACTTGAAACCTTCAGGTTGATTGATATAAATTTCTTCTTCTAAATCACCATGCAAAAAATCCATTTTGACATCGAGTTGTATGAGCTCGAGATCAAATTGTGCAACAAATACTAGTAACAATCTAATTGAAGCATGTTTAACAACTGGAGAAAATACTTTGTTGTAGTCTATGCCTTCCCTCTGTGCTTAGCCTTTAGCTACCAACCTAGCCTTGAACCTCATGCCACTGGTGCCTGGAGCTTCTTCTTTCTTCGTGTATACCCATTTAAACCCGATCGCTTTTCAATTCTTATATAGTTGCGCCAACTCCCAAGTATTGTTCTTGTGAAGAAAATGAACCTCCTTACCCATAGCATTCTTCCACTCTTCAAGTTCTACACTTTGTATTGCTTGTTTATAAGTAAAAGAAATGTCATCTTCTACAATCAGTAATGCATATGCCACTACTTCAATATAATGCTTCTGTTTATGAATCTCCCTTCTCAATCTACTTGTAGGGATATTATCTGCTGGTTGAGGCGCCTTTGTTGGTGCATCTTCATCATCTTCACATGAATCATCGTTTTCTGATGCAACAATAGGATCTTAGTCTGTTTGGATAGACTTTTCAATATCAACTAGAACCTCTACAAACTCCACCTACTTTTGACATCTCCCTTTCTGATCTACCTTCTCTAAATTTGGCTTTGTCAACATTGTAGCCTCATCAAAATGACATATCTACTTACTACCACCTTCTTTGATTCAGGACACTACAGTTTGTATCCATTCGCACATGTTTTGAACCCTAGAAAGATTGCTTTCTTCGTTCTAGGATCTAACTTACTTTCCTTCACGTGATAATAAGCAGAACAACTAAAAATACATAAGTTGTCATAATGAGAAATAGGTTTATCAGTCCATACCTCCATTGGAGTTCGTCCTCTATTTTCTTTTGCAGGTAGACGGTTCAATAAAGAGCTTGCATTCATCACTGCATCAACCCAAAATTATTTGTATAATCCACAGTTGGACAACATACATCGTACCTTCTCCAGTAAAGTACGATTTATGCGTTCTGCTACCCCCATTCTACTCTAGAGCCTCCTTTATGTAAAGTGGCATTCTATTTCTTCATCAACACAAATTTGCTGGAACAGATCAGACTTGTACTCACCACCATACTAGTACTTATGCACATATTTACACAAATTTGCACTTTGTATTGCTTGTTTATCTTATTTACTTATCGTTATTGCACAATATTAGTAAATATCTTATTAGAACTCCTTGATGGTTAGGGTTTCCTAATTAGAATCAGTTTTTATATTGGGTCCCAATCCTTTCTCTATATAAATATATGAAGGCTAAGAGATCCATCATCTTAAGTGTTAAAGAGAAGATGATTGATGACTCAGTACACTCAACAGCTGAAGCAGTTCATCTTTGATTAATAGCAACGACAGGTAGATGATTAATTTATTTAATTAATCTATTATTTTGTATATTGATCGTGGGACTTGATCTTGGCTTCTATACTATTTTGCTTACCATGCTTCCATCTTCTTGACAAAATACGGGTTTGAATTACTTGTTTAAGTTCTAGGAAACAGAGGATGTGATGAACATTGTCGGTTAATTTGCTGATCTTGTCTTCTACGTTCTTGGAATCCTTCTTTGTCTTTATCGAACATGTTAGTTGTATGGTTGAGGAAAGAGCTAAAATATAGATTATAGGAGAGAGAGTGAAGAGGGTATTTGTTGGGATTATTGGGTACAAAACTGTAATTTCTGCGCCTTCTTTGCAGTGACATTTTGTCGATTAAAATAGGGAATTTTTTTTTGAGACAGTTTGCAAGCTTATGTTTCAGGGTGGGGCCCTTCCAATCAGTTCTCAAAACTTAAAAAATGATTTGGGTTGCTTTTGTATTAGGATCTACTATGCCACCTATAGCATTTTGTCGTCCAAATAGAAGCCACATTAAAGGAGGGCTGGTTCACCAATTAGGGGTGTCAATAAAGCCCACTGGCCCACTACCCAACCTGTCCGGCCCGAGCCCGACGCAGCTAATGGGTACCCAAAGCCCGAATCGGGCCTGCCTGGCCTGGCTCATTTAATTTGGTAGGCGGATTCGGGCTTCAACTTGCTACTCGATACCCAGCCTTAAAGTCTAGCCCGGCCCAGCCCGATCAATAACTTCTTACCCCTTTTCTTATCTTTCTTTATTTTCTTTGAAAAAAACTTATAATGTTCAACATTACATGAGTACCTCCTCCATATGAGAAGATTAAACTCACAACCTCACTTATAAGAAGAGGGATGTCTTAGCATTTGTCACTAAAACATGTAAACAAGTATATTTATAACCAACTATTCTCAAGTCTCTTCACTATGTTTAGCAATGTGGGACTAATAAATTAACTAGTTGGTTTAGAAGCCTAAATCAATTAGTCCCACATAGCTAAAATTAGATAAGAGGTATCAAAATGGTGGGTTATAAAAGAAATTGGGTTGTTTAAGTGAAAGAAAATAAGTTTATGGCCCAAGGTCCGACCGCCCTAGCCCGGCCTGGCCCGAACAAATATAAGGCTTTGGGCATGCCGTGGGCCTGATTTTTCATTGCCAGCCCGGCCTGGCCCACTGTAGGCCTGTGGGCGCCCGGCCCAGCACGATTTACACCCCTACTATCAATTGGACTAAGTGAGCTGGGAGTAGGGGTGTTCGAAAAATATTTGACGTCAAGCTCGACCCAAAGTAGAATTAGATAACATTAACCAAACTCAGCCTATATAAAATTTTAGGATTCTAAATATATGGGTGGGCTTTTGAAAAATAAGTAAATGAGTGTTTTGTTTCAAAAAGCAAAATAAAATTATACGCTATGTTTCAAAAAACTAAAAGATGTGTTGGGTTTCGAAAAATAAGTTGTGCATATTTCCAAATATATTTTTCATTTGGATAACAATATGTTAGTAATTAGTATGTATTATATATTTTTAATTTACAAGCATATTTTATTCGGCCCGGGCTAAAATTGGGTGAGCTCTATAATTCCCAAGCTCGACCTAAACTTGAATTCAGGACTTAATATTTTATTCAGGCTTGGCCCAACTCATTCTCAAATAAGACTCGGCCCAAAAAAGATCGGGTCGAACGAGCAGGCATCGGTCTAGCCCAATCCAATTGATAGGCGTACCCACTTTTTACTAATTCGGCTTTGTTAAATTCTAAGAACATCCAGGTATAGGACTTACCTTATGCGGAAGACCCGAATCCAGGAACAGTTTGTTGTTACAAGCCTTCCGACATCCTCCACAATCAAGAGTTCGTCTCCATGTAAGTTCTGATCACCGCGAAAGATCGGAGAATTAACTACTAGAGTTAATCCTACTGATTCACACCCTCAAATCCCAAGACAATTGTGATTTCTTAGAGAAGATTGCAAAAGAGAAAAGACTGAGTTTTTCTCACTTAAAAACTCACATAAATATATAAATTGGTTTTAGGGAGAGAGATACTACATAAAGTTTTTCACTCAATATGATGATATATATAGGTGTAATACAAGATAGTTACAAAAACTACTTGAACCAACCATATTACCCATGATGTGTGTAGTCAAGTTAGTTACAAAAACTACTTGAACCAACCACATTACCCATGACAAGTTCTTTAAACCCGTGCTATGCACGGGCAACCCTTTTAGAAAAAAAAATTATTTATATTATTTTTTATTTTAAATTAAATTTTTTAATTTTTTATTTTAAGATAGAGTTCCTATCAAAACTACTGTAGAAAGAGTATGAAACATAGAATTTTACAATAAAATGTCTAATTAGAGTTAAAGTAAAATCAATTAATTAATAACACATAACAACAACTATTGATGTGACATTCTATATGTTGACTTTGCCACATCATAAACGAAATATATATATTAAATAGACATGTTATTGGTACTGTTTATGTGGGGCCTACATTCTTAGAGTTGATCTAACGATGTAAAGATGATCCACTTACCATGCA
>MVGT01001648.1:29942-71276 GCA_002174775.1 Macleaya cordata
GATGAATATGCATAGTGGTCAATGGATAACTTCAGACCCTACCACTGGGAAACAAGTCAAACCTGTGGCAGCATTTGTCTTGAGCAAGGAAGAAAGGAAGCAATTTTGCCAAATTTTGAAAGACTTGAAACTCCCTTCGGGTTTTTCATCCAATTTAAGCAATAATGTCACTGTTCAACCTCCAGGTTTAAGTAATCTGAAGTCGCATGATTACCACGTCATTATGGAATATTTGTTACCTGTGTTGCTTCAACATGCATTTCTAGGCCATAATGACCTACGTAGAGCTCTTCAACAAATAAGTTTGTACTTTAGGATGTTATGCTCGAAGGTCTTAATCAGAAGTGAAATCTTGAAAGCAAAAGACATGGTTGCAGAGGCAATGTGCGTGTTAGAAAAATATTTCCCACCTGCATTTTTTGATATTAGCATCCACCTCATGGTGCATCTAGCTGATGAAGCGTTGATGTGTGGACCTGTCAGATATCAATGGATGTATCCGTTTGAAAGGTAAAAAATTTATGCGATATTGTTATATTACTTAAACAACATAACATGTGGCTTATACTAACATGTATGTATTCAAATAGGGCGATGAAGGAATGTAAGAACATACCAAGCAATAAACGTTATGTTGAAGGATCTATTGCAGAGTCTTACCTTGTTTCTGAGTCGGTCAGGTATTCTATGGAGTATATGCCAAACGCACATGATGGAAATCACAAAGCAACTTGGGAAGCCTTTCTAGAAGAAGGTTCTGAGTATAGTGATGAAGGTCCTATGCTTGAACATACAAATGTGTTGTTGCGCCCTATACAAATACGTAGATGGGTACTTTTTTGTCGTGACATCGAAGGTCTCGCCGATTACTATAGGTGTGTCTTTTTTCTATTCTATGTGGAATGTAAAAGGATTGATAATGTATATTATATATAATAATTTTGATTTGTTTACATAGAATTGTAGCATCTTTTGTGATTTACCTGAGTCCAATTTACATTTTGGTGGGAAAGGGGTAACAATAAATGAAGTAGAGCGGCAAACAAACTTCATTGAGTGGTTGTACACTAAGGTATGTGTTATGTTAATAAGATTGGTAATATATGTCAAGTTTGTAATATTTAGTGACCTTAAAATCTTAATGTATTTTTCTCTGTACATCTGTTGGAAGAAAAAAAGACAGATTCAGAGTTGTGGCGGTATGTTAAGGGGCCCCTTGCACAGGTAAAAGCATATTAAAAGTATCGTGTTAATGGTTTTATCTTTTCTCCCAAGTCCCATGATGATACTGTTGCCACGCAAGATAGCGGCGTTTGTATGGAGTCAACCACCACATTTAGGGCAAGTAGGAAAGATAAAAATCCAATTAATCAGGTTACAAAGTGGTATGGGGTGATCAAACAGATTCTAGACGTGGACTACACAGACTTCGTGGAGGTAGTCTTTTATTGCGACTGGGTAAAGGTTGAGGACAAGAACAATGGTTGTAAACTTTGTCCCGACTCTAATCTTGTGATGGTTAATTTGAATAGACCTAAGAGTGCTGATAAGTACTTAGACGAGCCAGTCATTCTCGCCTCTGAGGCCAGCCAAGTGTTCTATTCAAAAGATTTAAAGAACCCCAATTGGTGGGTTGTCATTCATTCACAAAAGCGTTTGACAAAACAAGTGGATAACTTATCAATACCCAATCCTGAGGAGTTCCAACAACTATTTGATGATGAACCTCATTTGGCACACTTGTTGCAGCTACGCTGCTAGTTGTATTATTCTTAATATAATATTTTTGTTTGAAGTAAATGAAAATATCTGGTTTAATGATTTTGTTACATGTACATATTAATTCTATCATGCTTTATTTATAAACTCTATGAATTTATGACAAGTATCTTGTATTTGTGGTTATATGTATTTATGTTTTATACTAAACCATGTCTTTATGATATAGAATGGAAGCAGGTCAAAATAGTAGTGGTACTTCAGTTCCAGCCTCTCAGTCAACATCACAAACTAATGCAAGTGATAGCACAAAACCAAAAACTCTTATTACTGTTGACCCAAATGGCAGACCTGTGGGAGAGCTATCAGAGAAATTTTCTACTCGTGTTGGAGAACTTGTTCGAGTTCATTGCCCAGTAACCTATACAGATTGGAGGCTTGTCCCAAAGAACTTCAAGAATGACGTATGGAATGCCTTAATGGTACTGTTCCTTTACAATATCAAGCTTCTTTATTTATTTATTCTGGCTTTTTTTTAAACTGTATCTCAGCTATATGTGTTTCCTAACAACAAAACCTCTATATGTTAGTTTGAATTCGAGTTCAATTTGCCATCACAACTAGTCCGCAAACATGTTGAAGATACCTACCCTCAAAAGTTTAGGTCATGCAAGAACACCTTACGTAAAGAATACTTGGATGGTAATACCAAGGAAGAGGCTTTAGCAGCATGTCCAACTGGTTTTAATCCAAATACTTGGAAAATTTTTGTTGAAAATGAGTACAAAGACGAAATGAAGAAGAAAAGGGCAAAAAATTCAGAAAACGAAAAGAAGAGCACGATTTGCCATACACTTGGGCGTCGCTCCTATCTTAACAAGAACTATATCTTGGTATGTATTATTCGGATCATACTTTCTCAAATTAAAATATGTATATGTTGGTATATGTTTATTACTAACAAAAATTGTATATGTAGGCAAAAAAAGAAGGTATAGTTAATGAAGATCGTGCAGCATCCTGGATGAAGGGTCACGAACGAAAGGATGGGACTGTGCACCCTACTGCAGTAGAAAAATATGTGAGTATCTCTTCTCTAGCTTAAAACTTCTACTTCTGTGTGCCAACTAATGTAATAAAAATATCTACTAAAGGAACAACTCAAGGCTGCTAAAGAGAAGAGAAAAACATGAGTGGCGAGGGATCTAGCAGCAATTTAGATTTTAATTCTGACGTACTAGCCGAAGTCTTTGGGCCTGACAACAATAATGGCCATGTACGTGCCTACTCCTCTTGCATGTCTAAAAAGCGTGCCCAGCAAGGGGCACTTGCATTCTCATTTGTTGAGAGAGAAGTTAATAAATCCAATGCTCCCTTGGAAGCCAAGTTTGAGAGCTTTGCAAAGCATGTAGAAGAATGTATGAAGGTGAGCATACAGTTTGAAAAATGGGGTTTTCTAGCATCCTCTCTTATTTTTAGTACTTATTAAAAAAATATGAATACACAAATAATATGATTTAGGTTATAAATTAAATATTTGCCCCTTGTTCTAATGCAGAGTATGATGCAACAATGGCAAAGTATGGTAGCATCTCAAGCAATTGTCGGGGATGGCACTCCTAGCCCTAAAACTGGGTCAAATTCTGAGCATCGTACATTTAGGATGAATGTGAATTCAATGTTTGAGGGTGAGATGCGAGAAGATATGAATTCTGGTTCTAGGGTGTTTGAAAATGCATACGTCAATTTATTGAATCGGGACGGTATCGTAGTTGCAAGGGGTTATATAGTGACTGGCAAAGATGGTGAAGTGTGTCATGGTAGAAAGGTTCTACCTGGTGAGAAAAAAGTAAGGATTGAGCACGTCGATGATATTCATGCTCCATTACAGGACGCTCCCCAAGGCGATGGCCACTACACTTTAGGAGGATTTTCTGAAGGTGGTTGGTTGATATGGTCGGAGTCACGATTGCAGCCTAGAAGTTCTTAGTTCCAAACCTTGTTCTTTTGAAACTTTACATATTACATGCTTAACATATATATACTGTTTGTTCTTGTAATCAGTTAACTACTATCATCTGCTAGTTAGTTTTATAAATATGTGTATTTGTGTTCCTTATACTTTTTCTATTTACTAACCCCTTTTTAACTCCGTCAATGCAAATGTTATGCCATAACATTTGCATTGCCGGTCCCAAGCCCGGGTAAAGGAGGAGGGGGAAGGTTCTCTCACAGTTTTGCCATAACATTTGTAATTCTAGGTCATGCTTTCTCAAGATTTGTTGTAACTTTTCTGACAATTGTCTGGTTTGTACAATTGTACTTTGTAGGTATTAAGGAAAATTTGCTGGTACCGAGGAGAAGGCAACTGCTCTAACACGGTTGACTAGAGAATAGGTTATCTCGAAGACAATCTCCATCGACTACCAACCTGGAATGTTATCCAAACGTGGTAGCACAAAGCGGAAGAGAGATGTTTCCATTCAGGGTGGTGTTAATAGTGATGAAGATGTTGATTCTAATGTTGGTGGTGATGTTCTTACTAAGGCGTTCTATAAGAAGTCCCATTTGTTTGACTTACCAACTTGGGAGCATAATCCTGTACGGCATTGTGTCGATGTGATGCATGTTGAAAAGAATGTTACTGAACATCTACTTTTAGAGGAATTCACTTTTTCTAGAGTGAACAGAATTCTCTTCTTACTTCTGTTAGTACATTTATTTATAAGTTGCTCTATCCTTCATTTTAAATTCATTTTCTAGTATTAGGCATACTGATCCTTTCCTATATCTTAACATTGACAGAAAATTTAATTGGAGTCGCCCATGCAGCAGCTAACAGATGGACAAGTTCTTACCTCTGATTCATATTTCTCCTTTTTTCTATCATCTTGCTTGCGGAGAGTTGGTTGTGAACTCATATCGCCTTTTCTCTTTCCTGAACTATACATATTAGGAACTATTACATAGGTAACATCTTCACACTTCGGCAGAGGTGTTCAAACAATTTTCCTCAAGCCAAAGAGCAGCTCGAACACTTGTATACAGAGGTAATATATTTCTCAATTACTTCAGTAAGGATATGACTTTACTTCCTAACCAAGAAACACTATCATATTGAATTGAAACTCCTTGTTCTGTTCAAGGGGTTTTCAGCTTGTAAGATTGCTCTCTACATGTTGATATGCATGTTATTATTGTACATGCACCTAAATATACTTTGGCACTAAACAAACAAAAGCCTATCGGAAATCTTTTTATTTCGATAAGCAACCTCATGGAACTTATGATATCACTTTGCATGACAGCGACATTAATGCATACTGAGTTTTAGTTTATAGAAACCATGGTATAGCCTACACCTTTGAAAACCAAAGACCTCATAATGACTCATGTTTTCTCCCTTTAATTATGATCTTGCTTGTGCATTTCACAGGATTCAGATGGTTCAATTAGGAATCCCCTATAACTATTTGATGATGGACCTCTTCTGTCTGGCACAGCTTACTACAAATGCGAATATTTTGCTCTTCCAAGCACAACCTCAAGGATGAAATGTAAGATTTAATTTTATGATTTGTTGTGTGTGTATACTGAAATGGAGGCATCGAATTTTGTTTTTATGATGTAATTTGTTTTCTAGTTATGGTTCAAAGTTAAGGGTTAGCTAAATTTAAAGAATGATACAATGTGTACATTATCAAACAATTTCTAATGCTATACAAATTGTTTTTGTCTTTATGATGAAATTTATTTTATGGATATGTTGGAGGCAGTGGGGTATTAATTGTAGGCACAAGTCATCAAATATGAGCTACGAAAATAGATTTAATTTTTTTTCTATTAGCAACGAATTTGTCACATTTATAACCGTGACAAATATGTATGAAATCATGATACATTTGAAATTTGTAACGCTTATAAGCGTGAGTTTGATAAACGTAACTTGAATTTGTAATGCTTATAAGCGTGAGTTTGTTAAACGTAACTTATTTGTAATGGTTATAAACGTTAGAAAATCTAAAGAAAGGTTTCTTTTGACAAAAAATAATTGTTACAGTTACCATTTAGTAACGTTTATATTCGTTACAAAATAAAAAATTTATAATGATTATAAACGTTACAAACTATGTGTTACAAATTTATAACGCCATATTTTTAACGTTTATAATCGTTACAAAAAATTTCAGTAACGGTTATAACCGTTACAAAATGACGATTCTTGTGTAGTGAATAAAATGAAAAAAAATGTCCAAAGACAGTAAAAATTAAGTTCCATATTATCAAATTTTGGATAATATCTGAATTGGATTGACTTATCGGATCGAATCGGATATTATCGGATATTCGATAAATTTTTCGGATACGAATTCGAATTGTGAAATACAATATCCGTTTGGATATCGGATCGAATTCAAATATCGATTTTTTTTTCGGATACGGATTTGGATAATGCACTATCCGTTCCAATAGTTACCTTTGACATCCCTAGATAATAATAATAATAATAATAATTATAATAATAATAATAGAAATAATAATTAAAATAATAATAATAATAATAAAGGTTTTAATAATAATAATAATAATAATAATAATAATAATAATAATAATAATAATAATAACAATAATAACAACAACAATAATAATAGTAATAATAGCGGGAGGTTATTGCACCCCCTCTTAGAACGTCCCCTTATAACGCCTCCTCATGTGGGGCCCATATGCGATGCATCCAAAGACTTATTTTTTTAGAGGATGTTCTTCTCATTATAAATATCATCATATTAAAAAAATCAATTCATTTTAAAACTTCTAACCATTTCAAATTAACCTTTAAAAATTAGTAACTATTTGAGGGGTTAAATAGTTACCAATTTTTAAGAACTAATTTGAGGGGATTAGAAGTTTTAGAACGAATTGATTTTGTAATATGATTATATACATAGTAAGGAGAACATTCTCTAAAAAAATTAACCCCTGGATGCATTGCATGTAGGCCCCACAGGCGGAGGCGTTATAAGGGGGCGTTCTAAGAGGGAGTGCAATAACCTCCCTCATAATAATAATAATAATAATAATAATAATAATAATAATAATAATAATAATAATAATAATAATAATAAAGGTTTTATATAACTTATACTATCAGCGTTACATATATCATCCATCACCATTATTATTATCATCCATCGTCACCATCATCATCATCATCCATTGTCACCATCGTCATCACCATATATATCGTCATCATCACCATCATCATCACCCATCATCATCAATAACAACAACAACAACAACAACAGCAACAACAACAACACCACCATCATCATCTCTTCATCACCGATGAAGAGAAGGTGAAGACTTTTAGTTGCTATGAACAAAAAAATGATGAAAGAGAATGAGGAGAAAAAATAAATAGAATAAAAATTATATAAGAGCCTGAGAAGTTACTTCTCTCATAAGCAAGATGCTAAAATTGTTTTGCTTCAAATAGAAGCAACTTTTTTCTTCTAGAAGTCACTTTGTAAAAGCCATACAAGCTTATTTACTTTTTAACTTATATAAGTCAAAAAGTAACTTCTTAAGTAGTTGCCAAACGCCCTCTTAGTAAAGAATAGTTTTTAGGAAAAATTGGGCTCAAGGCCTAATTTTTCTTTTTTCTTGTTGAAAAAACAAGCCCAAATTTTGTGTTAGTTAAAACTCCAACCACCATACTAACCTTTATTGTAAAAACTAAAATTATTTTTTTACTTTTCCAAAACTCTTTGACCAAAATAATTTTTTTTCTATTTTCTAATTTTGCGATTTTTCCAAATAGTTTATTCCACACCTCTCTTTTTCTTCTTTTTTCTCACACCTTCAAACCACCACCTTACCACCGCTGCCACCACCCAGGGCCGTATCTGAGATTTTAGGGGCCCGAAGCGAAATCTTAAAATAGGGCCCCATAGATAAATTAAAAAATGACTTCTCAATTTTTTTTTTAAAATTATGATAATAAGAAATCGTTACAAAATTTAAAAAAAAATAAAAATAAAATTTAGTCTTTATTTATTTATTTAAAGTGTGGCAGCCATGTTACTTTAGGGTTACTTACATACCATAATTAAAAAAAATACGTAGAGTTAATATAGTTCAGATTCCCATAAAATTTTTATAAACAAAAGTACAAAACAATAAAATAGCTAAGGTTAAAAAATCCTAATAGAACCTTGAAAAATAAAAAGGAAAAAAGTGATGCATAACAAAGAATACAATTTGTTGAATTGTTATTATAATATATTTAGGAGTTTCTATATATTATAAATAAATAATTAGGAGTTTATATTCTAAATAAACAAAAAATAGAAATGGGATCGATTTTCATACAATTAGGAGTACGATAATAAAGCAATAAACTAACTAATGTTATATATATATAATTAACATATAATTTTGGGGCCCTCAAAATTTGGGGGCCCTATGCAATTGCTTATGCCGCATATACTCAGATACGGCCCTGCCACCACCACACCACCACCACCGCCACTGCTACCGCCACCACCACCACCACCACGCTGCCACGACCACCATAACAACCCCCACCTATTTCTCGCTGCTATCAACTGTTTCTGCTGCTGCTGATACTGCTGGTAATCATCTTCAATCATAGATTCATTGAGTGAAAATACTACCCTCTGATGCCCTAACGATTTTGGCCTTCAAATCAACTGCTAATTTACAAAATAATCTCCGATTCTCTGTAAACAACACAACCTTTAACCATTGTCAATGGGTAGGCGTGAAATGCACTCAAGAAAGAGTTGTTCGTATCTTACTCAAAAGGGTTTCATCTTGAAGGCATTTTCGGCCCTAACACATTACACATTAACTCATTAGACCAACTATAGGTTTTCTGTTAAAATCTAATCAAACCTAAATTAACATGACTAAACTAAATTAATTGAAATAAATAATTTTCTCTTCTTCTTCCCAAAACGCATATGATATGCCTTTTATAAGGCTTACACCAATAACTACTAACTACCCATTATCCCCATAATAACCATGAACAATAACCAATAGTAAACCTCCTATAACCCACGTACATACATATCAAACTAACTAAATAACATGTATGGGACCTACTCTCAATAACTAAACACATAGGAATCATAGGATCGTATCATTTTCCCGACCTCTCTAAACTCGTCAATCTCAAGTCTCTTCATCAACCACCACCACCACCATATTGCCACTACGCTACCATTACCACCACCACTACCACTACTATCCTACTGTTGCCAAACTCAAAAATAATGCAATCATATTGGTTGCACTGTTTCAGTCAATAACCACTGCTATGGCCTCACCACCAACACCACCACTCATCCACCACCACCTCCAGCATCATCACCATGCGGAAACCACCACCAACCTACTAATGCCAAACCCAGAAAGAGTGCAACCAGATTAATTGTGTTATTTCAGTCAAACCCAAAAATAGTGCAACTAGGTTGGTTGCACTGTTTTAGTCAAACCCAAAAATATGTTCGTTGCACTATTTCAGTAAACCACCACCACCATTACCACCACCACCACCACCACCTCACCACCACCACGCCTCCACAACAACCACCACCACCATGCCGCCACCACCAACATACCTCCACAACCACCACCACCACCATGCCGCCATCACCATCACCCTACGGTTGCCAAACCCTTAAACAATGCAACTATGTTAGTTACGTTATTTCAATCAAACTCAGAAATAGTGCACCCAACATGGTAGTGTTGTTCCAGTCAATAACATAAAGAGTGCAACCAATATAGTTGTGTTGTTTTAATCAATCCCAGAAATAGTGCAATTATATTAGAAAATTAAGAATATATTACATAACGCAACCATCTTGGTTGCACCAACACCGTATTATTGCTAAACCTAAAAAACAGTGCAACCATGTTGGTTGCGTTGTTTTAATCAATAATATAAACAGTGCAACCAACATGGTTGCACTATTTCGGTCAATAACATAAAATAGTGTAACCATGTTAGTTGCACTGTTTCGGTCAACCACCACCACCACTTCGCCACTACCACCTCACCACCTCCACCACCTCACCATCACCACCACCCTACTATTGCCAAACTTATAAACAGTGCAACTAATATGGTTGCGTTGTTTCAATCAACCACCACCATCACGTTGCCACTACCACCTCACCACCCCCACCACCTCACCATCACCACTACCCTACTACTGCGAAACCCATAAATGGTGCAACCAACATGGTTGCGCTATTTCAGTCAACCACCACTACCACCACCACCACGCCTCTACCACCACCACCATGCTACCTTTACCACCGCCATCGCGCCACCGTCAACGCCACCACCACCACCCCCACCATACCACCACAACCACAATCACGCCACCACCATACTATTGCTAAATCCAAAAATAATGCAACCATGTTGGTTACGCTATTTTCTAGGCAAAATTTATTTTTTATATAAATTAATATTGTTGAATGATCTCATTTTAAAGGTCTTACAAAATGCTTTCTAAAAACATAATTTTTATCAAAATTCGATTTATAATAAAAAAAGTTATGATAATTTTTATTTTAAAAAAATTTAATGATTACAAAATATTATCTATTTACATTAATACTCCTAGAGAGGGGTAATTATGTCTAATCACTTTTTGGTCAAAGGTATGGAGTTTTCACTAAATATTTTTTAGACCTAGTTTTTTCACTAAAGTTTTCTTTCTACAAGCCCTTTTGAACAATCCTCCCTAGTTTTTATATACAACTTGTGCAACACTACTTATAAAATTATCTCCAAAGTTCTGGCTAATCGGATGAGGCCACTCCTGGATAAAATAATTTCGCCTTTCCAATCGGCTTTCATCCCCAAAAGGAAAATTACGGAGAACATCATCATAGCCCACGAGATCATCCACACTATGAAACAGAAGAAAGGAAAAAGTGGTCTCATGGGGTCTCAAGCTAGACATGTCCAAAGCTTTTGATCATATGGAGTGGTCTTTCCTCATCAGCATGTTAAAAAAGTTGGGATTCTCGGACCACTGATGTCAACTTATCCATGAGTGCATCAGCACCCCAGAAATCTCAATCCTGATTAATGGCTCTCCCAACAATTCCTACAAGCCAACTAGAGGTCTTAGACACTCTTTATCATCTGCATGGAGGCAATCTCCAGAATGATTGACTACTCTGAACAAAGGTAGGAAATTCATGGTTTAAAGGTTGCCAAAAGGAGCCTCTCAATCTCGCATCTCCTCTTTGCCGATGATTATCTCCTTTTTGCACGTGCAAATCTCATTGAGGCTAGAAATATTTTAGACATGCTAGATGCCTTCAGCTTGGCATCTAGCCAAATTATTAACTTTAAAAAATTGGGCATTTTCTTCAGCCCGAATTTACCGAATAAGCATTTCCACATGATTTCTCGTATTCTCAAAGTGCGAAAAATTGACAGTAAAGATAAGTATCTAAGAGCCCTTTTTTTGTGGATAAATAGAAACATAAGAGCTTCGAAGGGATTCCCAACACCATAGAAGGTCACATCCAAGGTTGGAAGGGTAAGTTGCTATCACAAGCTGGTAGGACTACCCTTACAAAGGATGTTGTAGCCATTGCGCAGAACTTCCAAACTGCTTGTTTCCTCCTGCCGGCTGCCACCTCTAAAAAGATTGAATGCATTCAGAGGAATTTTTGGTGGGGGAAGGAAAAAGGAAAAAAAGGCCTTTACATCAAAGCTTGGTCCTTCATATACAAGCCCAAATTTGTGAGCGGACTAGGGTTCCAGAACCCTTGGTTAGCTAACCACGTGAATTTAGCTCGCATAGGATGGTGACTCGTCCAAAACCCAGAGGCCCTTTAGGCTAGAATTCTTAAAGCTAAGTATTTTCCAAACCACTCTTCTCTCTCATAGCACATTTCTAAGAATGGATCTTGGATTTGGTATTGCCTTAAAAAAGGGTATTAGCCACTTAAATGCTAACCTAATCTGGGATGTGGGGGACGGTAGCTAGATTTATATTTGGAAGGAATTTTGGGTCCCTGGTATAGATGGGCTTCTAGAACCTAAATCAGGTTTGGATCTCCCAACTTTTGGGAAGGTTAGTCAACTTTTTCTTCGGAGCCCAAACATTTCGGATCTTGAACTTTTACATTCAATCTTCTCTAATGACACTTGTGATAAAATCATCTGTATCAGACCTAGAGTTGGTGGGGAAGATATTAGAAAGTGGAATTTACTAAGAATGGAATTTTTTCAGTTAAATCAACGAATCTGAAATTAAATAATCATTGTCATGTTCACAAATTGGACGCGTCGAATAAAATTTGGCACAATATTTGGAATCTTAAAATCACCCCGAGGATCCAATTATTTGTTTGGAAGCTCTACAATCAAATCCTTCCTATTAAGGATTACCTATGTAGAATTCTGAATACTAACGACCCATTGTGTCCTCTCTGCAAAGCAATGAATGAAACTGTGCACCATCTTTTTTTGGAGTGCTCCTTCACTAGAGCCGTCTAGTTATTTTTTTATAGTCCACACACTTACACTTCAATAGTAATCTTTCAATTGAGGAGTAGATACAATCTTGGTTTGAATTCATAAATGGGCAGGTCTCTAACTTAAATTGGGCTGTGAAATATGCTATAATTTGATGGTTCATTTGGAAAACTAGGTGCAATGTAATCTTCGAAAACTGCACAATCCTAATCCTAGACAAGTCGCTGCCTCGATTAACCCTACATCTCCAGCGTCTCTCCCTCTCTTGTTAACCAAAACCAAACCATTATTACTGACTTGCTTATTAATAATGTTGAGAATATGACTAAATGGGTTGTGCCTAAGTTTGACTTTGTGAAAATGAATTATGATGCCTCTTTCTTGAATTCTGACAGCATTAGGGGTTTGGGATTTCTTTATCGTGACTATACAGGCAGGTTCGGTGGGTCCAGAGTAGTCGGTGATCGTGCTAGCTCGACAGAAGCTTCGGAAGGCCTTGCTCTTCTAAGAGCAATGCAATGGGCAGTCTCTTTAAATCTTCGCAGAATTATTTTTGAAGGTGATTGTGTTTCAATTACAAAGTACTTCGACAGCTACCACACAAGGCTCGATTGGAGGACCAAAAATGTTTTAGACGAAGCTAAAGCATTGGAATTTCATTTCGAGTCAATCTTGTATATCTCTGTTTATAGGTGTGCCAATAAGGCAGCTGATGCTCTAGCTAAAAAGGCCAGAATGCTTGCAGCAGGTGGAACTGATACTTGGATTGGAAATCCGCCTTCGTTTCTTTTTGATTTTCTGTCGGACGATGGCGTTATTGTAAGCGAGGCTTTGGCTTAGTTCTGTTCTATGCATGTTTCTTTTACCAAAAAAACAACTATTATTGTACCATCAACCTATAGCAATAGCTGAAAGATTGAATTATAGAGTAAAAACATAAACCATTTCAACATATTCTGGTTGCGGTGTACCCCTAAAGGATGAGGGTTAGTGGTAAATTACATGTAAGTTTGAATTTATTACTGCAACTGAAGGTGAATATTCTTTAAAATGGACTCTTTTATATGATTCAGCACTTAAAGCTTTGGATGTTTCACACTTCAACTTAAATGTTACAGTAGTTAATAACATGGAAAAAGATTTCGATAATTGATTGAAAATAATTTCATTAATTATTTTTAGTGCTAATCACACTTCAACCTCAATGTTACAGTTGTTAATCACATTGAAAACAATTTAATTGATTGAAAATAATTTCAATCAATTATTTTTAGTGCTAATTATAGAGTTTTTGGCAACCCCCCTTGGAATGCAATTGCTAATTTATGAAGTTGCTATTTTTTGAGTCCTTCTTGGACTAGGATTCCTATTTCACGGATACCTCTTGTAAACCTATAAATAGGGAGGTCCTAGATAGGTTAGAGGTGTGCTAAAGAGTGCCATGAGGCCAATGTAAAGGTGTTGGAGTTCCTAAGGTTCAAGAAGAGGTAAACCTAGGGTTTTGGTCTTCTTGTGTAGTGAGGAATCCAAAAATGTGAAAGACTTGTTGAGAGAGAGAAAGGGTTTGTGAGGATCTAGGGTTTGAGGGTTTCTTCATGGGGGTTGGGGCCCCTGCTCCAACCCAAGTTTCTAGTATTCTCTACGTGTTCTCTCCTCTGTTACTATGTACAACCATGAAGATAGACTTTCAAGGTTGAAGATGATGTGAGTGTGCTGTTGGGAGTAGTTTAGAGAGTCGATCTCTAATTGATTCTCGTTGGTGTTTTCAGTAAGTCTTGTAACATCCTTGATGTATGTCTATCTGGTTGGTTGAGTAAGAAGCATTGTAATATGTTCTTGATAATAGTTGGAAGTTTCTCCGGTGTGCCGATTTGGCCGTGGATGTAGCCCGTGAGGGTTAACCACGTATATCTTGTGTTGTGGTTGATGCTTGTTTTTATCTTCGTCATTATATTTTCTTGTTGATTCATCGTTACTAAGTCTCAAGATCTTTAAGCCTGTTCCACTGTGCGTCGGAGATGCGGCGTTGGTATGACGAAATTCCTAACAAACTGGTATAAGAGCTGTGGTTCAACCTGGAAAATCGTGTAGTTTGTTGTATCATAACAAACGGGTGTGGCAGGTTCGATTTGGAGAGCTGTGAAGTTGGCTGTTTGGATTTGATTCATAATAAGTTGAATGGTAAAGAACATGAGTTTCGTTCGGGTGGAGGATATGTGAAGATAATGTTTTGATCTGTTCAACACGCTTCAGCTATTGGGAGTCTTATGTACGCTATGATGTGCACAAGACCAGATATTGCCCATACAGTGGGAGTAGTGAGTAGGTATTCTAGTAATCCTGGTAATTTGCACTGGGAAGCTGTAAAATGGATCTTTAGGTACTTGAAAGGTTCCACTAATGTACCTTTGTGCTATGGAATGGGGGACTCCATTCTAAGGGGCTATATGGATGCAGACTTCGCTGGTGACCTTGATAGAAGGCGAAGCACGACAGGGTATGTCTATACTCTGGGGTCTACTGCAGTGAGCTGGAACTCATGGTTACAGAAGTTGGTGACATTTTCAACAACCGAAGCAGAATATGTGGTTGCTACAGAAGCCAGTAAGGAGATGATATGGATGGAAGGCTTGTTAGCAGAATTGAAGCAGGAACAAGAGAACAGTGTTCTGTATAGTGATAGTCAGAGTGCCTTTCATCTTGCCAAGAACTCGGCTTATCATGCCAGGACGAAACACATCGACATCAGATATCATTTCATTCGACCTCTGTTAGAGGATGACGAGTTATTACTCGAGAAGATTCTTAGTTCTAAGAATCCGGCTGACATATTTACCAAAGGGGTAACAGTGGAAAAACTGAAGCTCTGCAAAGATTTAGTGGGTCTCTTATTCTGAGGGATAGGGAGGTGAGCCACATCAAGGAGATTCAGTTAGCACTGACAATCTAGTTTGAAAAGGGAAGGTGATAGTATACTGTAGCTTTGGGGTTGAGGTTTATTCGGCTCCAAGTGGGAGATTGTTGAGAGGTGGATGTGGAGCCTCCTTTTATGACTTTAAGGAGCATGTATCATGTTTTCTACAAGCCTTTCACTCTTATTAGTTGGTCAAAAAAAGAATCTCATTCTCTATTCTTTGTTTACTGCACAACCACCAAAAGGAGGTGCATGCAGCCACAATGTTTGACATTGTGGCTGCTGCTTATTTTGTTTTAGTAGGCCGCTATCCCTATAAATGCGTTGTCTCTCCCTCATTATATTTTGAATCGAGCAAGCTATAAGCAGAGAGAAGAGAGAAGCAGAGAGATAGTCTCTTGAGTGTTCTTGAGTGTAATCTCTTGTGAGAAGAGAGAAAGTGAGTGTAAATTCCTTGTACACTTGTATTTCCTTGTTTATAGTGGATTGGCTTGGTATGGCTCAAAGAGGACGTAGGACTAGCTCCGAACCTCTATAAATCTTGCGTGTCTTGTGAGTTATTTATTTCTTCTTTATTTGCTTCGTGAGTGTTATTTATTTAGAGTCTGGATCAGCTTACAGCCTTAAATATACAGGTTGTGTGTACAAGCTCTTGTGGGGCCCACGTGAAGTCGATCTAAGGGTTGAAATTTTGTAACGATGTTCTTTTCACCATGTAGATCATCTTCACCAAAAATCGACACATTCTAAAACTTATAGCCCTATCAAAAATTGATTGGAAGTTGTTTAAAAATTAACGGTAAAAAATGAACGATGAGAAAAAGAGTCAATGTTTGATGGGGTTAGAAGTTTTAGAATAAACTGATTATTGGTGAAGTTGATCTACATGGTGAGGAAAACATATCTACAAAATCTCATCCCTTAGATCGACCTCACGTGGGCCCCACAAGAGCCTGTACACACGGCCTGTATATTTAAGGCTGTAAGCCGATCCAGACTCATTTATTTATTCATTCATTTACTTCCAAGATCCTGCATTCCACAATCGAGAGAAAACTCTAAGTAGATTGATCACCTACGACGAAGGTATATTTTCTCAATAATTACTGGCCTAAAGCGAATCTCATGAAAAGCATAACCTAGATTTTGGGCACAAATGCCCATGGATTAGCCCACTTTTATTCAATTAAGGTCTCTTGAAGCCATAAATAATTATCACAATGCCATAATGAATTAAATTTGATTTCATCTCTTGATGTGTGGTATGGTTCGTATGAGATTTCAAAGTAGAAATTAAAAGAATGTTGAATTAAAGTGAAATAAAAGTGATGTACGTAGGAACAAAATGACTATGAAATAATGTGGGTTTTGCCTCTTGAACACTAGATGATGTTATGATGAAAACGTGATGAAAAATGTGTTGAAAAAGAGTAAAAACTTCATAAATCAATGATGTAAATCTCATGAAATCTAATTAAAATATGTTGAAATGCTCAAATCGATGAAATAAAGTGAATGCAAATATGAAATATAACATGTTAAGCCTCTTGAATGCATGAAATGACATGAAGTAAGTGAGCATGCAAGTGTTTGTGAAAATGCATAAGTGAACTTAAGCTTGTACAGTTTCTTATTTTGATTAATTATGCACTATGTTAATGTCCTAATTATTTAATTCAAGTACCTTTAATCATTATTGTTCTAAAATACTAGGGTTTGAATTAGTGTCTTGTCACTCTCTATGCTTGTCCTTAGAAACAAACTAAATTACAAATAAATTTTTAAATAATCTATGTGGGTTTTTAGGTGCTTACCTAGTAGGCCTTTTGGGCCTACCCATTCCTCGTGCTTAAATAAGCCCATTACACACTTTTTCAAGTGTTGGGCCCTTTTTTACAAGTTCTATACCCACTTCTCATGGGTTTCCTAAACCCATATTCACTCATGAGGCTTATGATCCACTTCAACCTATTTGTGACCCCTCCACTCTCTCTTGGACTTAACAATACCAACAAACTCCCAAACGCTAATAAAATAAACTCAAATTAACGTAGGTTATTCCTAACCTAAAATAAGATAACTAGGGTTAGACATACCATGTTCCATGTCTAACATAGTATTAAGTCTATAATTATTCGTTCTCTGGTCTAGGATAGCATTAGACTAGGATTGCTTGTTATTTTTGGGATTAAGCTAGGAATGTGCCTAAGTTAATCAAGGAAGACCTCCAAATATCGAATTTGAAAAGGGCTTTCGTGTTTGCACTGTAATCTACGTCAATGAATATGCTTCTCTGATTAGTTGGGTAGCTTCATGGTTTAGCCCTAGTTTCGCGATAATCATAAATAATTTTTCAAGCAAATCAAAGAAAAATAAGGGTTTTTAGCTAATCAAATCACGTGCATTAGCTTTAAATCATGTACATCCTAGAGCTAGAAATTTTTCAGGAGTTAGGATCTTATTTATGCACGAATATCTAGGCATACCTCATCCAATATTATTTTCAAAATCATCGTGCCACACATGTGATAATAAACACATGCCATCATCATCAAAAGACCCATCAGACCATATGTATTAATGCACATGTCAAGTCATTTTTAATATCAACAAACTTTCTTTTGTGTCATGTGTGCAGTAGTAAACATGTGTCATCTCTCAAGGTCAAAGTTATCGCTCACTTCTAGATTATGGTTGCCAACACTTGGGATATAACCCAAGTGTCTTCCTCGGCACACTCGTGGAATATAATTCACGTGCATCAATTATCGTTTGTACATGGAATCGAACCCACATACACTCTAATTACTTGTAGAATCAAGCCCACTTGTAATTCTCGGCCCACAAATGGGATAAAGCTCATTTGTGCCTAGTTGTTTGTATACGGAGTAGAACCCATTTATGAACTGGTGATTCGTGGAATGGAATTCACATATATTCATTGCTTGCTTCGTGGGATAGAACCACTTGTTTGTCCCTGTTGGTCTATGGGATAGAGCCTATGAGAAAACATGTTCCTTTATTTACGCATCACAATCGCATCCATGTTTAATGTGTGAAAAGATATGTAGAAACAACAATAGTAGAAGAAATCAAAACTTACAAAGGGAAATTCACTACCAAGGAATACGGAATAATCAAAATCCAGTCAAAGTATTGCAAGAAGGTAGGGTTCGGTGCTTCCAGGGAGGTTTGCCTTGAGTTGCCAACGCTGCTGTTGGCCAAGGTCTAGAGTGTGCTCTATATGATTTGAGGTACCAACCTCCCTCATCGGCGCATGAGAACATGAAGCTCACTCCTCGGATGAACTACTTAAAGCTTAGTTAAAATCTTCAAAGTAGAGAGCCAGAGCTAAATGTTGGCACAAATAGCTATGAGGAAAGTCGAAGCTTAAAGAACCTTTCAAGATGAGAAAAGGGTTTTTCTTGCAAAGTCTCTCAGCCTGTCAAGAGGTTGCAAAGTGAAGTGGACATGAAAATGGTACTCCAGATCACCAAGCTGGCTTGGCAACTTAAAAGATTGTGCAAAAGCTTCAGAGTACAATTCCAAGGGGGGGGATAAAGGCGATGACATCGAAGTCTTGTCATTCCCCGATGAGTTAAGTTGAAGCATAAAGCGACACTATCAAGAGTTAAGCTCAGTTAATCAAAGTCAGAATCATCATAAAGAAGCCAAAGTGGTCAAAATCAAGAGAGCCAAAATTCAAAATCAATACAAGAATAAGCTATCCATAGCTTTCAAGTGAAGACTAAAGAGTTGAATGATTCAGTGGTGTAAATGGTCTCCAATGCAGAGGTGAAGAAAGCCCAGATGATCTCTTTTTAAAAACCAACAAAAAATCAAAATTTGTTTTCAAATTTAATCTACACATAATCACACCCTCAATTATGCACCTGTTAGTGAGTAGACGCCCAAGGAAGTGTGGAGTTATGACTTGGGATCTCGCGAGACCCAGTGGCGCTAAGGACCAATGGAGTATACTTAGTCGACCAAGGCAATCGGTTGCCTAGTTAGGTTTCTGATTCGCCAACCACGCCTACTTAATTCCAACGGAGTTCGTTAGGTAGAATTCAGAGAAATACACGTTTCCTGCCGAGGCACTGGGAGCAAAAATTCGGTGCAACAGCTTCATCATTCGGTTACAAGAACCTCTAGCAAAGAGGGGCAAACTGTAGACACCAATTTTCGCCCCCAAGCACTAAACATCTAAAATTCAGTGTGAACTACATGATCAGGCATCTACCACCTTTAATTCAACCTAATCAACCATTGAACCAACTCAATTAAGTCTTCCCCCAACTCAATTTTGTCCAATTTGCCCCAAACCGGGCCTAATTGAACGAATCGGATGAAAACCCTCGAAATTCAGACCAGGATTGACTATAATTGGACCACATTAGGGTTCATTGACCCTTGACTCAACTCAATTGGATCCTCACTTGACTCAATTTAACCTTATTGAGTTCAATTTGGCTCAAATCTGAGCCTAATTAAAGGATTGAGTGAAAACCCCCAAAATTATTCTCAATTTGGCCTTAATTTAACCATATTAGGGTTCTCTGGGCTTAATCAAAACTTAATTAGTCCTTAATTAATGTTCAAGATCAAGAAATTTCAAATATTTGAGAGGAATTGGACTTAATTTGAGTTTTGAATCAAAATCAGAACTAAAATCGGAGTTAGAATGGGTTTAGAACCAACTTTTTAAGGGGGAGAACCGTTGAAATATTCAACGGCTCATGGTCAGCCATTTTGGCTGAACCGTTGGATCTAATTGGCAAAAAGTGGCTCACGGTTGGCCGTTTTCTACTAGCTGTTAGATCTGATCAGATCTAACCATGGAGATTAAAAACGTCCCTAAAACCCATATGTTCACCCTTTTTCCACCAAATTTTTTTAGATCTCTCTCATCCACTCTCATCCTTCAACCCTAATCTTGTTTACACCCCACCAACCCTATTTTTTTCCTATAAATAGAGGAGATCTCTAACTTTCCAAGGAGGAGGATTTAATAGATCCTTTAGGAAAGCATTGAATAAAACTCTAGGGAGAGCATTGAAGAGATCTCTTGAAGGGCATTCAATAGATCTAAAGTAAGAGTGCATACAGTAGACTCCAAGGGAGAGCATTGAATGGTTTTCATGTGAGAAGCATTCATTAGATTAGATTAGATGCATTGAATAGCTAGCTTTGAGTTTGAACTTGAATGAGATTTAAGCAAAAAAGGAGAGAAGTAGATCTAGTGTAAGAATGTTGGTGAGTGTTTGTCTTTTTTGAGTGAAAATTTATTTTCATTTAAGTGGTAGAGATTAGGTGATAACAAACCTATTTTCATTAAATATTGGCCCTACACTTCACCTTTACCCTTAATCCACCATCATCTACACCACACACCTCACCTAATCCCACTAATTTTGTTCTAACATCATCAAATCTCACTCATAATAGGAATAACTCAAATTAATTGAGCTTTCTTTCCATTTTGAGTTTAGTTTAGAGAGAAAGAGAGTTAACAGTAAA
The DNA here is from genome assembly GCA_002174775.1 of Macleaya cordata. Classification (NCBI taxonomy): domain Eukaryota; kingdom Viridiplantae; phylum Streptophyta; class Magnoliopsida; order Ranunculales; family Papaveraceae; genus Macleaya; species Macleaya cordata. The sequence continues at coordinate 50,636 of MVGT01001648.1, forward strand.
TCACTTCACTTTTTAAAAGAAAACTCTTTTTATATTTATCATCAACAAAAATCATGGCTTGATGGAGGTTTCATCAAAGGGGTTTTTCCACTCTCTTATTGGTGGATCTTAAGCAAAATAGGTAGGTGATCATCACCCCTTTTTTACTTTTTGTAGAGATTCCTTTTTTTAAGTGTTGTATGATGTAGTTTAAAAAGAAAGTGAATAAATGTTGTCATTTTATGAATCTCACTTCACGGGTTTATTTTGATGTCCTAATTAGTTACCTTTTTAGAATAAATATAACATTGTTTGTGATCTTTTTCATCATTTTTTAACATATATGAAACTTCAAGTATCATTTTAGATAAGTACTAGTTTAGTTAATGTCCATATATCATGAAATAATAAGTGGTTTGATAATCTAACAAGATTGGCCTATATCATCTCATCATAAAATAATGATTTTTTTTTCATGAAATTTATGTTTAGTGCCAAAAATGACATGTTTAGTAAGAATATCAACCATTTAACCATGTTATCTAGCATTTGGGTATATCCAGTTGATTTTTAAGTCACCCGCACATAAAAAGAGGCCAAAAACGTGCTGGAATATTTTTATACAAGCATGAAATAAAAGATGTAAAAATGTAAACTTGTAGATCATGAAAAAATACACAAAATGGGCTCAAGAATGAGTAAAAAATGTTGTCAAATGAAGAAGTTATGATAGTTTGAACATTCCCCCTAAATGAAATGCCTAAGCGTATGTTTGATGTGTAGAAATGCTTATCTTGCTAATTTCACATTAATACTTTATTTTGTTGGTTTGAATTGAAGTATATGAACGTTAGTTTTCGGTGAAACCCTAGGGTTTACATTAGAGACTGGTCACTTTTGATGGTGTACCTTAGAAATCAACTAATAATGAGAATAAAACTTAAAATAAGCTTTATGGGCTTGGTAAGCCCATCTTCAAGCAAGCCCACTCTATATTTTTGTTGAGTATTGAGCTTGTTTCATGAGTTTTAAACTCACATCTTGGACTTAGGCTTCATAAACCTATTTTCTTGTGTGGGCCTAGTAATAACACATCTTGACTTAGGCCCACCTTCCTCTTTTGGGCTTGGATATGCCCAAACCCTAATTGAAAAACCTAACCAAGCTAATAAAATTGGATTAGGTTTCTCTTTCTTAGATTAGTTAATCTAAGTTAGGCTCCTTAGTTTAAGAAATGCATTAGCTCTAGTTGTGTGTTGATTTCGGGATTAGTCTAAGAATTTTCCTAAACTCGTTGAAATGTGACCACCATGGACTGGCACTCCTAAGTGTGGCATGCGTGCCTATGCCACGTCGATGGTCTTGCACAGTCAATTAGTTGGGTTAATTCTTAGACTAACCTCACCTTTGCAATAATCAAGTTTTTTTTGCAAAACAAAGAAAAGAAACAATGTTTTCTACTAATCAAATCATTTTGCATTGGGTTTTGGATCATGCTTAATGCTAGGGATTAGAAATCCTAGTTAGGACTCGAGATCTTCCCTATAGCATATCACATAATCATCATTGTGCATTAGATTTTGGATCATGCTTTAGGGATTAGAAATCCTAGTTAGGACTCTAGATCTTCCCTAAAGCATATCACATAATCATTTGCATTAGATTTCGGATCATGCTTAACGCTAAGGATTAGAAATCCTAGTTAGGACTCTAGATCTTCCCTAAAGCATATCATTTAATCGACATTTGCATTAGAATTTAGATCATACTTAACACTAGGGATTAGAAATCCTAGTTAGGTCTCTAGATCATCGCTAAAGAATATCACTTAGTCGAAGCATTCGCACTAGAATTTAGATCATGCTTAACGCTAAGGATTAGAACTCCTAGTTAGGATTCTAGATCTTCCCTAAAGCATATCATCGGCATTTGCATTAGAATTTAGATCATGCTTAACGCTAGGGATTAGAAATCCTAGTTAGGACTCTAGATCTTCCCTAAAGCATGTCACATAAGGATTATGCTTAACGCTAGGGATTAGAAATCCTAGTTAGGACTCTAGATCTTCCCTAAAGCAAGTCACTTAGTCGAAGCATTTGCATTTGAAATTTGGATCGTGCTTAACGCTAGGGATTCAAAATTCTAGTTAGGACTTCTAAATCTTCCCAAAGGTATGTCATTCATTTTTTCGAAAAAAAGAGCATCTCGTTGCCACGTGTATCCCAATTTACACGTGTCTCCGAGGAAATCCCAGGTGGGTTACGAGCATAACTGATTTGCGTATGTCATCATTTTCAAAATAAAAATACTCGTATACCATTAGTGCGTACACGCAGCTTCCCAATTTAATCATGTGTATTTCGAGCATGTAGGTGGGCCCCAGTATTCCCAAATACAACTCATGGTCACGTGTATTCCACATCTTGTGTGAATGGCCCAGAGTCCATTTACACTTCTTTATAGGACTAGTCCGTTGTGCATCATAGTTGCATAATAGTAACGAATCCCCTTGTGTTCTCGTTGGCCGTGGAGAGGAGTTCGCGACCAACATTGCTTGTATGTGAATAGACGGAAGTCTGTTTGTAATTCTGCAACACATAGATTTCAATTTACGTGTCAGAGTGCATTTTATTTTTTGCCCCAAAACCTCAATTGCATGAAACATATACTAGAAGGGTTTGAACTTATTTTCCTTGTACACACTCTTTTTTAGTGTAAAGTAATAAATTTTAATCATGAAATTCCACCGAAATACCCTTAGTTGCGAAGTAGAGGCCGATCTCACGATCGGGCGGTTGTCAGGTGCCTAACACCTACCTGACCCATACCAGGATTCCCTTACCAAGAATCCCTCTACGTAGACCAGACTAGTCGGAAGATCGCCAAGTTTTCTATTAAAACAAAATAATTTTCCAAAATCGGGCCCTAATTCCTAGATTAATCAGGTGGCGACTCTATAAGTATAATAGACGATCCCACCCCCATTTAGGAATACGAGAAACTGTTTCTCTTCGGTCGTTCGCGGTCGAAGGAAAAAGTTTTTTCGCGGATCCTACAGCTGGCAACTCAGCTGGAGAATGCAGGAATCCGAATCGAAAAACAACTAAAGGTATTTCTTTAGAATTTTATGATTACACAGTTCTCGGTTTGACACACATACACTACATACACTTATTCATTTTGCATTTGCATCTCGTTACTCTCTCTTAATCCTATCAGAACTAGTGAAACCCATGAGTGAGTAGATACCGTCCTGACCAAGCGATCGTATGGGAATAACAGTCGAAAAGCACAACCTTAGCACGTACCAAAGACCAGCTTCGTGTTGCGAGGTATATCAGTAAGGGCCCTAACCACCCAACTATAGTCTAGTTGAGCCTTAAGCATGCATACATGCAGTCGTGATAGATTGTATCCTTAGGATAACCCAGAGGGTGTAATATGAAAACTAGGGAGGCTGCTCGTACGCACTATCAAGAGCTTGGAAAAACTTACCCAGTGCATGACTTTACTGATATTACTCTAAAACCCCCTGTCAAGAAAGCACCTTCTCAACAATGTTTGTCAGATAACGAGGAAGAGCTACGAGAAGAGTGGCATGCGAGAGAGAAGGATAAGGCAATTCCTACCCAGCGAGAAATGGTTGATGTCCAACCGAGGTTGAAACGCTTGGGAGGGACTATTTATGATATCGACTCTTGGTATCAATGCCCAGATGAAGAACTCCCACCTAGATTCAAGTACCCAGAAATGAAGCAGTATATAATGGGACCAGATCAGCCAAAGCCTACATAATTATGTACATGGGAAACATGAGGCCGTTACACGTAAGTGATAGTATGATGGCCCATCTTTTCCAAAGGAGTCTAGTTGGAGACACTTTAGAATGGATAATCGAATTGCACTGATCCAAGTACCCGACATGGGTCCAATTGGGTGATGCATTCATAAAGAATTTTACGTATAGGACAGATAGTAGAGTCACTAAAAGACAGTTGGAAGCTTTGCAACAATAGACTCATGAGTCATTCACCGACTTTATGGCAAAATGGAGAATGAAAGTTAGAAGCATGATTGAACACCCTTCTGAGGGAAAGCAGATTTTCATCCTCAGAAAAAGCTTGAGTCCAAAATATCAAGCTGCTTTGAGTGTGGTTATATCGAAGAGAATTGAGAAATTCATCGAAGCTACTACAAATGTAGAAGGCTCAATGAAAAATGGGTATCTGCAAACAATGACTGCAACCGTAGCTGACTCTAAGGGAAAGAAGAATGTGAAAGAACACGTCAACCATGTCTCCTATCATAACTCTCAAAAGAAGCAACATGTCACAGCACAAGTCTCCCAAGTGTAAAGGCCATTTCAGATCACAGCACAAAGTAACCAGCAGGCACAAGGGAATCAACAAGCTCAGGGGAACCATCTTGCTCAAGCCACCCGACAGAATCAAGGGGCCCCAGACGGCGAGAACACATAGAATTTTAAAAATTAACCCACCCCATGAGTGTGCTTTTGCCCGGACTGTTAGACGCAGGTTTTATGACTCTTATAAGGCCAAAGCTAGTGTCAAATCCACCACCTTTCTGGTATAACCCAAATGAGCACTGTCAATTCCACCAATCGCCTGGTCATCTGACAGATAACTGTACGGCCCTTCGTCATAAAATCCAAGATTTGCTAGAACAGGGAGTAATCACCATGGCTGGAGTCCAAATACCAGCGAAGCCAAATGTCCACACAAATCCCCTACCAGTCCATCACTCAGAAGGGCAGTAGATAGTAAACTACATTGAGACCGAGGAATCAAAGAATCCAATTAGCCAAGTAAGAAAGGAGAAATCCATGGAGGTTACAACAATCCAAGCTACATTTCAGGAGAAGGTCAGCAATGACTCAACTGAAACATCTCGCCAAGCTCCAATTACTTTTCAGGATTTAATAGCTAGAGGCAAGAAACGGTTGGAAAAGCAGTGGCCGATCCAAACTAAAGAGATGGCTCAAAGTACAGAAAAAGGGTAAACCAGTGAAGTCATGAGGGCAGAGGCAGAGAAGAAAGATCCCTTATTCACGATAGTGAAACCTCCGCCAAGGAGATTGCCTAGTAATGGAGGATCTACTCAAACCTATCATTGACTTACAGGAATGCATCAATCTCAAATCGCAGGATCACTTGTGGCAAGACCCCTTGAAGGTTGATGAAGACTGTCAAGAAGTACAGCACCAGACACGAGCAAGTAAAGCGTTTAAACCAGCATATTTGAGGTCAGACAACCCAGCGGCTGCAGTCAGAGCTCCTCTATTTCAAGTCCCGCAACAAAGACTAAGGGAACAGAAAGAAAAATATGAATTGGTCGTTGAGCAGATGAAACGAAAAAAAGAGAACGTCTCGGTGTGGGGACTACTCGAAGCATTAACTAAGCATCGAAATACGATGCTTAAAGTGTTGAACTCAATACAAGTTTCTACGGCAATCACACCTAATGAATTAGTAGCAACGGTGGCCTATATCCGCAGCATTCAGACCATATCATTTTCTGATGAAGACCTCCCAGAAAAAGGGGCAAAACAATCGAGCCTTGAACATCACCGTAGGCTGGAACTACTTGGTGGTACCGCTAGTCCTCATCGACAATGGTTCAGAGGTAAATATCTGTAACTTGCAAATGGCAAAGCATATAGGTTTAACTGGTTCAGATATGGCCTTCAATGACGAGAAGGTAAGGACGGTAAAAGGGTTTGACAACAGTCAAAAATCTGTCATAGGAGAATTCACTACCTCGATACTACCAGGATGGGTACATACAGAGGTACATTTCTTAGCGATGGATATTAATGCAAATTTCAACATGTTACTAGGGCGACCCTAGTTGCACCAGCGCAGTATTATCAACTATGAACCAGAAAGTCAAGTTTCCGTTCAAGGATCGGATGGTGGTCATCTTCGGGGACAATGATGAGACTGAAGAGATCACGAATCGAAACGGCAAGAATATTATCCCGACAATCGAGGCTGAAAAACAGTTGTGCAACTTTGCTGAAGATGAGGTCAACCTACTTATAAGGAGACCACCAATGTGAGAGAAACTTTCGAGTAGGTTTGATCATGGAAACAGAAGAGTAGCGTATCTTATGAGGACTCAGAGATTTTTCCCAGGAATGGGGTTAGGAAAGAAGCTGCATGGAAGGAATGAACCTCTGAGTATCAAGAAGAAGGCTTAGGTAGGAACCTTCGGATTTAGGTACCGACTGACAGAAGCGGTGATAACAAGGTCTAACAGCTGAGAAGAGTAGGAAAGCACAAATCGAGAGCAAAGAGGACCGATATGTCACACTTGATATCGACTGGACAAAATAACCAAAATATCATGAGTGATTCATCCGCAAAGGTGAAAATAACATTGCTCTGATAAGATTTCAGAAGGCTACGTTCATCCTGAAAGACAAACCAGCTCCCGTACACCAAGATGAGCCAGTGGATGAGACCCTGCTTGAAGGAGTAAGCAACCTGTTCGAGAGTACTGATCTTGTAGAGATTCTAGAGCAAGAGACTGATGTAGAAGCTAAAGTAGGGAAGCAACTAGTGGGAGACACCCAGATTTTCATGATCCATGAAGAGCCAATGATTAGTCATCACCTACTTGTTCACTCCTTGTCTGGTAGTGCCAAATCAAATCTCTCTAAAACTAAGTCAACAAAGAAATATCAGAAGAAGAGGTTCGTCAGGACAACCAAGGGAAATAAGCGCATGACTACCATAGCCAACTGTCTAGCTCTTGCTCCTAGCAAAAGGAACATGGGACGTGCACATGAGGATGCAAAGGTAAAGGAGCAAAGCCTCGTAGGTACGCAACAAGTTTACATTGTTCATGAAGAATCTTCCTTTAAACCTCATCTTCTTATACGTTCAATTCATGATATTTCTGTGAGAATTAACAATGATGTAGGATGAGGAGCTGGAGAAGCATCTTCCCGCACCATAAAAAAATGACCTAGATGATCTGGAATATGGAGCGCCCTCGTCTGAGAAAGGAGATTTATGGACCCCGACAGACTGTGTGTTTTCTTTAAAAGTACCCTTATTTTCAAAAAATCAAAAAAATTCAGAAATCTTGAAAATCACAAAAGATTTGAAAAATCAAAAAACCAAAAAAAATTGTAAATATGAATGAAAATATTTTTGAGGAAATGGTTTTTGGGCTCGACCTTGAGAATGACGATGATGAAGAATCCAGAGATCCTCCTGCCACTGGATAAACATGAGGATAGGCCCGGGCCTGCCAAGGAAGAGGTCGAATTGGTAAATCTTAGCTCAGAAGACCAACCTCAGATGGTCAAGATTGGCACCGCCTTATCCCCAGATGAAAGAAGAGCGATGATTTAGTTGTTGAGGGAGTATAAGGAGAATTTTGCATGGTATTATAAGGACATGCCGGGACTAGATACTGACATGGTAGTGCATCGATTACCCACTTAACCTGATGCAAAGCCAATCAAGCAAAAACTCAGAAGACTAAGGCCAGAATGGACCGTCAAAATCAAAGAAGAAATTATGAAGCAGCTGGAAGCAAAATTTCTTGTCCAAGTTGACTATACATATTAGTTAGCTAACATCGTCCCAGTGCCCAAGAAAGACGGGAAAGTTTAGATCTGCATCTATTACAAGAATCTCAACAAAGCGAGCCCTAAGGATGATTTTCTACTGCCTCACATCGATATATTGGTTGATAATGTCGCCGGCCATGGTTTATTATCCTTTATGGATGAATTTTTAGGATATAACCAGATCAAGATAACAGAAGAGGATATGGCAAAGACCTCCTTCATCACACCATGGGGACCATGGGGAGTCTATTGCTACAGTGTAATGCCTTTTGGACTTAAAAATACAAGAGCAACCTACCAGAAGGCTATGGCCACCATCTTCCATGATATAATGCACAAAGAGATCGAGGTGTATGTTGACGATTTGATTGCAAAATAAAAAAGAAGATAAGATCACATCCGTGACTTAACCAATCTCTTTAAGCGTGTTTAGAAGTTCAAGCTACGACTTAATCCAAATAAGTGTGTATTTAGTGTGAAGTCTGGGAAGCTTCTAGGGTTCATTGTCAGTTATAGAGGCATCGAGATGGATCCATCTAAAATGAAAGCAATCACAGAAATGCCTCCACTTAGAAACGAAAGGGAGATCCATGGTTTTTTGGGGAGGATTCAATACATCAGTAGGTTCATCGCCCAGCTTACTCCAATTCGTGAGCCTATCTTTAAATTATTGAGAAAGGATACTCCGAAGATTTGGAATGGGGAGTGTCAAGAAGCATTCAACAAAATCAAGAAGTACTTGACGAGCCTGCCAATATTGGTCACTCCAACTTCAAGAAAGCCTTTAATCTTTTACATCACAGTGACAAACACATCAATAGGCGAAGTGCTGGGACAGTATCATGAGGAAAGTGGTAAAGAAAGAACCATATACTACTTTAGCAAGAAGTTGTCAGGATATGAAAAGAATTATTCAGCACTCGAAAAGACTTGTTTTGCACCAGTATGGCCTACCCAAAGGTTAAAACATTACATGTTGTCTAATTCTGTGCTACTACTTTCAATGATGGATCCTATCAAATACTTATAGCAGCTTCTATTGTCTGAATTCAGCATCACTTATGTCACCCAAAAGTCCATCAAAGGAAAGATAATAGCTGACCACTTCGCATAGATAAAGGATAAGTAAATGTCGAGTTCCTGGATGAACACATCCTGACTATAGAGCTTGAAGATCAAGAAGATGAGCCATGGCAGATGTTCTTGGACGGAGCTAGTAACCAGCTTGGTAAAGGAGTAGGGGCAATTTTAATATCGCCGGATGGAATTAGAACCCCAATTGCCATAAAGTTAAATTTTGAGCGTACCAACAACGGGGCAGAGTATGAGGCTTCCATAGCCGGGTTAAGAGCAGCTCAGGCCATCTCCATCCTAAGGTTAATGGTCTACGGAGACTCTTTCTTAATTATAAAGCAAATCCAAGGATAGTGGAAGTTAAAACACAATGAATTAACTCACTACCATGCATGCCTCACAAAATAGACTAAGGAATTCGACCAGGTCGAATTTTACCATGTATATCGAAACAAGAACTAGTGTGCGAATGCTCTTACGGTATTGGCATCTTAGATAAATGCACCAGAGGGGGCGACAATTCGAGCAATCGAAGTAATTATAAAAGATTAAGTTGCCTACTGTTATCAGGTGCAAGCAATGAATGAAGAAGATAGATTCAATTCTATGCATTATGCCATTAAGAAGTACCTCGAGTGCCAGGAGTACCCCGAAGGTGCAACCAGAAGGGACCGAAGATCCATCAGAGAGTGGGCTTCCTATTTTGTGCAATGTGAAGAAATTGTCTTTAAGAAATCTCTAGATGGCACATTGCTAAGGTGTGTAAACCAAGAGGAATCTAAGAAGATCCTGGAACAAGTCCATGCAGGGGTATGTGGCTCTTACATGAATGGACGAATGCTAGCAAAGAAGATCCTCAGGTACAGATATTTTTAGACTAGTCTAGTAACAGACTGCCACCGATTCGTGCTAAAATGCCATGAATGTCAGGTGCATGCGAATATTATGCATACTCCCCCATCACAATTGAACACTATGTCATTGCCTTGGCCTTTCTCAACATGTGGAATTGATGTAGTCGGAAAGGTGAAACCATTATTATCGAGTAGTCACATCTTTATTATTGTGGTAATTGACTACTTTACAAAATGGGTAGAAGCTTTTTCATGCAAAAGCCTCAAGGTAGGTCCCACCTTAAGGTTTATTCAAAATCACATCATTTGCCGATATGGGGTACCTAATGAGATAATCACTGATAACGGAACTAGCTTTGTCAGATCAAAAGTTCGCCAGTTGCTTGACCATTACAAGATTAAGCACCACAATTCATCACCTCATAGGCTACAGACAAATGGAGTAGAAGAGGCTGCCAATAAGACATTGGTAAAAATCTTGAAAAAGATGACTGTAACCTACAAAGATTGAAGCGAGAAGTTTCCATGTGCATTATGGGCATATCGAACTTCAATACGCACACCAACTGGAGCAACTCCTTTTTCACTTGTATATGGCATAGAGGCCGTACTCCCAATCGAGGTGGAAATCCCAACTTTTCAAGTGCTTAAAGAAGGCAACGAAAATGAAGTCGAATTCAATCCAGGGTAGATGAGTTAAACTTCATTGATGAATATAGAGTAAAAGTAGCCTGCCACTCACAAGTTTACTAGCAGAGGATAACTCGTGCCTTCAACAAGAAAGTTTGTCCAAGAGATCTTAGAAAAGGGAATCTAGTGCTCAAAGAAATTCGGTCGGTCCTACAGACTTATCCCAGGGGCAAGTTCAGGCCAAACTGGGAAGATCCATTTATCATATAGAAGATCCTCCCAGGTAAGGCTGTTCAATTAACAGATCTTGAAGGAATCTAACACCAAAGGCTCACAAATAGTGATTAACTCAAGAGATACTATGCTTGAGAAAACTGCTCAACTCCTAAACTAGGGGCAAGTGAAGCCAACGGTGACTCAAAACTAGGGGCAATTCTTGGCCGACTATATAATCCTAGAAAGGACCCAATATAAAGCTCATATCAACTAGAAGACAATTTAGACCTGAAACCTTCCTTTGTACATAGAAATTTTTGTCTTTTTCAGAAAATCAAAAAAATCCCATCCCATGCCAGGGGAAAAATAAAAAAACCCAAAAAATCAAATAGTCAAAAAGACAAAAAAAACAGAAATCCAAAATCCAAAAAAATCAAATATCCAAAATCCAAAAAAAAAATCAGAAAAGTCTAAAAAAAATCCAAAAAGTAAAAAACACAAAAATTCAAGCAAAAAAAAGGTTAAAACCCCAAGTATATAAATAAGGGGTTTAGTGAATAGACTTTCAAATTTTGTGTCTTTTATCATTTCTTTTAACATAAGCCACGCTACAACCTAAAAGTCCCCTAGGAGTCCTATAAGCAATATGAGTCTTTGGTAGAGGAGAAGAGAAGTGGTATCCAAAAAATGAGGAAGATAAAAAATTAAAAAATAGAAAAACATAGTGAGAAAAATCAAGACTTGAGAAAATTTGATCGTTGTTTTTGGGTTTCATAGTGTCAAGAAGAAGACAAGAGCGTGAAAGTGGTGCGAACAACGAAGGACAGTGTAAGCTTTTGTAACCGTCGCGACACGGAGGAATTATGCATTCAAAGACAACAAGGTCAAAGCTACTTCCTAACCTTGGCATAGGCTGGTGACAAATTAGTTATATGAGCAGAGTCTGATGATGAAAGAAAGCATAAGAGGATTTCTCCGAGAAAGACAAATGGCCTATCCACTCGAATTTAGCACTCCGGATCAATTATCATCGGCTACATGTAGGTTGGGTATGATAACTGATTTTTAATAAAAAGAAAAAGAAAATGTTTTCTAATTTGTTTTCCCAAATGAATTTTAAAACTGCCAAAAAATATTTTTGTCTTTGAAAACCTTATTTTTCGGAGAGCCAATGAAGACAAAACCATAGGATGCTATAGCCATGCTTTGCATAGTCTTAGTTAGGCAACTGAGGCAAATTCCTTAAGAAACAAGTGTATTTCATTCAAGTAAGTTTAATAATGTGAGAGTCATTTACATAAAAGCATTTTGATGCCATTTCCAAAGTAAAAAGGGAACTTGAGAATCACTCCTCAGGGGGACTCCTCGCCTGCCTACAGATGTGGAAGCTAGCCAAGTGGTCAGCACATTTTTTAACCAAATTTGATACAAGTATCTCCAGGCCACCTATTCGTTGAAGGAGCTCTTGGCAATAAGGGCGAACCACCTGAATCAGATAATTATCAATTTGTGAAAAGATATGTAGAAACAACAAGAGTAGAAGAAGTCAAACCTTACAAAGGGGAATTCACTACCTTAGAATACAGAATAATTAAAATCCGATCAAGGTGTCGCAAAGAAGGTAGGTTTTGATGCTTCCAGGGACGTTTACCTTGAGTTGCCAACCCAGCTGTTGGCCAAGGTCTAGAGGGTGCTCTATATGATTTGAGGTACCAACCTCCCTCATCGGCGCAGGAGAACATGAAGCTCACTCCTCAGATGAACTACTTAAAGCTTTGTTAAAATCTTCAAAGTACAGAGCCAGAGCTAAACATTAGCAAAAATAGCCACAAGGAAAGTCGAAGCTTAAAGAACCTTTCAAGATCAGAAAGGGTTTTTCTTGCAAAGACTCTCAACCTGTCAAGAGGTTGCAAAGTGAAGCGGACATGGAAAAGGTACTCCAGATCACCAAGCCGACAAAAGATTGTGCAAAAGCTCTAGAGTACAAGTCCAAGGGGGGATAAAGGCGACGACATCGAAGTCTGGTCATTCTCCAATGAGCCAAGTTGAAGCATAAAGCAACATATGACTATCAAGAGTCAAGATCAGTTAATCAAAGTCAGAATCATCATAAAGAAGCCAAAGTAGTCAAAATTAAGATAGCCAAAATTTAAAATCAATACAAGAATAAGTTGTCTATAGCTTTCAAGTGAAGACTGAAGAGTTGAATGATTGAGTGGTGTAAATGGTCTCCAACGCAGAAGTTAAAAAATCCCATATGATATTTTCTTAAAAACCACCAAACAATCAAAATTTGTTTTTAAAATTAATCTACTCACAATCACATGCCCAGTTGTGCACCTGTTAGTGAGTAGATACCCAAGGAAGTGTCTAGTTATGACTTGGGATCTTGTGATACCCACGTAACGCTAAGGACCAATAGAGTATACTTAGTCAACCAAAGCAATCAGTTGCCTTGTTAGGTTTCTGATTCGCCGACCATGCCCACTTAATTCCAACAGAGTGCGTTAGGTGGAAGTCACAGAAAAACACGCTTTCTGCGGAGACACCCAGTAGCGAAAATTCGGTGCAACAGCTTCGCTATTCGGTTACAAGTACCTCTGGCGAAGAGGGGCAAACTGTAGACACCAATTTTTGCCCCCAGGTGCTAAACATCTAAAATTCGATGTGAACTGCGAGATCAGGCCTCTACCACCTTTAATACAACCCAATCAACGATTGAACCAACTCAATAAAGTCTTCCCCCAATCAATTTTGCCCAATTTGGCCCAAACTGGGCTTAATTGAACGAATCGGGTGAAAACCCCCGAATGGGTCAAAAATGTTATGAAATGAAGAAGTTATGATAGTTTGAACATACACCTTAAATGAAATGCCTAAGTGAATGTTTGATGTGTAGAAATACTTATCTTGCTAATTTCACATTAATACTTTGTTTTGTTGGTTTAAATTGAAGTGTATCAACCTTAGTTTTAGGTGAAACCCTAGGGTTTACATTAGAGACTTGTCACTTTTGATGGTGTGCCTTATAAATCAACTAATAATGAGAATAAAACTTCAAATAAGCTTTATGGGCTTGGTAAGCCCATCTTCAAGCAAGCCCACTCTACATTTTTTTGAGTGTTGGGCTTGTTTCATGAGTTTTAAACTCACATCTTGGAATTGGACTTCATAAACCCATTTTCTTGTGTGGGCCTAGCAAGAACACATCTTAACTTAGGCCCACCTTCCTCTTTTGGGCTTGGATGTGCCCAAAACCCAGATTCAAAAACCTAACCAAGCTAATAAAATTGGACTAGGTTTCTCTTTCTTAGATTAGTTAATCTAAGTTAGGCTCCTTAGTTTAAGAAATGCATTAGCTCTAGTTCTGTGTTAATTTTGGTATTAGGCTAGGAATTTACTTAAATTCGTTGAAATGTGACCACCATGGGCTGGCAGTACTAAGTGTGGCATGCGTGCCTACGCCACGTCGATCGTCTTACACAGTCGATTAGTTAAGTTAATTCTTAGACTAACCTCACCTTGCAATAAAAAAGTTTTTTTTGCAAAACAAAGGAAAGAAACAATGTTTTCTACTAATTAAATCATTTTGCATTAGGTTTTGGATCAAACTTAACGCTAGGGATTAGAAATTCTAGTTAGGACTTCTTGATCTTCTCTAAGGCATGTCATTCATTTTTTCAAAAGAAAGAGCATCTCGTTGCCAAGTGTATCCCAGTTTACACGTGTCTCCGAGGAAATCCCAGTTGGGTCAGAGCATAACTGATTTGCGCATCATTGTTTTCAAAATGAAAATACTCGTATACCATGAGTACGTACACACGGATTTCCAGTTTAGTCATGTGTATTTCGAGCACGTATGTGGGCCCTAGTATTCCCCTATAAGACTCATGGTCACGTGTATTCCACCTCTTGTGTGAATGGCCCAGAGTTCATTCACACTTCTTTGTAGGACTAGTCCGTTGTGCATCACAGTTGCATAATCGTGACGAATCCCCTTGTGTTCTCGTTGGCCGTGGAGAGGAGTTCGCCACCAACATTACTTTTTCGTGAATAGAAGGAAGTCTGTTTGTAATTCTGCGACACGTAGAGTTCAATTTATGTGTCAGAGTGCGTTTTATTTTTTGCCCCAAAACCTCAATTGCATGAAACATATACTAGAGGGGTTTGAACTTATTTTCCTTGTACACACTCTTTTTTAGTGTAAAGTAATAAATTTTAATCATGAAATTTCACTTAAACACCTTTAGTTGCGAAGTAGAGGCCGATCTCACGATCGGAAGGTTGTCGGGTGCCTAACACCTTCCCGACCTGTACCAGGATTCCCTTACCAAGAATCTCTTTACGTAGAGCAGACTAGTCAAAAAATCGCCAAGTTTTAAAACAAAATAATGTTCTAAAATCGAGTCTTGATTCCCAGATTAATCAGGTGGCGACTCTATTAATATAATAGACAATTCCACCCCCACTTAGGAATTCGCGGATCCTACATTTGCCCTAGAATTTTATAAGCATGAAACATAGATCTAGGGAGCTGCAGACTTACTTTTCTTTGTACACACTCTTTCCTAGAATAATCATAGTTTGATCAAGAAATTCAAAAATACCATTTAGTCGCGAAATAGAGGTTGATCTCACGATCGGGTGATTATCAGGTGCCTAACACCTTCCTGACCCTTACTAGGATTAGTTTACCATGAATCACTATTCGCATACCAGACCAGTCAGAAAGATTGTCAGATTTTCTGAATAAAGCGATTTTCCAAAACTAGGGTCTTAATTCTCAAATTAATTAGGTGGCGACTCCAAAGATTAAATATTTCTATCTTCTCCTTCGGAGGAGGAGATAGAAGTGTTTGGAACTTATTTTTGGGATCCTACAAGTGTCTTAACTCTTATACACGATGGCTTAATTTGTTGCTAAATACTTGATCATGTAAATAATTAAATTGATAGTTTATCAAATTAAACTATTTAATAACTTAATTAATATAAATTTATTTAATAATCTGGTTATTGGTAGTCTAGTCGACAGTAGTCAAGTTACTGGTAGCCTGGTTACTCGTACTCTAATTCTAGTACTTTAAGATTTGAGAAAATTTCAACAGTTAAAACTTCAACCAAGTGAACTAAAGATCTCCAAGTTGTGAGATAAAAACTTATACCGCTAGGCAAACCCCTTGAAGTTCTATCTTTAATTTTCATAAAGATATTAGGGGCCCAAGTCAAACTATTGTTAAGGGTTAATGTAATTTTTTTTTAATATTTTGAACGGTGTCATTAGGTGGCTAGTAAATGGCTAAGGGGGAACAAGTCCGGTCAATGAAAAGTCTATTACAATTTACTTAAAGAAAGAGTTTTCTAAGTGGTGACTATCAATAGTCAAACTAATATATAATTCTATATTTTTTTTTTATTTTGGTTAGTAATAAAAAAAAATTACGTTAACTTGGAAATCTCTCCCCAACGGTTAACTCTTCTCTTTGTTTGACTCTAACACTCTAAGCATCTTCCACCACATTCACCTCCACCAGTCCGATCACTTATACCACAATTAGCAAGTCATTAATGGTGGTTTTCAATTGATTTAAGAACTTAGGGCATCAACATCATCCTTTCCTTTCTTTGGTTCGGAGGATCAATGACTTAGGGCATCGTCTCTTCCTAAGATGTTGCTATAATACCCCATATTTTTTGTGGGCCCCACAAAATGTGGGGCTTCAACGGGGGTGCAATAAGGTGGGACTTATTTGTCAAGCTTATTTTCCTAAGACGTTGCTATAATACCCCATATTTTTTGTGATATGTTAGCTTCTGTGTATTTAGCTTGGGAGTATTTTAGTTGGGTTTTCTTCACACTTCATATAGGTTTCTTTATCTCTATAGTCTTTGTGGCATCTTCCAATGATGTAGAACTTCTAGTAGCTGAAATTCTACATGCTAAAACTTAGTTACATTAAACTTGTGTTTTGTATACTTGTTGAAATCAATTCATATCAGTTATGTGTTTAATATATTTGCCATAATCGAGTTTTATAGAAATTACATGGTGTTTATGCATAATGTTTTCAAGTTTATATCAGTCCTAAGGTTGATATATATGATGTAATCAATCTTACATCAGATATATAGTTTATATATAGGTTGAAATCATGAACACACCTGATCTAGGATTTATGTGCCTTCTGAAATCAAGTTATATCAGTTACAGAATTGCTTACATGCTATTACAACAGTTATATGGTTTATTTACTTGCTGAAATTAAGTTTACAGCCGACATATGTCTAATATGCATGCTGAAATCATGTCTAAACGTATGTATCTATGCTGCAATCATGTTAAACTAAGGTATATGTGCTGAAATCATATTTAAGCTAATGAATCAATGCTGAAAATAAGAATATCCCCTTCTTAGGTTTGAAACATGTGTTGAACTCAAATCTATCACCATTCAAGATCATATTTATTTATTAATTGAAAATAGTTATATGCATATTCTAGTATTAACTACATGCTGAAAATAGATTATATGCGTGTTCTTGGATCCATATGTGTGCTGGAATTAATTTATTGGTTTTCTTATAATAATAGTTTGTAAATACTTAGATGGTAATGTATGCTACTTGTTTGACATTGGGTTTACAAAAACAATTAGTCTAGTATTGTGTTGTGACTATAATGTTTGAATGTAGACTAAATAGTTAAGCGGGTGTAAATGAAAGAAGAACAAAAGCCATGACTAGTAGATTGTCCAACTTTATGACACTTGTTGGTTTTGACTTGTGATGATGTGATAAATTGTGTTGGTGGTTGGCTCGACCCTCTATGTGTAATTATGCAATGACCGAGAGGTCGCATGTGGGATAATAAAGGTGAACTTAGCCGAGTCTAGTCACCCACGTATTGAGCGATAAAGGGTCGATGTTAACACAAGAATACCCAATGTATGATTGGGTACTTCATTGGAAACCACATACTTTCCTGTTGATTATAAATATCATGCATTGGGTATTCAATATCCTTGGGTACTTCATTGGAAACCACATACTTTCCTGTTGATTATAAATATGGTTGGGTTTGCCTACCAGGATTATAGGCATATGGAAATATGTTTTTGTTAGGTTCTGACCCAGCTTGCTATTTTTACATTTTTAAAGGACATAGTGAGCAAGGATAGCAGCTTACTTGATTTATACATTCAAAGTTTTCAAAGTTTTGGTTTTTGACCACATTGTTTAAGGTGGTTAGTTTATTAACAACTTAGTTGCTCTTTAGTTATTCAATTATTTCTTTCTTTTGTTTTTTTTATTTCAACGTGCGTGTTAAAGACTTTAATTACCCCTTAGTAGTTTTATTTTATTCATTTAAATTCTACACTTCTAATATTATTAGAGTAATGATAGTTTTAATATTATTTGATTTATGTCACCTTGTAAGTTCCATATTATTTGATTTATGTCACATAATCAACATCATTAGTATCCATTAAAAGATAAGCCATGTACATACACCATGCCTATTGAAATAGTTACATGGCCATTAAATATCGAAGGACTACTGCTCGATATTAAAATTTGCAAGTTTATTTAAAAAAATTGACAATATTCTGATTGTCGGAGTAGTACGCGTCGCTCCACTTCAAGTTCCATCATTAATTCATCTCTAACCATCCTATTAGGTTGGAGGGATGAAGAAGCACCGTCATTTAATTTTCCCTTTGCACCATCATCCACTTTCTCCTTTGCATAACTACGTGCAAGTGGTTCCACCTATGCAAATTCACCACAACCATTGTCTGTGACCTGGTATGAATTACAAATATATTAATTATAAACAAATGAATTACTAAAAAATCACGTAGATCTTAAAAAAGGACTTACACTCTTTGAAGTAGGGCAACAATAAAACTGTTTTCCTTGGCTGTTTTTCTTTTTTGATGTCAACACTTTACAAAATCCTACTTCGCACGGACATTTGCAGTGTTGATCAACCCAACACAAAAAATCACACCCACCATCACTTTTCTAGGCATACAGAGGAGTATAACTACTTTAATGAATGAAGTTTAGAAAAACATATAATTAGGATATTGAAAACTAATCTAACTATATACCTCAAGTGGACATTATACGAAATCATGATTAAAATTGTCATCTGTACGTAATTTGTACTTGTACAAGAAACCTTGGCCATAATTGCATTCGGTATTTGTGAATTGGGGGGCCATGTCTACCATAAACAAAAGAACGAGATCTAAGGTTCTTCAGAAAATCCAAAAAATGAAAAAAAAAATTTATCAACTCCAGTAGAAAAAAATTTGTGAAAAATGCAGATCAAGGTATCTTCAGAAAAACGAAAAAAAAAAAATACCACTATATTGATTATCATCTCGAGAAGGAAAAAAATAATGAAATAGGCAGATCTAGGGTTCTTCAGAAAATCGAAAAAACGAAAAAAAAAAAAACTACAGTATTGATTATCATCTCCATAAGGAAAAAATAACGAAATAGGCAGATTTAGGCATTTTGGAACTAGAGACATCATTTTATTGACCGCTCTAACGTTCCCGCTCCCGCTACATACTCTGATTACTTACATCTGCACTCCGTTCATACTTGAAGAAAATTTACTGTAGATCAAGACGAGATGTAGTAGATAATCACATAATTTTCGATGAGGACGATCAACATCGTGTAGAGAGCATCCTCAGTCCTCACCTCGAAAACCCTAGGGATCATTTCAATGTTGGCATCATATGATAGGGATTTTTTTTAAAAAAAAAATTAAGACTTATATTGGTTTTTTTCTCAGGCTAATCTGACTGTGTATCAGTTTTTTCAGGGTTCTCCTGGCATGCACAACTCCAGCATCATCATAGAAAATTCAATCATCAAAATGTTTGGGGCCGCACTTCCAACATCCCCAAGTTTTAGGCTGAAAGTACGATTTAGCTAGCCACTTCAATCATTCACTGAGACCCAAAAACCATAAAATATTTGAGTAGATCTCAATGAAGCCAAAGGTTTGTGAAAGCAACGAAAAACTCACAAATCGGACAAACCACACCAAATTAAATATTTGATTGAATCCCCATATAAATCAGTCGAGCAGAATCTAGTCTTTCAAATTGCAAGTTTAGCAATTTATGTCCATTAAGAAGAGAATGCATTATATATGCAGAAACTAAGTATGAGAATCTGCAAACCTTATCACCAAATGACAACAAAAATCCAAAATGGCATATTAGATAGCACCACCTGCAGCTGCAAAAAAGGGGACATAAACAAGAAACTCAATGAGGCCTGTATAGAGGGTGGGGAGCAAAGTAAGCTATTCACATTCAAAGCAGACTTCATATGGAATTGTTGCTCTTTCAGTCTTTTGGAATCTGACTACAACCGACTTTGGTGGTGTTTGTTTTTTAAGGCATCTAAATCTGACTCGTATGAATTGTACATGTATGAATTCTTTTTGATAGACTTATGCAGTGTTTGTTGTTTTAAGGTATCTGAATTGTTGGGAATCGATTATTCCAGTTAAAAACGCAGCGGAAAATTAAAGGTTCAAAAAACTTTAATCGATTCCTAATAGGGCGTCCAACTGTTAATGGGATCTGAAAAGAAAAGGATGAAAAGTATACCTTTGAAGCATGAACTGTAGCCTCAAAACTTTTTTGTTTTCTAATGTTGATCCCACGAACAGATCTACCGGATCGGATCGTTGAACTTGCACACCAATTGATGAGAAAACAACATACAACTTAAACCCAAGACTAAAAACCCTGCTGGAGTATTTTTGGTATATCTTTTTGCTCGGTTATCCTTTTCGTCTGTATGATATATGATTTTTATAGGAAATCAAATTTCCTACAACTTTCCCAGAAATAGCTGACCTCCAATTCCTCATCGAAGTGCCTCAAAAATTGACTTTTTTTCTCTGCGGGATATTATTGCGAATTTTGGAACTTAGGGTTTTCTTTTTCTCACCTTGAAGTAACTAGATCACACATAGATAGATGAAGGGGAGAGGATGACGTTTTTTCTTATGGTTGGGGTAAAAATCAACGCCCCTCTCTATATCTATATATAGAGAGGTCCCCAATCTCTATCTTATGCTAAGTCTAATTAGGTCTAAGTGGGTCCCACACTTTTAGGCTTTTAAATATTTAAACTTCTAAACTTTGTGTCTCACACAAAATAGAATTTAAATATTTTAATTACAAATAACTCCACCAAATATTTGTAACTGAACCCTCCATAAAGTGTGGATATTTAGAAAGGAACC